>JBBPDB010000128.1:18275029-18299193 GCA_037974465.1 Brachypetersius altus | reverse complement strand
AAAATGTAATACATAAACAAATAAATAAACCCCCCCAAAAAAGATCGGTTTGAAATCGGCAATACGTGTGAGTGATCGGCTGATCAGGCCAAAGATCGGCCGTTTCCGATCACTGGCCGATCAATTGGTACATCCCTAGTCAATACCCATACCAGTCACATTAAACAGAGGACATAACTTAAAACCACTGCCAAAGAAGAAAAAAATGTGCAGTTTCCACAATACCCAGATTTATCCACACTTTAATTAAGCAGCTGAGCTATGTTAGGCCCAGAGGTGTTAACTGGTGCTTACTGCTGACTGACAGCTAACAAAGGTGTAACATTGCACATATACAGACGTATAAATCTCCAGAGAAGCACTGGTAGTAGAAGGAGACCCTTTGAAGAAGTCTAAGATCACCATGCACGATGCCAAAGGTCAGTTAGAGACAAGGTTCATTTAATCCTTATTGCTCAATTTTTGCCACATCAATTCATGTTTGCAAGTGGCTATTTTCAATGTCTTCAACTGCACCCATCCTAAAAAAAAGAGCCATCATATGAATGATCCATCCACAAGAAATGACTGAAGTAGCAGCGAATTGCAGACCATTAGCTCAGCTGTTCATGATCAGAGGAGGAGGGGAAAAAATGCTACATGCGTTAATGGGTTTGCCACCTAATGGGTTTGTAGAAGCTGTTGCTTCTACAACCAGGAACATGGGACAAAGACATATATCTGTACATGAGCAGTAAGTGGGTGGAGGAGTGGGGCAAACAAAAACATGCTCTGACTGCTCATTTAGAAGGCATGGACATGAATAAGAAACTGATCAAGGATGTTATTGGCTTCAATCTGATCACATTTGGGTAGACTTTCATAGGTCTGCTAGTCATCTGCAGATTATATGATTGCGTTTTTTACCAAATAAAGTCAGACTAAAAAATACATTTTGCATTCAGATTTTAGGACCACATCAAGATGCATAAAACATTGTTAGCATAAGGTTTTTTTTTGCTCTGTACAAAATTATTAGTGTAATGCTTAGGAAATTAAACAATTTGCAGTAATCACCTATTATATATGGCACTTCAAGTATTTTACTTTAACACAATTACACTGATTTGACATTTTTTCAGCACAGTACAGAGCTCTCATGAAAAGGGCTTTCTCTTCCTGCACAATACCAGCAGAAGAGGATGTCGCATTATCAGCTGTTACCCTGGGGCTTTTGGACACACGTTTCTTAAGCATGCCCTTAGAGAACATCAAATGTGCGAAAGAAATCCATGTCCAAGCCATAATTTTTTGTTACTACTTCCTGTATTATACACTTCTTCTGAAGTCCTGTGAAGTTTCATCTGATCTTGTCCTACAGATTGGCAAACCAGATCCAGATTTGAATTTTAAAAGATCATTGAAAGTCTAGGAGTTAGGCCCTAGAGTGGGTTTTCCCAGCCAAGTGTTGGAGAATCCCTTTTTGGCTTCAGTTTTAGGGTTCATGAGACAGTGATGGAAAGGTCACCAACAACTCATTTTCAATAATAAAAATGCATTTCCAAAGAATGAAGCCACTTTCGTGAAGACATAACCAAAAAGCCGTTAAATGTATGTTTAATATAAAAAAGGCGGCATATTCTATAAAACATCTGCAAAGAATGCAGACTTAAGATTTTAGGAAATGGAAAATTCAGGATTTTGAAGGATTCACAGTTTTTACACAATCCCCTGTTCTGCAACTGATTAATTCATGAAGTGCTGGAATCTTACCGGAGTGGTAGTTTCAGGAAGTGTGGTGGGAACGCTGGGCTTCTGTTGCGCTGCATTTTCTATTGCTACTTTTGCTACTGTGCTTGGGTCTGCACCTGCCGGGACTGCCACCATTGTAGCACTGTTGCCAGCGTTGTTGGGGTCACTGATGGTCACTATCCGTACGCCCATCTTGCTGGGAATTCCTGAGGCTGCTGCACCTCGATCCCAGTCTTCTGCTGGTCTCTTCAGGGCTCTGCTTTCAGACATGCCGTTGGTGGGCAGCTCTGCTCCAGGGGTGGTCGGCGTGCTGGGTGTGGCTGCAGGGGGTGGTGAGGAGTGGTTGTGAGGTGGGTGCTGCTGCCTCAGGCCCGGCATGTCTGAGTTCTGGGTTGAGGGACCATTGGAAATCTCAGCACCATAACTGGAGCTTTTGGGACCATTAGCCAGCCGCTCTGGCTGCTCTGCTTTGGCAGTGCCCTGCTGGGGTGAGAGAGAGTCAGTGAGGGGTAAAGCCCCATGTCCTTTTGGAGGCAGCAGCACCTCCCCATTGCCCATATGTTTGGAAGCTTTATGATTTGGAATGTTTTTGCTTGGATGGGCACCAGTTGTGGCATCACGATCAAAGTCACAGACACCATTTACCAAGAGTTTTCTGGATTCGGGGGGAGGTTTTGCCATGCCATCCATGCCCTGTACAGTGGGGCCATTGAGTGCCTGTGTGCCCTGTGTAGCCTCCGGCTGGCTGTTCCCTGAGTGGTACGGAGGTAGACTTGAGTCAAACTTCCTCCCATTGACCAGCTTGGCCCCAGGTTCATCAACCTCCACAGACTGCCCATTGCTGGCTTTGGTGGAACCTTCAGTTACCAGGGAGTTCTCCATTACCTCAATCTTCCTCTCATGGATGTGGAGTCCCGTGGCGTCTTTTGCCTCCTCCTCCTTTTGGCAGATAATTTTGTCACCTCTGAAAGGTGGCACAGCTGTTGTGCAGGTAGCTACTGCAGGTGGCAAAGGCGGGGTTAGCTGCAGACCAAGCGTGGGGGGTGGTGTGTTGATGGTCAGACCAGTCTGAGAAACGAGAGAAGATGGTGGCCCCTGGCTGCCAGCAGTAGCATTGGGGAAGCTGGAGTTTGGCACTACTGTGAAGGTGACCTGGTTACTCTGTGTGGCCTGTAAGATTGTGGCAGGGTTTGAGGTGGAGAGGATTTGCCCAGGTAGGAGAGAGATGGGCACAGTCTGTACAGCACCTGCACCTGGTAAAGAACTTTGCACCAGCTGCACACTTAGTTGCGGTGTCTGTGGAGCTCCCTGGCCACTGTTGGTCACCTGGTACACCACTTGTGGGCTTGGTGCCCTAGTACTGGCAGGGGGAGGGACCTGGGGGGCTGGGAGAATAAGCTTTCCTCCAGGCGTGGTAGGGCCACGCTTTGGAAGTAGTAACTGTTTGATCAAACTGGACTCTGTGGAGGTAGTCTGGGAAGGGGCTGTGGGAGGGAGTGGTGGAGGGGGAGGGGGTGGCGGAGGAGGTGAGGGATGAATCTGAAATTGCTGTTGCTGACGTTTGACAGACAGCATCTGACCAACTGTGGGTGGTGGGCCCTGACCCTGGACAGGATTTGAGGGTGGAGCCAACATTTGTGGACTGGGACATGAAGTGGACTGGCCAGGCGAAGAAGTGGGCTGAGAAGAGGGAGTGTGTTGCCCTGACAGCTGGATGGTCTGAGCATTTTGCACGCCTGAGGGATTAGCAAGCACGATCTGGTGAATGGCTGGAGCAAAAGCAGGGTTGGGTTGTGGGTTAGGACTAACTATGACTAAGCTCTGTTGCTGCTGTTGGTGCAGTGGTTGATGTGGATGCTGCAGAGGTGGCTGTGCCTGTGGTGCAGGTTTGGGAGCAATGTTCTGGAAGGTCACACGAGGCCCTTGGGCACTCTGTACGCCTGCTACAGTGAACACCTGCCCCCCAGCCACCAATGACGTGCAAGGAGCACTCACGTACTGAGGAGGGGCCAACACCACAGTTTCCTGTGGTGTGGCACCCAGCTGGCCCTGTGGGGCAGGCAGGCGCTGCTGGCCCAAGGGAGAGCATGCTCCCTGTACCCTGCCTGCAAATATATGTCCCTGCGGCATGCCCTGCTGGATCAATGTGACTGGAGCATGGTGAAGGAGGGACTGTTGAGGCGTAGGGGCTGTAGGGACAGTGCTATGCATGGCAGCAGGGGGAACAGTGGGAGCAGTCGGAGCAATGGAGGCAGTTGGGGCTGTAGGGATGGCGCTCTGGATCATGGCCGTCTTCAGGATGTCACTGGGCCGTGGAGGCATCGGTGGAGCAGCTGGACATGAGGGTGGTGGAGCTTCCGGGCATGGAGATGGTGCAGCTTGTACCGGTGGAATTGCAGGGAGCCGTGGACCAGCATGGGGGGACACAGAAGCGCTGAGAACGTGGTGAGGGTGTGGGTGTGGTGCTCCATGCATGTTGAAGGCAATCGGTGGTGCTGCCTGGCCGGCAGTAAGGCTTGGTGCTGGTGCCCGGACAAACTGCCCACCCACACTAGAGGGCAAGCCTGGCAAACAGCAGCAGAGAGGAAAGTTAGAAAACTATAAACAGAACACTAATGTACTTTGTAGTGCAAAACACAGCGCACGCATCAGTGGCTTACCTGAGTGGGTGTGTTGCGGAGGCTCTGTTGTTGCCTCCTGTTTGGGTCCTGGTACAGGACTGGCCTGTTGCTGCTGGTAATACAGCTGAACGGGGAGAGGAATTGCCCTTTTTCGTACACCAGCTACGTGGATCTGGGCCTGGCCACTCACTCTAGAGTCCTCCATGCGCTTTACCGTATGATTAGGGAACAAGGACCTATTTTTTTAAGGGAAGAATGAATAACAACCTCTTATTTAAACTGATGCAGATTTGGTATTCTCATCAAATGTGAATACATAAGTCTGAACCTATTACATATACTTAGAGATTGCCATTAATGGGGTGTATGAAGACATACCGTAGGCATTTGTAAAAAGCGTTGGAGGTTAGTACACCCCCACGTGCCATCTTGCTGCAGGTCGCCAAGTAGTCGGAGTACATCTCTGAGCGAGAAACGGAGCCTTCTGCATGCACCTCATAATGAGCATTCAACCTGGAGAGAGAAGAGAGACTTAACACATGCAACATGAGCGACAGTGGCAAAATGGAAAATGTCATAACATGTTATCTCTAAAGAAAAAGCTCTGTACATTTACACCTGTAGACACAAAAGTAGCTACATATAGTGGGCCAGTAGTGAAAGATCTTTCAACTCCCCAATACTGCAGATGTGGAATAAACTACTAAGACATGAGTTTATCATACATGAGGAATTTCTAGATTTGCTCTTTCTCGGAACACAACAGGCTGCAACTATAGGCAAAGCAACTGTAAAAAAAAAAAAAAAAAAAAAAAAAAAAAAACTCAGCTAAAAAAAAATTCTGGCTTCGTTAGTCATCTAGTACTACTAGCCTTTTCATCTATGTTTTACACCATGAGTCTTCAACCAAATCTTAAATAACAGCTGCATTTATTGCCATATAACATTAATTGAGAAAGTTATTCCCATAAATTAAAACTGGGAAAATGCTTAGATGAGAGTTAGCCTACATACCTTGGTCTGTAATATTTTAGCAAGCTTGTAAGGAAAAAGAAGTATGGGGGAAGAAAAAAAAAAAAAGATTTACCACTGTGTTGTAAACTTTTCTCCATCTATCTCCACAATACCCGGAGGAGTGGTAGACTGAACAGGAACTCTCGTCACTATAAAACAAAACAGCATTTAAAGTCAAATTCAGAGCCACATCAAAAGATTGTTCAACCTAACATGTACCATGACCATGGTTTGCATAGTTCATGTATTCTATTAGAATGCAAAGTCTAAGGCACCTAAGCAAACTACTTGCTAAAGTCCTCTCTGAACTGTAGAGGGCAGTGCAGAGCTACAATATGTAAACAACCCAGTTACTACTGCAGCTAATTATTTCCTGTCTAATCAGAGTGCAAGATGCATATGCTCAGAAATACAGATCAGTAACAGGCAGGGTATTGGCTCTACTCACAGCCCGACACCGCATATGAAAAATAATACACTATGATGAACTTCAGACAATATAAAACATCCAGTTGCGTACAATGCTCCAAAAGTACAGATATGCAAAAGGTCTTACCTGGCACAGGTGTGCCTTGCATGGGAGGAGGTACGTGCTCTACAAGCTGGGGTCGTACCTCTGCAACTTGGTTACTTGCACTCTGGTGCTCAATCAGCTTGATGGCCGTCAGAGCATCAGGGCCAAATGTGTGCAGGTCCACAGACACTAACCGCACCAGAAGATCTAGACACACACAAAACACTTTAGAAGATCATCGCTTCTGAAACAGTGTTTATGAAATGTTAAGTCTGACTGATTTCTAAGCACAAAACTAGATTCTTCCATTGAAGAAGTGATTGAATAAATAGACTAACAAGTTGACACATCCCTCTTCAGGGTGCATCATGGACATCTTTTCCTGTGCCCTGAGGTCAGGGCTTCTCATGATATACCTATGCTCCTGTCCACAGAGGCAATTTTGGAGCAGGTGATCTCGCCAAGTTCGGTCAGCTGGTAAAGCACCTCAAGGGAAGAGATAACCAGCATGACATCCGGCAGGGTCAGCAGGGCGATCACCTCCCGATACGACTCCTGGTCCACATACTCACAGATCAGAACGCCGTTATCCTCTGCCTTGCTCAGGTTGCCCAGGATCTCCATGGCTGCAAGAGAGGAGACAGTGGCATTACAAATTTGCAGACACAGTGTGAGGATGAAAAAAATCAATCCAATCACTCATCTTAAAAACTTGACTTATAAAACGTATTTTTAAAACATTTCAAAATGAATAAAAACCATACTGCTGCAAACAAACATGATACCTCTCTAATACTTCTACTAAATGAGGTCTTACCTCTCGTTTTTAGAAAACGGTCCCTTGACATCAGGCATGTAGTAATTGTGTGGAACATTAGGTGAGTTGTCCGGAAATCCACTGGATCCAACTGAAGCTGTTACACAGGAGAAGAAAACCTGAATTTCAGCTGAGAAAGCTGATACCTGGCATAATGATCCCAAAAAAGTGAAAATGTTCTGCTTCTTGATGCAACAATTTAGCATGAAAAGGGTGAAAGCACAAATGGCGCTAACACCAGTAAAAGACGCTAGGATAGTTTCATTCAAAGACACTCATTCAAAGCACATGATGCAAAGATACACAAAGAAAGCAAAGAAGAACCAAATCAACATGATGGACTTCCTAGCTTCAGCTGGTCACAGTAACTGCAATGTCAATTAGGGCTGGTTTTTGGCAAAGTTTAAAATACAATTTGCATGACGACAGAATAGGATACTACATTTCATCTAGCACTAACCTTTGTTTCTTGGTACACCTCAATTAATTTGAAACTTTAAACTTTAGTTGTTTAAAAAAAATACAATAAAACATATAATGACCAAATGTCTGGAAAGTGCTTTAACACATAAAAAGTAATCAGCTGTCTCTAAACATGGGGTTCTTTTTCATGTGTATTACATTGTGTCATTTCTGATGTTCTCATTACACTACAGCAGCACTTTTATAAAATACATATTTTTATGATAAAAATCGTTCCCAAACGAACAACAATAGCACGCTGCAGGAACAGTAACCTGTGAGCTAATGTAACACATCCAGCCATTATCTTATTTTAACTGGAAGCAATTTATAGGCTGTAAAAACGCAATTTAACCAAACCATACCAGCATTAGAGCAACGTCAGCAAGTTTCTGACAAGAAACAAGCATCAAAGTGACCAGCAAATTGGATGCGCAATCAACCAAGAAGCAGCTAAATGATGGCTCTAGAGCTCAGACCAAAAACAAAAACACTGTTTGTGCAGGGAATCACTGACATCACTTTAGCCTAGTTGTCTGACTTTCTAGCCCAATTAGCAGCCTATCTGAAAGACAGTATATGGGAAATTGATTTAGATGTCTAGCCTTGAATTTCTTTCTTCTGTGGCACATGTCTACTTACAATCATTTGGAAAATAAATAAATAAGTGCAGTGTAAGCTGTTTGTTGTATTGTGGGAACATTACACTCCAGTTGTGTCTAATCTTACATTCCAGGGGGTCTGTGTGGCTGTTTCTTATTTCAACAAAGAGAACACCTGTACAACGAGGCTGAAACCAAAGGACTGAACAAGCAAAATCAGGTGCACTCCTGCTTGTTTTGGACCGAAAACTTGTAACCATGGCAGCCCTTTGCAGATAAGATCAGCCACCTCAGTTTGTCCTGGATAGAATTTATTTTTTCACCAATTAGAAGTAAATTTTGTGTCATGGTATTATTAGATCTGTCTTCTTGTGGATTCCTGTACACATTTGTGCTTTACCTGAAACTTGCCGATTCACTTTTAGATCAGACTGATTATAACCAACACAGCTATAAATACATTGCTACTGAGATCACCTGATTTATTGACCAACTGAAGTTTGGCATTTTGATTTACCAGTCACATGTTTACCAAAAAAAAGTGCATGCAGAGGTATGGTATGTAATTAAACTTGCCTTCACTGGCATTGCATACTCCCCTGCATCTACTCTGGTAGTTTTTTTGCCACGACTTTATGAAACAAGATTTTAACGTGTTTCAGGAAACCATTTGAACAGGTTTCTCTGTGGTCGTAAGCTTTCTTTGCCGTGCTGAAATAGGTTTTGGTAAAAGATGTCGCAAATCTCGACTGAGATTCTCCTCGGTCTGCAAGTGAACAGGAGCCTCTGAGACAATGTTGTGTCTTATTTTGGGAAAGCAGCTGTAGCTTGCCAGCCACCATGTGTCTCCCACAATACTGCTAATGGATGGAGATCACAGTCTCAGACTTGAATGCACTGCACATACATGACTATGCAAAAGCAGATTAATAAGTAATGATACAGCCATCAGTGCATCAATGTATGCACTGCAACGAAGTGGTCAATGATCTATTGCTGAAACAAACTGCCCTAATCTTAACAGCACTGGCTCCTCCATTCATAAGATCAGAGGAAAGGTCCTGCCCTCACCTCTCCTGCTACGTTGCCCAGAGTGTCGAGGCCTAGTTGCCGTAGCGAGACAAATGTGCAGTGTGCGCAGAGAAGGAGGAAGCGCAGACAGGTGCGATTAGCTGCCAGCAGTTTGACGTTGGTCTCCTCAAAGGACAGGTTCCTCAGGATGATGGCCACCTGGAGCACGCGCTGGCCCTCTACGTCATCTATCCCCATGTTCCGCAGCGGGTGGAACAGGGACGCCTGCATATCACTGTGCTCGGACCCATCTGAATGGAAAAAGACAAAATGAGCACATAACCATATTGAGAAAGTTTTCACCACAACAAAGAGACCGAAAGTGTAATGACTGAGTGAGTCCACCCACCTTGTGGTGTGCAGCTCTTGTCTGAGATGAGATCTTTTACTTCATTGTCTTCCACAACATCTTTCCAAAACTATAAACACAATGCAAAAACATTTATGATCAAATCAATAATGTAAAACAAACCTATTTTTAAACCATGTGTATTTGTATGCTCACTGTGACAAAACTAATCTAAAAAGTGTCTTTACCCTCGCAAAATCTCTGGAAGTTTTTTCCCTCCAGTCCATGCCAAATACAGCAGAAAAGCTACCTAATGCTGCAACAAGAACAGAGAAATAAACAAATGTAACATTGAAACAGTCCTACATAACGGGTCTGAAATGCTCCAGAACTGTTCACAGTGGTGGTGATGGGTTGTAAGGCAAGACAGGCCCCATAATAAGCCACAATAAGACATTTTATTTTCCATATTTACCACCATTAAAAGACATGGGAGTTCATTGATCATTTTTTATATTACATTTTTCTTCAGGTTCCCCATCACTACCACTGACAAATGATTTCTCCACAATACACCATCTTCAATTATTCTAAATTTAAACTAAACTCAATTGTCTCCTAACTAAAGAAACAACTGAATGAAATCACAAGTACTTGTTAATTACAAGAACACTGTTTGCAACTCTATTGTTACAGCTTCCCTAAGTAAAAGTAAAAGCAACTGTGGCAGTATACAGCGGTGTACATACAGTCATCAAAGACTCCTGCGTGTGCCAGCAGCAGCGTGATGAGTTTGGGCTCTTTCTCCAGCTGCATGGTGTGCTTGCTCTCATTGGACAGCAGCGTACACACATTGATGGCAAAGTCCACCTCATTAGGAAGCCCTGACAGCAGGGACAGCACCAATTTGTTGTAGTCGCATGGAGGGACAAAATCTGTCGACAGGCCATAGCTTTGGCGGAGATAGTCTGTCAATCAAAATCAAAGAAGGAAGAGTTAGCTTAAGATCTTTTATGGCATAATACAAAAGGCCACATGAGCATCAAGATAAGCTGCGGATTTACTATTTACTAGTGCCTTATCTACATCGCCACATGCCTACATACTACACACCACTCCATAAGTCTCTCATAACTGAACATATTGGTCCGTTTATTCGCCGTGAGCTTCTGCTTTCGTTATAATCAAGCATATGAACACTCATTAGTAGCTTAGTGATTTATCAGGAGAACAGTTTATAGAGAATTATAGGGCAATCCCCTGCCCGGTACACCCCAAAAAACAAAACAGCAGTGAGAGAAACATCTCATACTTGCTACAGACCATCACAGTACATTGACACTTAGTCTAATTAATGCAATTCTATATCATGATCATCAGATATATTAGGAGTTTTTAAACTATGCATTTACAACACATTCATGCTTGGCTCATGCTTCCACAACATTAAAAGAATGTGCTATAAATAAAGATGCCACTGTCATCAGCATTAATGGCAATGTGTATTGCCCTGAAACAGAAAACTTTGGATCAGACATTGAAAGAGAAAATTTTTTTGCCCAAGATTTTGCCCAAGCCTGTAACAAATCTACCCTAAATTAGCTTGCACACACGCAGTGTATCGCAGTGTATGGTCATGTTGTTGGCTGCATATTTCTTGTTGGGTAGTACAGTGTTTGAGCAGTTTTGGCTTCTTTTAGATGATCATCTTAAGAAGTGCTTGAAAAGAAAATGCTTTAAAATGAGAAATTTATCAACCAATACTCAAGTTTCAATAACAAAAAAGCAGAAGTGACACCTCACCACCCCTCCTTACAAACCTGATGCACATGGTTTTGACTGTACTGTTTTTCTTCAATATTACACCAAAGCAATTGTGTTAATCAGACAGCAAATAGATTTCCAGAAAATAATGTGTAATTCAATTAAATGTCCGTATAGACAGGTACAGATAATATATTACTTAGTACTAGATTTAAGTACAACCCTCTCCATAAACATCTGCTTTTGAACAATAAGTTTGAAGGACATTATTTGATTAAGAAAGAAAAAAGGTATGTTTAGCCCACCCAGACCCAAGCTGAAGCACCGACAAAGGATTAGATCTCAGCTTCCCACAACACGAACAGCGAGCTTGCCAAGTGTTCACAAAGTATAAAAATCAACACCGATCTTTGTAGCAGCAATCAGTGCCTCGGAGGTTGTTAAGAAATTTGGTAAAACCAGAGGAAATCAAACTGGCAATCAAGGACGTTTGCATATCATCTCACCAACTGCTCAGTTATGTTAAATGTTTTAAAACTGTATTTTAACTGTAAAACATTTTTCCCTACAACCCTCTAAAATAAAGTGTAGTACAGTCTACGGTGCCCTTATGAGTACGAATGTGAAAAATCAGCCCAGCTGTAAGCGGTCATAGACGACAATCTGACTGCGAAGTGCATTCTTTTATAACCACTTTCCTAATTTTACACATTTTAATTTTTTTTTACCGAGTACACAACACTTTCTCAGTGGACGGACCAAATTCAAACACGTGGCCGACTCTCGGGGTGCTAACCCCACAGCTTTACTCATCTTTACTCATTAATCAATCTAGCTCATTTTAAGCATGCCAGTGTGAGGGAGGTACTCTGACTCGCAAACAGCGAAAAATATCAAATGAAAGGCGGTTACGACTAGCAGAATTCTACAAAGAAATTTGAGCAGTGTATCAAATTATAAAAAATCAGACAACTAAAGCAAATACACAAGTCACCAATGATTGGGAATGAATGACTATTACATTTCAGTAGTTTAGCATATCCCATATAGACATTCGAGCGGGCTGGAACGCTTTCGAAAATGAGTCTATTACTACCAGTCAAGCACAACCATGGAAACTGGAAACTTAATTAGTACACTATAATAATGAGTTCACTGAAGTACAGAAACATTTTACCATTTACAGCCATTTCTCAGTTGAACTTCTAAACATTCAGCAGCTTCTTTCAGATACTAGATTTATTTACATAAATCCGGAGCAGAACAGCAATTACCTACATCACTTAATAGTTACTGTGTTTAAGCTGACACAGGTAACAACCAGCACGACAAGAGAGAAGATTTTAGCAAAATATGGAGGCCCACCTGTTCTGCACATTTCAGCATCTCCTCTGCACTTACACGCCCACTTCAATCAAGCACGGCTTGTCAAACGATTGAGTAGTTTGATCAGGTGTGTTGAGAGCACAAAAAACTAAAATGTGCAGAGCAGGGTCTCCAGGACCAGAGTTGGAAATCAAACACATACTACCTGATACAATGTGTTGCTGGTAGTTGTACGAGCAGGGTATTGCACCAATTGGAAGCGATGGTTTGGGGTTCCCAGGCTGCACCTCCTCATCATCTTCTCCAAAGTGATAAACCTTCTCGTACTTCTCTAAATAGCTGGATGAAGACGCATAAAAAAAAAATGGATGAGCACCAACACTCCAAAGCACACTAAAACATCAATACTGTAGTAGAACTCAGGATCATTTTATTCACACATAATAAAAAAAGCAATAACTGAACCCTTCATTGTTTATGCAGTTGATTGTCATGACAACAGGTCTGTTTGTGTTATCAGATGCACAACTGTGGTGAAGGAGAGGCAAAGAGAGACAGACAGAGAGAGAGCAAGAGAGAGTTGCTGCCAGCAGTCGGTCACTGGTAACAGGCCCTGCAAGAGCCTTATGCCAAAGGTTTGCAACACTGTACTACTACTAAGCCTGAGAAAGTTAAGCTCATGATATTCCTGCTTTGTAAGGTATTGATATGTGAGTTGAAAGAGGAGCAGACATCCTTTGGGCACTGAATAGGATGCACGGCTCACACATTTGCATTGAGCACTTTCACATGATCAGCAGATGGTGTAAACGTGTGGTTAATTTGGAGTGCACTTCTCAGCAGCACCTGCCAGCACTGCAAGACTGTTTCGTGAGATGTTCTTCTAAAAGATCATTCAAAACAGTGCCTCTCCTTTCACATGCTATTTTTCCTGCAGGAAACACATTTTCTCGCCTGTTCTCTCTCCAAGCAGAATGACCAGCTCTTTCCCTGAATAGGCTCAAGAACCTGTAAGCACTACATGTTCTGCAACATGTCATGTCTTGATGAGTAAGAGCTCAGCTACAACTGATAAGTAACATCCCTAATAGACAGTCTCACTTTGGGCTTATATAATCCTGATTTAGAAATCCAGATTTTGTGAAATCTCCCTGGAGAGCAACTGGGTTCCTTGTTTAACTTTTGCACAGTGCTCAGTGGGAGAAGTCTAGAGAGAGAACGCTGAGGGAGCGACGGCCGAGCTCAAGGAATTCCTGAGGAGTAACTGTAGGACTAGCATCGATTACATCATCAGGCTGAGTTCAAGTTCAGGTCACCACTCTAATAAAGAAACAACCACGGCTGACTAAGAACTCTAGTTAGTGCTAAAACCTGAGCGTCAATGAAACATTCCTCAGATCACAACACGAGCCTGCATGCCTCACAGCAACATAAAGCTGATGGCCTGTAACCATCACTTCAGACGTGCACACTCATTGAAATCTATCCTAAAAATGACCATCAGTGCACATTCAAAATGAAGCACATATTAAAAGCCAGAATGATAGCATGTTGTTGTGCGTACGCACCAGTAACTGTGTGAGTGTGTCCATCTGCTGAATGAGGTCCCCCTCATCTCTGCAGCAGAGGTAAATCCCACACACGTGCAAACACACACCTACTATAAATACTGTTCCTCAAACACTAAGGTCTCGCTATAAATACCCAGCTTCGCAGCACGCGTACACTCGCACAACAATCTAGCACAAGAGGGCTAAAGCTAGCCCCTGTGTTTTACACATCAACTGACAATGAACACAGACACAAGTCACATATACCCAATTGGTCCTCTGATCCAAACCCAGAATACAATACAGTAATCCCCTGCTTTTCATTCCAAGAGCATATAGTGGTTTAAAAAAAACAACTATTTTTTGGTTTTAAAAAAGCCCTAAATATGCCCCCAAATATGCTCCCAGAACACTGTCATTTTAAACTCTGTATTACCCATAAAGAATGAGTGTATTACCCATAAAGAAAATGTAATGGTAAAATGCCAAAATTAAATTCCTCGCAAAGATATACAACTTGGAAATTTAAAGAACAAAAGTATTTGGACACTGCGGCGAGGTGAACGGGTCCCCTTGTGTGAAAACATCCATCTAATGCAATTTTTGCGTTATTGTGGGGATTTCCATGTAAAACTATGAGTTCGGTTTAAAAAAACAAAACAAAAACGTGACTGAATCCGCAATTTCTGAGCCGCGTAAAACTGGGGGATTGCCGTACTTCCAAAGAGAGGTGGGCCAATTTATTAAAAAACTATTATTCCTTTTGTTGGTAAGGTGATACACACTGAACAAAGACCAAAGGAAGGTTACAGTACAAAACAATGATAATTATGTTTAACTGGATTTGGTGCAGTGCAGGTGAGGTGTGATAAATCCCCTGTAGTAAAAATGTTGATAGCACAAGCATACTGTGTCAAAATATGATATTTTCTTCTATATTGCCCACCTCTGCATCTGCATCAGCAACCAAAGCACTAAGACTCAAAACATCAGTCTCAAACAAACAAAATGCCAAACTGAAGCTGCAGGAACAGACATGCAAGCACGCCATTCTTCCACAGCCTGGTGAAAGCAACGTATGCAAATGATATAACTCCAATCTTCTGGAACATTCAAAGTTTGCTTTGCTGAGCAACATATCTTGGGGACAGATTAGATCAAATGAATGACCAGAAATACAGGATCAGATTCTGCTCTTCAACCATACAAGTGTTGTTTCACCAAAAAAAGAAAAAGAAAAAACAGGAGCAGAAAAAGACAGAGGCTTAACTGCTGCTCGAAGCCATTCCCTCTCAGAATGGCAGAATGCCGTTACCAGACACATCCCCTTTACAAATTAACTTGCATGCTACTAAGGGAGAAAATAAAAGCACACATACTGCCCCCTTCTGGAGTCTGGCAGGCCCAGTCTTCACCGAACATGTGGATGACCCAATGACACTGAAAACACTCTCAAAGTCCGGCCAGAGAGGCATGAAGTGCTTCAGGGTGAGTAGCCATGTGCGTTCAAAACAAACATCCACTGAATGTGATCACTGAATTTTAGTTAAGATGAAAATAAAGACAGCCTTCTAGGTTTTCTAAAGTAAAATTAACCAAAACAACCAAAAATGACGCAAATTCTACACCATGAATAACAAAAAGAAACCCCTGTGAGGCACCTGTATTTTTAAATGCTGAACACAAACGGAGTTAATCAAATCAGTCATGTTGTCTTAAGGCCAAAGTGTCACAGCATTCAGATGTTTTCCAAATCCAATGACAGACATGTGGCAAAACAATTAAAGTCCACCCACACAGCAGGACAGCTTGAAGAATTTATCAGTGACCACCAACTCCACCAGTCCAGATCCTCCATCCCACTTTATACTGGACATAAACCCTAATCACATGCTTCAAAGGTCTCCACAAACTTGGGACTACATCTAAACCTGCAGCTCAACATCTGCTGAGGACAGAAAAATGTACAAGCCGTGCAAACTTTTCTTCAAACTTATGACCCGAAGAGTAAAATTATGATTCAATCAGTACTGTGAGTGTTTTAAGAGGGGAAGGAGGCACTGGCTGCACTGACATCGATTACACAACGCACAACATTTTCTAAGTCCAGCCATCATTTAGTTCATATCAAGAAAAAAATTCACCACCACATGCTGAATACGAATCAGGATTAAATTATTTTCAGAGCAATTCTCTCTGTTGTCTGCCAACACCACCAAAGGCTGCACAGAGAGTGATCATATAGGCTCAGGCTAGAGCAACTCTAGAGAAAAAGAGAAGTGCAAGTGTACAAATGTCCACCGCACAGCACACACACACGGAGATAACTGCTCCTACTTAAGATGGTATCACCACAGAAATCATCATCAAATAAGTGAATTTTTTTTTATAGTTAATGCACCTGTTTTAATAATCCACAATGCTTACCTGTTAAGGTTCCATTTAGCCCACACAAGCTGTTTGTGGTGTGCTCACCAACTAGCATGTGAACTTTATATAGCACAACCAGACCACTGTTTCTGTTCCATGACTCAAGCAGGCAGTTAACATCAAGATGTCCAAATTACTGACCAATACTAAACATAATGAAACATCCTTCAATCTTAATTCAAGCCTTTCCATTTCTACATTATGCTCAACATCACAGCAAAACTTCCATTTCCACAACTTTTCTAGAGGATCTCCTGCAGAACAACTGCTGGAACACATGCAGGATGATAAATACAGCACTCAGAAGTAACGTTAAGATCTTTTTTTTTTTTTTACCAAGACTGCATGCAGTGACAATTGGCTTGTTGTGAACACATTGTTCAATCAGTGCTTTGTGTATTTAACACAGCTCTAAAATTTTGGGCAAGTGCTATTTCACTTTTTTCACCGTGTATGATGAAACAAGTGCACATCGCTACTGCAGTCATGTAAGGGCCCAGAGTTTGTCCATAAGTCTCCTTTCCCCCCATACATCAAAAAAATGCCTGGGCACAGACACTGACATTTGATTTCCTCTAAGCTTCTCTGCCCACCTCCTCCAACAGCTTAGGGCCTGCGCTCAGAAGACTCTCAGAGTTCAAATAACAATTCAGCCGAGTCGCAACATCCCACTGAATAAGCAGCATCTTGACACGCCACTACTGAAACAATGCAGAGTTCCTATGAAAACGGTTCTTGATTTGGCGGAACCCAAAAAGGAAAAATGCAACTTAAAATGATGTGTGCCGGGGCTGCTTTAATTGATTTTGGGCTGAGTTCTTGACACAATATAAATACTTTCTTACAAAGCACTGGAGTTCTTTTCCCATAAACTGATGAGGATAATACAGACCACCTCTCGCTGCTGTAGCACGAGCTCTTTATTTATAGGCAGTCATGCTCTCTTTAGCGGTGCATCCCTCACTTCACTGCCATCCCAACTGATCAAGCTTTTCCTAATCATTTGGAGCACAAGTGCAGACGGAGGAACAGAGAGTGTTGTGTGCTGAAAGGTAATTATACCGTAACCAGTCGCATGGCAGGTGTAGCACAGCCCTTGTGCTGCCGGCACACTTGCAGCCTTCCACTGCCAAGTCCCTCTCGCGCGTAACCCACTCAAAAGGAGAGTGCTGCGAGGACGACCGCAAGCCTGATGGTGGTACACACTGAGACAACCTCAGGTTAAACAGTTGCCAACTGTTACACACTCCTGGGCTCTGGGGCTATTTCAGCACTGTTTACCTGCACATGCAAAATTGCAGCACGGATTGCTGCACATCAAGGAATAAATGTGATGGGACCGGAATAAATAAAATAAAATCAGCAAGAAAACCCAAGTTAAAACAAAAGAAAAGGCAAAAACTTACTGTTACAAGGTAATTTAAAATCAAGGCCTATTTGTAGTTTAATCCCTAATGAGAACACCTGCACTTATATTACCATCTGTTAGACAGCAAATTGACTATATACATGCGATCAGGTCAGGTCTGGACAGCTGAGGATGCTCTGTTACTGTACACTTAAATAAACCATATGCTGAAAGTTCATGCCGCACAAACACAGACAAAACCTGACTCGTAGGAGACTGGAGAGTCTGAGACAGAGACCTGAACTAAACAAGCCTCATAAACACACAACAAAAGCCTGCCTGACTGCCAAAGAGAGCGAGAGTCCTGTGGGAGAGTAGCTGGAGGTGTGAGGAGAGTGTACACATGGTTTAGGAGGCAAAGAGGCACACTCACCGAAGGTAGTACTGTTTTAAAACAAAAGCAGCGTTGGAGCAACTCCTCGGGAAATTAAACTCCTCTCCAAGTTCACACCACTGGTTTCTGTCCGAAACCTAGAAGAGAGAGACAATGGGAAAGCACACACACAAGCACCCAATGAGTCTGTGGACACCTGCAGGCTGAAATATCTGGAGACAAAAGTGAGCATTTCTTCGATTTGAGGAGCACCTGCAGGGCGAGGACCGGCCGGGCTCTCCCGCTCCGCAGACACGGCGGTTTGAATCGGGCTGCCTGCTAACTACAGTTAGCAGTCCGGCTAACACCACTTTTCTTTAGAAACGTGTTAAAAATCCCCCTCCAGCGGCGACAGGGCAGCTCTGCGGGACCCCCCGAGAGCCCAGAACCCGACCCGCGGCGGAGAGGCGCGGCGGCTGGGGGATTTGGGCTCGACTGGGTTGTATTTACAGAGCCGAGTAAGACAGGCCTGCCGCGAGGCCTACGCTCCAGCCCTCAGCCACGAAGCCGAGGACGGGCTGCTGCACGGTGCTGAGCCTCCTCCGGGCGAGGTGATGGGGGAGCCGAGGGAGCCGGTGGGCTGGAGGTCCAGCCCGGCCCCGCTGGGTTCGAGCCGCTCCGAGAGCAGCCGCGCTGCTCGAGCCCGGACTTTCAATTCATACTCACTCTCCCTCTACCTCTCTATCGCAGGCTCTACCACACAAGGCCATTTTATCGCCTCAAACTCGGGCTGGAATTCGGTGATTATTTCTACCCCTAGTACCGAACCGGGGCTGCGAGAGAGAGAGGGGTCTCTCTTGACTTTTTCTGCACGCACTCACCTTAGCGAATCCTCCTAAAGAGACGACTCTGGAGTAGAGAGAGCTCAAGTCCAGCTCCTTCCCCCCCACCACAGGGACCTTCTTAAACGGGGACCTGAGGAGAGAGACACACGGTCAGCTCAGTATACCCAGTTGGGCGCTCCGTGGAGCGGGAGAGACACTTTTGCAGTTGGAAGTTTTTTTTATTTGGTGAAATAAAAGGCATCCCCCCTCCTCCTCCTTTCCCCTCTCTCTCACCCTCTGCTCTGGTGAAATTGCCGCAGCTCGTCCAGGAAAGCTAGTCCTCTCCTCCGCTGCTCAGGCAGGCTTTTTCCCGTCGAGTTCGCCATGGTGTCGGAGCCTCAAAAGCGGTGAAAATCCGAACTGCCTGTCTCCCTAGGACGCCGGGGACCCCATGCTCCGGCGGCGCCCGGTCACCCGCGAGGCTGAGTGTTTGAAAAGTTAAAGAAACGGCGGAGGGGAGCGGAGCGCCAGCTCGCTAAACAGCACCGTGGAGAGGAGCCGCTCGGAAAACAAACCCGATCAGAGCCCCCTAACTCCGGACACCGCATCGAAGCGGCGCCGCGCGGCCATGGCACCAGGCGGAGAACCGAAGACCGTGCTGGCGGCTGGACGGGGCGGTTTTTTTTGGAGTGGTTTTGACAGTGTGCTACAGACGCGGCGGCACACACTCTCTCTCACACACACACACTGTGGAGCGGGATCCAGTTCTCAGACAAAAAGACCCGAGCGAGGCCGCGGGCCCTGGCCGCTCTGCAGCGCCCCCGCGCCGCCAGCAGCGGTACTGCATCCAGAGAGCGCCCCGGCCGAACAATAGACACTCGGGCTCTGTTCCTGCTCCTCTCTCTCTAGGGCTCATCTCAAACTTCCGAGACCCGTTAACACAGAACAAGTGGGAGGGGGAGAGCCACCCTCTCTCTCTCTCTCAAAACAGACACATACACACTCGACCTAGTGTACATCTGCTCCATATTCCAAACAATGGCGTTAATTATTGTTGATAATACTACTGTTATTACGACAAGTAATAATAATAGTAAAAGAAAAAAAGTCTACACGCCTCAGTTGTGTAGTCAGTCATTTCCCCACATAGATATTTACATTTTAAAAACTAAGCTAATATTTTGTGTCTTCTTTTTATTACTGATAGAAGTAGTAGCAGCAGTAATAAAAATGACAGTAGTAGTAGCAGCAGCAGCAGCAGCAGCAGTAGTAGCAGTAGTAGTAGTAGTAATAGCAGTAGTAGTAGCAGCAGCAGCAGCATGTGACAAATAAAGAATCTTCAATATTGAGAAGTACTAGTAGAAAGTAATAGTAGTAGTAATGAAACAGAAAAGGGCTGCTCAATGAACTGAATACATAAAAAAACACTGTAAACGGAATCTACCTCTAAAAGGATACATTTGTTGTTTTAGTCAGATGTAACCCAACTCTGAATGGTCTTTATTTTACTCTGTGGAGCTGTTTCTCTTTGGAGAGAAAGTCTGCCAACATCACTGTATGAAGTTCTGAAGTAATGAGGAAAGAGGGGAGCTCAGAAAAGGCAGTTAAAGACTGTTTTACACCCCCCATCTCCCTCCCTTCTCAGAGCTGTGTGTGTTTGTTGGTTTAAGAGTAACTTGCTGCTGATCCCTTCTCCCCCTCCTCTCCTCCTCCTCCTCCTCCGTGTTTCTCTCTCCTCTTGACGGCTTTACTACGTTCAACCATTACACGCTCCCCTTTGAGCGGAGCGGGCTGTGTCACAAAATGGCGGAGCTCTACACTAAAGACCCCATTTTGTCACATCGACAAAGCGAAGGACTCGACCACAACTACCCCTGTCCTCGAAAAACGCGTTTCTTAGCGACTTTCGTCAGGCGCGGAGCTCGTTTTGACGCCGAGGACCGGGAGAGGCGCCCGGCCGGCCGAGCACTCCGCTCCGGTTCGGTCAGATCAGACCTACAGCTCTGCTCTGCTCTGCTCTCTCTCTCGCACGCACACACTCATGTGCGAGACTTTGTGTTCGTATGTGTGCGAAAATGTTTAAATTAGCATCCAGTCCGTCTGCTTTTGCTCAGTTTTGGTTTCGACTAAGTATAACCGCCTACAAACCGTACCCTCATTAACAGCAACAGCAGCAGTTCAGCCGTTTATTTGTTAGGCTCCTCAAACGGTCTCTCACTCAGCGTCTTTCAAAATTAGCTGTAACTTAAGTACAACAGAACGTTTTGACACCCAGAGGTCTGTTGTTTTCAAATAATGTTTTTTTAACATGACCGTTTTAGTATCATTAGTTTTTAATCTGGATGATAATACGGGGACGATCAAAAATGAACTCGGTGACCCACACCAGTGATCCAGTCATAGTGTTTCTGAGTGTCAGTTTCTTCTGATATGTAATCATTAAAGGGTTTTAATGCATAGTTTGGGGTTTAAAGGCATCTTAAGCGTTTCTCAAGCTTCTTATAATTATAAAATATTTAAAAAGTTTCCATGAATCTTCTCCAATTTCTATGTGACATTGCACGCCGACTTGTAGAAAATGGAAATAATTGGAAGTGATTCTGTGCGAATATGACCAAATTACTGACTTCAGGTGTTTCAATCATACCCATTGCCACAGCATGACTGCCCCAGTGCATAATGAAAGGTCCGTAAAGACGTTGGATAAGTTCGGTGTGGAAGAACTCATGCACCACCTTTGGGAAGAACTAGAACGGAGATTGTGAGCCAGGCCGTTTGTTTAACATCAGTGCCTTGCCTCACAAATGCTCTACAGAGTTAATGGGTACTAATTCCCACGAAAACACCAAAATCTTGTGGAAAGTCTTCCAAGAAGAGTGGAAGCGTGGGACCAACTCCGTATTAAAGGCTATGTATTTGAATGTAGTGTCACGGAAGTCCCCGATGCTGTAATGGTCATGCGTCCCAATACTTTTGTCCATGTAGTGTAGTCACCAGTCCTCTGGGGAGTCATTAAGCTGTGGTGAGCAGCGCCCCCCAGCGACCTCAGCCCGGGGGTGCACACTAACTCGGCTCCTCACTCATGAAAATCGTAGTAGTGGTGATGATGATGATTACACATGGCCAACAGTCCACCTAAGAAGCAAGAGTGGACACAAAGCCTAGCAGCAGCGTTTAATAAAAAAAATCCGGTGCAGACCACGTGTGCAGTTATGATCAGAGAATTAGTAACAAAAACAGTGATTGAGTTGATCTACTCAGATTTGTTCTTTGTGACTCTGATAAATGACTAATGAACTAATGATCAGTCAATCAACATGTAAGAATTTGTGTTGGCTTTAAGGAACCAGTGGGAAAGATGACTGCACAGATAAATTGAAAATAAGACAAGATGGCTCTTTATTAGTCTCTCAAGTAGGACATATACAGTCCACTCCAAAAGTATTGGAACAGCAAGGCCTATTGCTTTATTTTTGCTGTACACTGAACACATTTGGGTATGACATCAAAAGATGAATGTGAGACAAGAGATCAGCATTTCAGCTTTTATTTCCAGGTATGTACATCTAGATCTGTTAAACAACTAAGAAGATAAAACCATTAGTTTGAACCCACCCAATTTTCAAGTGAGCAAAATTATTGGAACATTTGACTGACGGGTGTGTTTCATTGCCAAGGTGTGTCCTATTACATTGATTATTTAAACAATAAATAGTACTGAATGTCTACTTTCAGTTTCAGCTTTGGGTTTTGACTGTGCAGACTGCATTTATAATTAAAAAGGTGAAGGCTGTCTATGGGAGAAAAGCAAACAATTTTGAAACAAAGAGGAGGCAGAAAGTCAATCAGAGACATTGCACAAACATTAGTCATAGCTAGTACAACTGTTTGCAATGTCCTGAAGAAGAAAGAAACCACTGGTGTTGTAAGCAACAGACGTCGAACTGGTAGACCAAGGAAAACATCAGTAGTTGATGACCGAAACATTGTGAGAACTGTGAAGAAAATCCCCAAAACAGCAGTCAATGACATCACCAACAACCTCCAGAGGGCAGGAGTGAAGGTATCACAATCCACCATTCGCAGAAGACTTCAGGAACAAAAGTACAGAGGCTACACCAGAAGATGTAAACCACTCATTACCAATAAGAAAAGGAAGGCCAAATTGGAATTTGCCAAAACGTACAGAGACTAGGCTCAAAAGTTCTGGGACAAAGTTTTATCGACTGGTGAAGCAAAGATTAACCTTTACCAAAGTGATGGAAAGGCTAAAGTATGGAAAAAGAAAGGATCTGCTCATGATACCAAACACACAAGCTCTTCTTTGAAGCACGGTGGAGGTAATGTTATGACTTGGGCCTGCATGGCTTCTTCTGGGACGGGCTCATTGATCTTTACTGATGATGTAACACATGATGGGAGAAACTCCCCAAAACAAACAACAACTGAAAGAGGCTGCGGTGAAAGCCTGGAAAAGCATCACAACAGAAAAACGCAAAAGTTTGGTCATGTCAGTGGGTCGCAGGCCTGATGCTGTCATTGCAAGCAAAGGATTTGCAACTAAATTTGAAGTATTATTAACTTTAATTAATCTTAAGTCTATCTGTTCCTATACTTGTGCTCACCTAAAAACTTTGTGTTCTGTTACAATGTTATCGTCTAAGCTGTTTCACAGATCTACATGTAAATACCTGGAAATAAAAGCTGAAATACTGATCTCTTGTCTCATATTCATCTTTTGATGTCACACCCAAATGTTTTCAGTGTACAGCAAAAATAAAGCAATAGGCGTTGCTGTTCCAATACTTTTGGAGGGGACTGTATATGTGGCGGCGGCGGCAAGCTGAACCTAGCGCTGTTGATCCCGGACACTGGTTTTAGCCGCAATTATTTCACAAAGGTTAATACTGATCCCACTCTTACGGACACACACATACACACTCCCCATTTCTCCCATATACACACACGCACACACTCACACACACTCTCTCTCTCTCTCTCTCTCACACTCACACACACACACACACACACACACAGTGGCTACCTGAGATAAATGTTCGGGTGCCGCTTCGCGAGCCCACTCTCACTGACACACACACACTGCCAATCTCCCCCCATACACACACACAAACACACACACACAGCCTCCTCCATATACACATACACACACACAGCACATTCTTAAACACATTCATACAAACGCACCCTCATTCACCCCCCACCACCCTCACTGACACAGTCACACTCTCCCAATCTCTCCCATATAAACACACACAAGCTCTTTATGGGTATAAATGATACAAGTATGAATAAACAAATATATTAATTTGGGGAAAGGTATTTTGTAAAGTATACAGGCTAGACATGAAGAAACACAGTTTTGATGTAAGTTATCCTGTAGCAATATGCTTGTTTTTGTTTTTATGTT
>JBBPDB010000128.1:18239048-18267663 GCA_037974465.1 Brachypetersius altus | reverse complement strand
TTAATAGTGTAAACCCTAAATATGCCCCCAGATGTGCTCCCAGAATTTCATTTTAAATAGTTTAAAACATTACCCTTAACGAAAATGTAAAGATAAACCTGAGATTTAAATACAGAAAAGTCACGAACGAGAGAGACAGAGAGAGAGAGAGAGAGAGAGAGAGAGAGAGAGAGAAAGAGAGAGCTAGTGAGAGAGAGAGAGACTATCCGTGCGCTCCAGAACCAGAGAGCAAGAGAGAGGGAGAGAGAGAGAGAGAGAGACGCGCGCTCCGAAAAGTCACGAACGAGAGAGACAGAGAGAGCGCCGCGAGAGGGAGATACAGAGAGAGAGAGAGACGTGCTCCAGAAAAGTCACGAACTAGAGAGAGAGCGCACACGAGAGAGATACAGAGATACAGAGAGAGAGAGAGAGAGAGAGAGAGACGCGCTCCGGAAAAGTCACGAACTAGAGAGAGAGACAGATACAGAGTGAGCGCTGGCAAGAGAGATACAGAGAGAGAGAGAGAGAGAGAGAGAGAAACAGAGAGAGAGTAAGAGAGAACCCTACGGCCATGCACGGGAAACCAGAAGAACTCAAATTAGTTAAAAAAAACCCCCAAAAAACATTGGCACGAAAAAAGCGGAGAATATTTGCAGGTTCCGCGTTGTTTTGAATATTTCCGCGTAAAACGATCAGTTTCGTTCAAAAAAAAACCGCGTGTGACTGGATCCGCGAGTCCCGATCCGCGTAAAACTGGGGGTTTACTGTACTGTAAGTTTTTCTGTGCAGCCCGCAGACCGGTACCACATGACCCACAGCGCGGTCCGCGGCCCGGGGGTTGGGGGCCACTGCTCTAAAAGACCTGAGCCTCCTCAGCAGGCACAGCCTGCTCTGCCCTGTTTTGTAGAAAGCATTCATGTTATGAGTCCAGTCCGGTTTAGATGTTTAGATGAACACCAAGGTACCTGTAGCTCTCCACAACCTCAGTGCCCAGACCCTTGATGTCCAGCTCCTTGATTTTTCCAGTGTTGATCTGGAGGTAATGAGTATAATGTATGATGGTGCTATTTCAGAAGATGACAACACTGAAACCCTTTATTGGTTGTTTTTATGTGCTTTGCAGGCATTTCCACCTGAGGTCATCAGAGATAGAATCACTCAGAAAAGTATCAGTGCCCTGCAGCCCACGATAAGTCATTTAATAGAGCGATCTGCCGCTAATCCTAATTCCTGTTTTCAGGGGTCATTGCGAATATATTTGATTAAATATTTAAAATAGGTGAGTTAGGAGAAAATGAAAGAGTTACTGAGAGGCAGTCTTGACAGACCACACCGAGTGTGTTTTCACTTGAATTCACTTACAGATGAGTCACCAGGGGGCAGTGCTACTCCAAAATCACCGGTCAGTGAAGCAAAGACATTAAACCCACTGGCAAAGTGAATAACATCGATTGTCTCGTTACAGTTGCACCTGTCACGGGGTGGGATATATTAGGAGTGAACAGTCACTTATTGAAGCTGATGTGAAGAGGAAATGGACCACAATAAAGATTTGAGTAACTTTGTTATGGTTAAATTGTGTTCCCGGTATTCCCACTGAAGAGCTTCCACAAACTGCTGAAAGGGGTTAATGTTGGTTTAGATAAAAAGGTGTCAGAACTCACCGTTTGCTGTGTTGTGGGCTGTGTAGCCGCAGGGCAGTCACAGCGCCCAAGCTGACACCTGATGCTCCTACTTTGGACATGTGAGCATCAGGACTGGACCATGGAGCAATGGAAGAAGCTGGCTGCATCTGATCTTAACATTTCTTTCAGCCAGCCAGAGTGTGCATCCTTTACCTGGGGCACCAGTATGCACTATGGGATTTGATGCTCTAGAGCAGTGGTCCCCAAATCCCGAGCCGTGGACGGGTACCGGTCCGCGGGCTGCACAGAAAAAAAAAAAACGTGGATGTTACCGGTGTTACGTTGTTGGCTTGTTGTTATGAAAATGCTGTTAATAAAGCTGCGAGTACACATTGGATTTACGTTTATTATTGTATTTTTAAAATATCTCAATTTTTATGCATATCATTTATTTGTTTATCTGCCACTCCTTAAAGGCCGGGCCGTGAAAATAGTTTCTGGTATTAAATTGGTCCGTGACGAAATAAAGGTTGGGGACCACTGCTCTAGAGTCTAGACTATTATTTGCTGAGAGATCTTGGGTCCTGGTATTTATGTAGATGTAATTTTGACACATAAACTATTTTGCCAAAAGTATTCGCTCACCTGCCTTTACAGCCGTATGAGCTTAAGTGACATCCCATTCTTAATACATAGTTTAATATTACATCGGCCCACCCTTTGAAGCTATAACAGCTTCAACTGTTCTGGGCAAGCTCTCCACAAGGTTTAAGAGGGTGTTTATGGGAATTTTTGACCATTCTTTGAGAAGCACATATGTGCGGTCAGACACTGATGTTGGACAAGAAGGCCTGACTCGCAGTCTCTGCTCTAATTCATCCCAAATGTGTTCAGTCAGGTTGAGCCAGTCAAGTCCTTGCACACCAAACTCGTTTAGCCAAGTCTTTATGGACCTTGCTTTGTGCACTGGTGGGGACCCCCAAACTGTTTCCACAAAGTTGGGGGCATGAAATTGTCTAAAATCTCTTGGTATGCTGAAGCATTCAGAGTTCCTTTCACTGGAGCTAAGGGGCCGAGCACAGATTCTGAAAAATAACCCCACACCATTATCCCCCCTCCACCAAACTTCACACTTGGCACAGTGCAGTCAGACAAGTACTGTTCTCCTGGCAACTGCCAAACCCAGATTGGTCCACCAGATCTCCAGATGGAGAGTCGCGATTCCAGTGTCTGCTCTAGAGTCCAGTGGCAGCGTTATTTACACCCACTGCATCCGACACTTTGCATTGCACTTGGTGATGTATGGTCTGGATGCAGCTGCTTGGCCACAAAAAATCAATTCCATGAAGCTCTCTACGCTGTTCTTGATCTAATCTGAAGGCCACATGAAGTTTGGAGGTCTGTAGCAATGAACTCTGAGCACTATGTGCCTCAGCATCCACTGACTGAGCTCTACCAGTTTACGTGGTACCACTTCGTGGCTGAGTTGCTGTCGTTCCCAAACGCTTCCACTTTGTTATTATACCACTGACAGTTGACAGCGGAGTATTTAGTATTGGACTTGCACAGATGGCATCCTATCAAGGTCCCATGCTGGAATTCACTGAGCTCCTGAGAGCAAACATCGTTTAGGAGTGGTTTGAGGAACATGAGGAGGAGTTTGGTATTGACTGCAGCAACAGTCACGCAAACTCTGGTTTGAATATTAATATGCTTAAGATCTAAAGATGTGAATTCTGAGCATGCAACTCAGACTTGCAGCTCCAGCAAAATAACACTGGGTCAACACTGCAGGCATAAGAGTGATGTAAAACAACTGTAGTGTGGTGTTTGGGCGGCTGCAGACCCCCTGATACTGCATGTCATAGAAGCCACATAACCCAACCCAGAGACAGGATGTGGGTTCTTCTTTTTTTGTTGTGGTCATTTAAAGGTCCCCTGACAGAGCTAATGTTACAGCCACATTCTAAGAGACAAAGCTAGGTAATCATAAACAACAAAGCATCAAAATTATACAGCGTTAAGTTGACTTACTTGTCCGAGGTTTGTTGCTGAGCCAAGGAGAGTTGGAACTGATCCAGACATAATTTTCAGCTGTTTAGCAAGACCAGGGGTCTCATTTATAACCATTGCGTACGCCTAAACGGGACCTTACCCCTCAAGCTTTTCCAGGGAAATTGTTTTACAATTTTTCCTTGTTATTATGATCAAAAACCAGACTTAAAATTCTAAAATTTCAGCAGATTACTGCTAATTCAGCAGAGAAGTACTGTCATTTTACTGATTATTTGTAAACAGTATCCAGCACCTGAATGGCAATAAAGTAAAAACACTTTAAATTCAAAGGAAAAGATTGTAATTCAAATTATGTGCAAAAACACGTGTAGAAATTGTCCAAAGTTAGTTTACAGATTTCCTCTGAATGTATACTATCAAAAACCTTAATTAAAAGAGCAATCCTTTGCATTACACACAAGTCAACTATAATTTAAAGATTTTTCCGTAACAAATTCATGCTAACAAATGTCATCAGTGAAAGCGTTAAGGGAAAGCCTATTTTTTGGAAAATTAGGTCGGAGAGAGAGGACAAGAACATTCAAATTTAACATAAACAATATAAATGTTAAAAAAGAGAAAGGGGGCAGTAACCTTTCCCCATATGTTGTGGCCAAATTCCAGATCGGGGCATCTGAGCTGTCATACTCTCAACGGCGAAGCAGAATGATCTAAGCACCTATTACCATTTCTAGTCATTGCTGGACCATAGGCAGGCTAGGGGAACTCCTAATACTGTTCAAAAAATCTCATAAATTGAAACTCATGTCACAGTTTGTTTTTTTTTTTAAATAAATGGTGGACAACCCAACAGTGGCACTCCCTGCTCTCATACCACCAACCAACATTATGTGAGAGCAGGTTCAAATTTGTTCAAATTAAAAACAATGTAACTGGTATAGTACGCCAGTGAGCATTAATGAATGTCAGGAACTGATGTTGGAACATTGCTGTGGGGATTTGGTTGCATTTAGCCAGGAGAACATCAGTGAGATTCTGTACTAATGGTGAATGATCCAAAATGATTAACAAAGGATCTTGAACATTTTATCCAAAGAACAGAACACTTTATTTGACGTAACACAAAGAAAGCAATTTACACATACACACATTAGAGAGACTACATTCAAACAAATCCTTGTAAAGTGCTGTTAAAAAGAAACCAAACTAGTACTCACACCTTGACAGTCAAGAACACACACCACCATATAAAGGGCCAATTTTTGAAGAGGACATAAAATCAAGTTTGGCATATGCTGCAAATCAAACAACTGAAGCAATAATTGTGAGCATGATATTGGTCAAAGCAGTTAAAAATATAGTAATATGGTCTTCATTCAGTCAGTAGTAATGATTTGTGTGCACATCTAGAGGTAGTTCCTATCTTCATAGCTAGCTTGCTAGCTAACCATGATACTTGCATAACATTTAGATCACACCACATCAAAACTGTTCGTGAAGAACGTGGATTCACTATTAAAAAATAATTAAAAGGGATCACTCACTAATCTTTTCTACGTTTAAGGCACAGAAACGCTAATTATGCTAAATGTGCTCACTGAAGTTCTTTAATACCCCCACTCCCCTCCCCCACGATGCATGCCTGCGTCTACAATGCTCCTTGCCTTTAAGGTCCATGCAAAACTGCCTTTGGTTACCATAGCAGCATAAGAGGAAGACAAAATAGGTTTCTACATTAAAGGGAGGAACAGTATTCACAATGCTTATATTGTATGTAGATGCAGTCAGTTAGCAGGTGTTATTCATTTGATCAAAGTCAGAAATACACTGATTACTGAGCATTACAGTGGAGCTGTTTTAAATTTGCAAGTAGTGTCATGCTGAGTCACTGCATGAATCAAATTCTGTTGCATCTATTATTGAGCTGAACAATCAATACCACCATTACTGAATAAATGTAAACTAGCTGTATTACAACAAGACCACTGAATAACAAGGCACGCTTTCTGCTGTTCATTGAAGGGCAGTTAAAGGATGTTTAGTGTTCGCTCTTAAAATAAAGCAGAGATCTGCTGACCCTTTTCATATGGCACAAATAAAAGTACAACAAATAAATTATAAAACATAACTTGAACAACTGGAAAAAAAAAAGATTATAAACCATATTGCATTCATTGTGTGGGTCTAAAGCCTTGGGCTGGCAAAGTGCTACACCTTGGAAAGAGGAAAACCCAAGCAAAACTACCCATTAATAGAAAAAGGAAGTAGAGAAAAAACTCCCACCACTGCCTGCACGCTTAGCTCCTCAGCTTCTTTTTCTTACTATTCATCTCAAAGTAGGGCTCCTCTGTGGTTTTGGCAGCCATTGTCTGGGATGCCTGTTTCTGGCGGACAGTTCTTGGGTTTGGTTTTGCCGTTTTAAATGGGATGTTATTGCTGGTTTGAGGTTTCCTATCCGCGGTGGGTGTGGCCTGAGTGGATTTTGTACTGTGGGTCTGTGTGGACGCTGTAGTGTGTGGAGTTCTTGTCCTCACTCCAACAGGCCCTGCTGAAGCTTTGGTCACGGTGATGCGAGGAGCTCTGGAGGAGGGTGTAATGGTCCGGGGTGAGGGGGCTGGGCTTTGTGCTTTAGTGTTAACCTGTGCTTTAGAACTGACCGGTGTTCTGGTGTTAACTGGTGCTGGTGATGTTTTGGTCTCTGCCAGGCCTGCTGGTCGAGTTAAGACTGGTCGTGTCTTTCTAATGTCTGTCTGCTGTCGTGTAGTAGGGGAGGGGGGGCGCCTCTGAGCAAGCCGTGAGCGTATAGGGGCATGAGGTGGGCGCCCATCCTGCTGAGGAGGTTTCTGGGGGAAAGCCGGGGACAGTGTAGCAGAAGGTTTGGGCTGTTTGCAGGTGGGCTCTGGGCAGACAGGACTGCGAGGCTGAGAGGGACTTCCATGTGGACGCAGCTTCAGCCTGGAGGAGGGAAGAGCTCCTCTCTGGGACATCCCGCCTGAAACTGGTGTTGTTGAATGCGGTAAAGGGCTTCTCTTATGAGATGGAGAGGAGAGAGGGGTGGTCTTGGGAGAGGCAATTGGCATCTGAAGAGTCTTTTTAAGAGCTGCTGCTGCTTTTCTTGGCAGGGAAGGGGTGGAGACTGGCGACTGTGCGCAGCCTCGTGGTGTGGTGGAGCCAGAGGCAGGCCTACCAGTTTTGGCAGTACTGACCGATGAAGAAGACGAGGAAGAGGAGGAAGAGGAAGCAGCAGAGGAGGAGGGAAGGTTAACAGCTGCAAGAGGGTCCATGGTGGGCAGCTGGGATGATTGCGTGCTTGAGGTGGGGACGGACGTGCCTTTCTGATAAGCAAGTATCTTTTGCTCCAGAGTGGTGAACTGCAGCACACGACCAGGGTCATACTTCAGCAAGAAACCCTTCAGAGTGTCCCATCCACCGCCCACGCGCACCATCACATGCTTTCCATGAAGCATCTGAGTAGGAGAGATAAATAAAAATAAAACCATCTTATGGTGTAATAAATAATAAACTCAAGATTTTAAGCACATCACAAGTGCATGAGTCACCAAAGACTTCAAAAACATTGATCATAACTTCTTGAGATGAGTAGATGTATTTGATGTTATGAAGGAAAACTTTAGAATTACTTTGGACTTTCAGTTTCAGATTACATGAGTGAATTGTTTGTCAGACTCTTGTCGGCAGAGGCAAGAGAAAAACTAATAGTGAATTCAGTTTCAAAGATTACCACTGAATAGGGTCACTGCTTTTAGGCAGAATACTCTGGTGGTTTAGTCGTTGGCACACCATACCATGCACACATTCATCTATTTCCTGCTCCAACACACCTGATCAACCTCAACAGGTAACCAAGCTCATCAAAAGCTGGATCAGATGTTTTGGGGGCACATAATATCTGAAAACATGCACTGTGTGCGCAAGTAAGTAAATCACAGTAGGCTCTGACCTATGGAATGTTTTCCACAGACTTTCCAAAAAGGGTCTATTCACTAAAACTCATTACAACCCAAAGTCATATGCAAGACATTTTGAACGTTTTGAACAGCTTATAAAAACTCTTGTTGCCAAAGGGTATGCCTTGAATTTTGTAGTTCATCAGACACATCGCCTGTTTCATAGAGTATGTTTAATTTTTTTTATCTTTTTGTATAAATATGCATTTGAAACTGGTACGTGATATAATGTGACAATACGGAGAGATGCAAGCTATTTAGCAATTAACAGTTAACAGGAATAAAAGCTTTAAGCCTCTTTCCTATTCAATTTAAGCATGACCATGGATAACTTTAGCATTATTAGTTAAATCCCAAGTGTGCGGTTTAAAGCCTGTGCCTAAAACTACTACTTTTTAAAATTTTCTGCAATGCATAGATATTGAACTACATTCAGGTGAACTATAGCTCTCCAGAATCTTAAATTTTTAGACAAAAGTAGGTTTAGTATATCTTGCTTAGTGAATACGTGAACTATTACATCCAAGTTGAAACCCCAGAAGAAAAAATGCCGGTTAAACCCACAGTTTACAAGGTTTACGCAAAACACGTGTTCAGGAGTTAGTTAACCGCATGTGTAAGTACTTACAGATTATTAGTCTAGTTGATCACATGCACTTAAACAGACTAGATTGGCTTTGCTGGATTAGTTTAAATGGTTGTGAATGAGATCTCCAAGGCAACATGCCAACCAACAGCACATTCATACCCCTGCTAAAAAGGGCTCCAAGCTCCTACTTGGTGTTTTATATTGTTAGGCTCAAAATAAAATAACACTGAGACACCAGTCACGTACTAGTCCTACACTGTGACCTGTAAAAAATTCTTTGTAGATATGAAAAATTCATCAAATATTACATCCACTTGTGGACGAAACGGTGATCAGGCTTTTAACAGAAATACTGACAGAATAATTTATTGTCAAACTGACCGTCACTTCAATCGCTTACAAGCTTCAGGCTTAAATATTATTTTACATATTACTTATGAAATATATTTTCAGTGGGGAATTGTGCACATTTGACTGAATGTTATGGAAATGTTATGCACTTTTTTGATGTAGGGGCATTTTTATGATTCATTTTCTGTGGAAAACGAGATGTGTTAGTTTGATCCTAAAATTATACTGCCATTTTAAAAATCACAGATTAGCTTTAACAACATGGCAGTTATTTGGTGAACAAAAAGTATTGTGACTTAAGTTCTTCTTCAGCAGTATTGTTGCTAGGTAATGACATAGTATACATGAAATATGTTTGATCATTATTATAATCAATCACTCAATTAGCCACTTGACACAAAACACATTCCTGCTTAAAAAGGATTTTAGGCACTCTGCTTTGTACGGTGTTTAAGAACACGCTTTACCCGTGACAGAACTCCACTAACCCAGTAAGATACGTCTTACTAATTTTCAGGACAGGTTTCCATGTGTGTTGGTAGCACAGTAGAATTCAAACCCAGCCTGGTGGTGTGATCAACTACACCAATATGCCAAGAGACGTTACATTTGGGTTTTTTTTTACCACGGTCAAGGGCGTGATGCTAAACAGCATATAATCACTAACAGTCACTAATAAATATTTGGATGTATTGTGACAGTATGGGGGACAAAGTGGTTACACGGCTGGGGCCCACAGATATGGGGTGAATCCAGTGATGGGTGTCAGAAGGAATGAGATGTTACTGAGGCAGGTAGGGACGAGATAATGAATGATGGGGATGGTTGGAGATGGAAACAATTTCATCTATGTACAGCTCTCTAAACAAATCATTACCATTTTAATACACTCAAAGTCTCACCCTAATGAAGAGGATCTTATCCCCCAGCCTGTAGCGTCCCTCTGCCAGATACTCGATAGAAAACTTCTGAGAGCAGTTACAGGGAGGGTCCTCGGAGTCAGAATGGTCCTGCATAAGAAGCACACAGATAAACTGTGTATGTCTTTTTCCACATACACAATGCAAAAGCTTGCCTAATACAGATCTCACATTGAGAACGGGGTTACAAAACTGAAGCACAAAAAACTTTGCACTTTCTAGACTTAAAAGTGAAAGCTGAGTTCTACAATTTAATAGGATTTCTTTTTGGAAACACTAAAACTGCCATTTTAGTCTTTGAAATGGTCATAACTCTATTATAACTAAATTGAGCTTCTGAGAAAAATTAGATGACTGGAGTTTCAGATGACAAGTGTGTACAGAGAAAGAAAATTCAAAGTAAACAATGTAAACTCAATTTCAGGAACCTGAGAGTAGAACTGTGTGAAACTAGTGTGATTATATATTTGAGAAATACAAGTGTTTGTTCAATGTGTTCGTGGTATCACTCAGTCACAAGACCACATTTCATCTCATGGGGTTTCATCCTAAACAAGGAGGGCTGTTTATACAGCATATGAAAACAAACGGAATCAAATTAGCTATGCAAGAACTAGGTCGACTGTAATGCTGCACAGATGGTGAGATCATTTTCAGGACAAAAAGTGAAGAGCTCAAATATGCACAAATTTTATAAAATAGCACGGTAAACTAGATCTTATATCTGTGCTTGTACATGAAAAACGAAGTGCATTCTGGAAAATTTGAGGGGAAAAAAAGTTCACTGCAAATAAGGCGCAGTTAACCCTGCTGAGATGTTTCCCAGTCTTGCGGTATAGTGATCTCCATGGTGACAGCCGTACTCACTGCATGGTACAGGCCTCCATGCTGACAGCACACTGTGAAGGTCTTGACTGGAGGGTCAGGCTCTCTGGTCATTAGCAGAGATTCTTCCAGTTCTATCTCCTTCTCCAGTTTCACCAACACAGGAGGTTCAATGCCATACCTAAGATCACATCACCACACAAATATCATGAGAACAAACAATAGATCTGTAACAAGCAGCTCTTGCTGATTAGCTTAAATTCATTCACAAAATAAGATTAGAACTGACCTACTTGAACATACAGGAAGAAGCCAAACTTTGAAGCAAGTACAGGCTGAAGATTTCAGTTTAGCTAGAGTACTTCCTGACTTTGGAGCAGAAAATCAAACAGGACCACTCTTCCCACTGATCTACTACCACACCTTTTATAACAGGGACTGACCGTCGTAAACAGTGACCTGCTGTAACCCGAGGACTCCCTTTAATTCTGAAATTACAGGCAGGCCTGATGCAAAAATCTATATCACTTACTTAGAAATAATGCGTCCAAGCTCCAGCAAACACAGACACACCTGGCGAGGGTCCTTGTGTAGAACTTAAAGAAAAAATAACACATTTGTAAACAAAGTAAAGCAATAAAATGTTTGTAAAAAAGCTACTGAGTAACACAGTAACATGCACATGACCATTATTATTACTAGAGCCCGACCGATTTTGAAGGCTGATACCGATACAAATATTTGTTGGTTTTAAAATCCGATATACGCCGTTAATCTCATTGGAATCTTGGCGTTAACGGCAATTAGCACAATAACCAACCAAGTCCTGTCTGGGACAAGATATAGTAGTCAGTAATCTCTAATTACGCACAGCCTGACAAGAAGAGAAGCATGTTTAACATAAAGCATCCTGCAGTTTGGGAGAACATGATCACTCAGACTAATTGGTCGAAGACTCCATCCCAGAGTCATTAGGGTTCGGCTTTTCACCGCAGCTCAGGACATGCAAGGGCTTAGACGACGACGGTCAATTACTGAAAGGAGCGAGGGTCTTAGTCTCAACAGCATGCCGGTTTGAACCGATTACTGCCTCCATTCGAGCACACATAATTAGCTCAGAGGGTGACACACGACTACAGAAGATCTACTAGGACAAGCTGAGCCTTTAGCGTACGGGTTTATGGTCAGTTTGATCTGTTGTTCAAGGCTCTCGTACACTAGAAAAAGCAAGCAGGTCACTTAGGCTTCATTTGATAAAAAGTTTAGAATGAACTACCAAGGACCTGAATTTTGATTTATAGCCAAATGTACACTAAAGCATGCTTCTTTAACATATCCAAATATAACTTCAGGACAAATGTATTATGCAGGAAACTAAATCAGTATAAGGGAGTTAGAGGTATTCTTCCAAATGGAACAGAATGGCTTTGTTTAGCTCTCACTTATGGCCGAGATGTTCTGTTCCAGTACAGCTTTGAGATAATACCTCAGTAATCCATCCAGTGTCCAGCACAGTATAATAAATACCCTACTGAGATACACCTACTAAACTGAATTTTTATTCAGGGAGGTATTTCACAAAGCACAATTTAGCCTAATAATGTTAGCCCAAGATTGTCCCTATTGTCCAAAATAGAAATTATTTTACTAATGAACAGGTCGAGCTTTAGTGAGACAAGCTAAGCTGAAACAGAGGAGTTCATATTTATTTGTAGAATGTAGTAAATAGCAATTTCAACTGCCTTTGTACACAAAAACATTCAGAATAAGGAAAAGAACCCAGAATCAGGGAACTTTAAACAGAAAAACATCTGTTGGTTTTGGACTATACCTGCACAATTATATAATTTATTATGACATGATAGTTATTCCAGATGTGTGAGTGGTGGAACAAAACACATCAGATGATGAAGGTAAGACAATCAGCTGGAAACTGTGTTTAAAGCACCTATATTTGGACATATTTGTGCATGCAGAGACAAGAAGTGTTATTGTTTGCAAAAATCCTGTAATGGAATTATGGTGTTTTACAGTCAAGATTGGCTCACAGCCCGAGCTTACAGGGTCACAAAGAACAGCAGATTAGACTCGGAATGTGGGCTCAAAAGGGAAATCTTGGATACACACAGCAATAGGTCTCCATATGTCAGATATTTTTTAAAAAGCAAATTATGGTCATTGATCAACCAGTCCTGCAATTTTGAGCACAAAATTCAATAAATAGAATTCTGTATTTATTAGGGTGCTCTGGAAGTAGAGCAGAGTAGACAAAAACAGAGTAGACCAAAAAATATTTGATAGCCTGCCAAAGCAGGCTGTCAAATACAACGGCAAGTTTGTTTACTTCCATGGACTGCCCGTGTTCATGTGCTTTGTTACATTTACATGTCAGAAGAGCGTGCAAAGCTTCTGAAATGTAAGGTCTCAACTACGGTTCTAAATATATAATTCTACCTTAAATGCACCCGATTCTACTAATCAGCTAATTATCAAGGGCTTAAGTCAGAGTATTAAAAGAGAAAAAATCTCTGCGGAGCTGTGACCCAGAAGGAAACCAGTTCAACACCTATTCTATAAACGATCCACAGAACTGAGTGGTCTGTGAACTCCGGTCTGTTTAGTTTCCCTTCAATGCCTTGTAGCTCCAAAATATGTGGCGGGTGAATTGACGTCTCAGAGGAAGCACCTGTGTGCCTTTCACACATGTATGATGAGAGTGATTCAGTCAGTGGGTGAAAATTGCTAAAAAGATCAATACAACATGGAAGACAAATGGGCAAAAAAACAAAACGGACTATAAACATTTGCAAACACAAGGCACTACCGCATTTATCTATGCCTAATCAAATAAAGTAGGGGACTTGATTTTGCTGGACATTGCATATATATATAATATTAAGTCATTAAAAAACTTACCCAAGCCCTCAGATTCAAACAAATACGTCTCATCTACTCCAATCTGACGGCACCAAGACAGGAAGTTGGCCGTATTGTCTCGAGCAAAAAATGACCCAGGAGAAGCGTCTTTCTTAAACACCATTTTCTTCTTAGGAAATGGCTGTCAAAAATAAACACACAGGTCCATAGAAAAAAATACAATTAAGAGAAGATATAGTGTTTCCTTTTCACTTTCCAAGCCTCTTTTTCTGCGTTTGACTGACCTGCTTCTTGTCTGAGAAACAGTCCTGAGGAATTTTACTTTGTAGAATTCCAGCAAGTCGGCACAGCTTCACCCCGTTATTCAGATCCACCATGAAGTGCTCAGCTCTTACCTCCTCTCCTAACGAGGAAAATAAAAGTGGGAGACCGTGAGAGCCGAACATTAACAGGACTTAAATGGTGCAGCTCATAGCATGGTCTAATGCAAGTTAATCTTCATTTCATTTGTCCAAAAAACTCCTAGATCCCCGCAGGGTTGTTTATACGACACTGTTACTCTTCTCTTTATGGCGGGCTGTAATTCTTTGTCTTAAGGGTCACTGACCCTCATTGGCTGTCAGATTCTTTAAAAGCAACATTTAATCAAGGACTTAACTTTCGGAAAAACCAACCCCCAAGATTTTGTCCGTCTCTGATTGATTTACTCGACCTGTTATACTGGCTACAGGAGTTACAGTGTGCCATTTGTGGACATTGTATTCATAGACAAAAGCAGAGAACTTAAGGGAAGAAACCTTAAGAAGCCTTACGGGAAAACATGAATACAATTTAAGCATGTTTAATATGAGGCCACAAATGTAAAATCAAATTTAATATATTATCTCTCTCGTGAACAAACTGCACTGAACATTGGTCCAACGAAAAAGGACTTAAAATTACACCAGATTATATTACATTACACCATATTTAACCATAAACATTCTCAAAATAAAACTAACAGCCTGCAAATCTGACCAAATACAAACATCACAAAGTTTGAAATAAACTTCACCATCCAGATTCCTCCAAGCAGAGATGTCCAGTGTTTTCCACAAAGGTCTCTTGGTATCTGCAGGTTTTCATATTAACCAAGGAAGAGTACACCTGATTCCACTCAGTCTTCAAACAACTGAGCTTGTGTGCTCATGCATCCACGTGGTCACTTTATGGGTATGACTGGACCCCCACTCTGGAGGCCCCAAAAAAGGAGGAGTCCTTTCTGTCCATCAGCTTATTTTAACCACACTAAAATATGGAGTATAAGCCGGCAGGTGTGGAAAGGAAATGATCAAGAATGGGAACTCCCTCTATTATTTTCAGCGTCTCTTACCTTAGACACTGCAGCTCCAGTGACAGATCAGCTTGCATATTGTTTAGCGTGATGTTTCGCATATTATTGCGTTTAGAAATGTAGAAATGCATGCACAGTAATCTAAAGGCACCAAATATGTGAGAAAACTCCCTACCTTTAACATACTTCCACCATCCACCAAGCTTTAGAATGGAACTAGAGCTAGCAAGATCTCAATGTGGGATAAATAACTTGAATTACTACAATTTGTTGTAAATAATACATAAGATGATGGAAAATGCACATCTTTAGTAGACAACATTTTAAATGTGTCATGCAAGTTTGATAGATGACATGAAATGCCTGCACTTGAAACTCACTTGAAAAAAAGAAGAAAAAAAAAGTACATGCTGTTCAAAGAATGTTTTTGGTTTCAATTATCATATGAAAGAAGCTGCCATAAAATATTAGTTTTCCTAAAAGGATGAAAAGAAAAAGAAAAGCTTGTCATCCTCAGTAGTTCCTAAAGAACTGAAATAAAAATTAGCTGTTAGGGCAGAGGTTTACACAAATATTACCAAGCATTCCAGTGAGCCAGATGGCAAGGTCCTCTTGCATGGGGAACAGTGTAGCTTCATGGCGTACAGTTAGCCACTGGTCATACTGGAATACGTCAGAGAGGCCAGGGCCATGTCGCAGGACCAGGGGGCTGCGGGGGCTTTGCAGTGGAGATTCAAACTTCTCACCAAACCAAGCCTGGGGGTTAGAGAGAGACAGAGGAAAGAGCAGGACACAATCAGAGACATACAAGACATGTTCTATGTGAAGACTGAGAGAAGAGAGATGTCGAAATTCATCACCCTCATTGTCAGTATGCTGCAAATGTTTTGAATTTTCCTTTCACAAATAAAAAACAAACAAAAACCACCAAAAGGACTCAGAACAGAGCATTCTGTTTCAAAACAGATGACTCATGTATGTACTGGAAAAAGACTGGTGGTGTTTGTGGGAGGCTTTTCTTTATGCAGGGGTTCCCAGGACGCTGCAAGTTTGGAGCAGATGTGGAGCTGAGCACCGAGAGACACCTCTTCCCGTCTGACCCGTCAACGTTCATTCAGTCCCAGTGCTTGATAGAAGGAGGAGAGAAACAGAACACTTTTTCCTACGTCTTTCTTTCTTCACAGAGCGCTCCTCCATGCCAAGGCCTGTTTTTAAGGCTAGGATTACTAATCGCTTCTCTGAAAGTTAAATTCACAGATTTACATAATTACTTAAAGGTATATTTCTCAATAGTTTCTCCTTTCAGAACCAGGAACACAGAGCCTATTGGAGTTTAAACATCAAGTCAAATGAAACACTGTAAAAACAACTACAGTAACCCTCCACTATTCGCGTGGGTTACATTCCAAGAACACCCGTATATAGTGAAAAACCACGTTGTGTTTTGGTTAAACCCTAAATATGTCCCCAAATATGCTCTCATAACACTTTAATTCCATTTTAAACTCAGTTTAATTCATTACCCTTAAAGAAAACGTAAAGTAAACCTGTATTCAAATGTATATTCCGCGTGTGAATGAATCCGCGACTCCTGATCCGCGGAAAACTGGGGGGTTTGTTTGTTACTGTTCAGTTCCTTCTATTTTTATTGATTTTCTTAAAATGTTTATCCACAAAAGTGTGACCAAGCATTAAAAAATACTAATATGATCAGTATGTGCAACACTAACCACCAAATCTAATGTGAGACAATCCTTGGAGTTTGTCCAACATTTATATTTAAAGGTGATAGACTCTGTAGCCTTATCAGATGTGATTCAGATTGAACTGAAATCAGTCCTCATTTTAGATTTAAACAAAGTAAACCATAGAAACACAGCAATGGAAACCCAAATCTGATCCAACAAAGGATTCTCACACAGAGCATTTGAACTCCCCCAGCCTAATTTTCTCTGGAGCTCTTATTGTAACATGATGACACTGCTGGAAATTCTTCCAGTCTCTGCCAGATTAGAGTGAGACAGACACAGAGACAGAAAGACACAGAAAGAGAGACAGAGAGAGAGAGAGCCTCGTCAAGCTGTGTGCAAAAAGCACGCTTTAAGAAAATGAAGGAAGAAAGATTGCCAGTAAGAAAACTTCAGTTATTTTATTTTATTTGCAGATTATCTGCAAAATCTAATCTGGACCAGAATGCTAAATGAGATTAGTGTGGTTGATAAGCCTGCAGTACCACCTTCAGCATTTTCCTCAGCTCTGAAGTGCCATTATTAAACACAGACACGTGGATAATTGCACTATTTTCCCATCACATTTTTCAGTCACGTTTGAGACAGAGAGCTCTGAGGCACAACAGCCGTCTTACACATCTGGGCGAGAGACTCACTGGGCATGTGACTGCTCATCCGGCCCCCCCCTTCAAAACCGCCTCAAAACCATTCTCACCATCGAGCTGAACAGTCTGACCTGGACTGAATAGTGCTGGTATGCATGAAAACAAAACATACAGGGTTTGTGCGTGAAGAATGCTAGTGGGACAAATTTTTCAGGCATTTTACATCCCAGGAAAAATATACATCAACAGTCAAATATGGGGTATCTCCACATACAGTGAAGCTCAATCAAAAATAAAAATATCTACACACAATCACAATCACATACACAATCACAAATTTTGTAGGTGCAGGTGTGACCAGGGTGTTTTACTTGAATGGCCATAATACCACAGAGTTCTTATTACATGGTCAGACCAAACAAAAGTTTCACTCGAAACTCACCCTTAATTGTAAAGGAGAAGGAAACTATTTAGACCATCATCCAGATCCTCCCACTCTGTTCTAAACCCATGAAAACCAAGTAGTGGCTGTAATATGACAAACCCCATCTACATTACTGGTATCTACAGAGCAGCTGTGTTGAAGATATCCTGTTAAAATTCTGCCAGAAGGCACCACTGCAGAAAGAAAAACAAAGAACTCGAGGTGGTGGGGGTGGAACTGCTCACTTTCTTTGTAAAATACAACTAGATCCTTGAAACTTCCCAGCAAAACCAAAACAAACCAAATCACAGAAGGCTCGCTAAAAATACATCAAACACGTCTTCCAGGGCTTTAATCAGAGCTACTTATCAGCATAAACCATGCGTGCAATCATTTCAAGGCGAGACATGAAATTAAGCTTTCAGTACAGGTGTTTACACAAATCTGTAAACAGTCAAGATAAACACGGAGAGTGAGAACTGGAACAATGCTTTAAAAAAAAATCCAACAACAAGAGACGCAGCAAAAATACTTTTAATAAATAAAATATTTTTGCTGCGTTTTTTAATAAATAAAAAAACAAAAAGCAAAAATACTCATCCTTAAGGTTGATTTCAGTTTGTCGATTGGGGTGAGAGGACGATAAACAAATTGTAATCATTCAATATAAAAATGAATAAATGAAACTTGCTGAGTGTACGTATACCTATTTAGCCTTAATATTTGTGTTTAGGTCATTAACTGACTGTCTCTGGGTTACATTTCAGTTTCATGCATGCAATATCATGCAGATATTTAGTTTAACCGAATCAACTAACCAGCAGATAAATGTGGGCGTGTGTCACAGTAATGTGCTTGTAATTTTAAAACAGATAAAAACTATACAGTCCCAACATGGGGTTGATTTAAGATCTTTAGATTCACTGAATGGTTGAATTGTGTGCTTTCATTACTATAACATTGTGTTTCAGCTTGTTCTGCTAAAAGCCTTCCTTCAGAAAAGATTAATCATGGTCAGTAAATCTGAGGTGCAACTTCATTGAAAAGACAATACTAAGCTTTATCCACACAATTATTTTTAAAGCATTACATTACTGCTGTCCAGAACCCCATGAACCCAGACGCTACACAGCCAACAGGACATCTCAAGTTTGACCTACTGTACGGCCTTTATCCCTCAGGACCAGGGGAACATAAAACTGTCCTAATTCTAGGCAGCTAGAATAAACTTTCCCTGTGGATTATACTCTTACCAAAGACGTCTGTTTGCTAAAAGTTTGCTTTCTTTTTGCCTGCAGGACTGGCTTTCTGAACCATGACTTCTGTAGCTTCATCACAAACTTCGACTCAATCTTGATTAACTATCTTGCAACCATTTCTATTGCTGGCTGCCCATTAAGACTACTGTGGTTTTCTTTTTCTTGAAGGTACAATTTGGTGTTGATCCAACCTCAGCTTGTGCGTAGACTTTTGTTATTAAATATATTACTGTTTAATAATATTGTCAGGTGAAAGTGACCATTTGTCATACGTGAACACACCACTGCACAGTGTGAACAGCACGAAATTCTTCCTCTGCATTTAACCCATTCACCAAGTGAAGCAGGGGGCAGCCATGAACACGGCGCCCGGGGAGCAGTGTGTGGGACGGTACCTTGCTCAGGGTACCTCAGCGGTGCCTAGCGGTCTTGGGAATCAAACCCGGACTTTCTGATCACAGGGCGAATGCCCTAACCACTAGGCCACCAACTGGCCTTAGGAAGTGCTGGATTTTCAATTTGTGTCTTTAATTAGTATCCTATGAGAAGGCCCAGGCTTGTCAGTAGGTCTTTTGAAAGAAGTGGAAGTGATGTGACTACATCAATTCCTGCTGATGGAAATCTGTCATAGCAAGGGAAAACTTAATTCCTCATAAAAATATGAGCAATATTTTCACAGAAATCCATCCTATTTACACGTCTGTAACACGTGACTGAAAAAGCTAATGGCTGTGGAATATTATTGCAGAGCTGTAAAATAACATCATCTCAAATTAATTCTATCAGGAGATTATGTAAAAAAAAAAAAAAAAAAAAAAAAACCAGTGTAAAGAAAAATAAACAATACAGAGACTTCAAAGTAAGAATCAAAATCTAGTTGTTTTTTTTCAGTGCACTAATACAGCATTTTACAGCACATGCCATATAATCGTGCACAGAAAGAAATCAGAAAGAAATTACTGTAACACTGAAAAGACGTGGTTGTTCAAGTGAGTAAATGTAAACTAAATGTCGGCTCACGTGCAACTATTTAGAAGCCATTCTGCACAGCCTTAATAAATGAGGCCCCAGGCAGATGCTGCCTCACAACCCCGTCCTCTCTGTAGTGTGATTACACATGCACGCTTGCACACACATGGCATATACACATTACATAATGACCAGTGCACACATGTTCTATAGGACGTACCTGATATGCCTATAGTCCTTATAGAGCCTGGAAAAGTTAATCGAACCGTTATGTACAGTTCTCCAACTCAGTATGTGAATGGCAAGAGAGAAATGCCAACTGTACAGCAATGATTGACTTATGAGGCCCCTTACACTCCACTCTGCTTGAGTAGAAGAGTTCTAACAAGGGTACTGGGCCCTCAGTGTCACACTGATCAAGTTCTTAACCACCATAATTGAGAAAAAAGTCAAATGGATATATAATATTTGGTATATAACATTTGGGATATAATATATAGTAACAGAACGTTATAATTGCTGTTATTATTTCACTATAAGCACAAGATCACAAAAAAGGTGAAAAAAGGAAAGTAGAAAAGGGGAATTTAAAAATGTGAAATCTACAAGAAACAATGTCACAAAAGCTCACAGAATATGGCGTCGAATACTGGAGTTTAAAGCACAAGCTCAGTTGCATTTCAGCGTCCCAAACCGCCTCTGGAAACGTCTGCATCAGAAGTGTTAATCAGAAGCTTTATGTACTGAGTTTCCATGGCCAAGCAGCCACACACAAGCCTAAGATAAGTATAGAGTTAGAGCAGCATAAAGCACATTGCAATTGAACTGACGAATGAATGAGGGTGCTCAACTTCACAAATGCTTGTGGTGGAAAGGAGGAAAACTGATGCAGCCATGTCCCAACATCTAGAAGACAGATTTCAGAAAGAGAAGATGGGGAAGCGACTTCTTATAATTGCTCAGGTTTTTAGATTACTGTACTTATAGGTCAGTATGACGCAACCGTTATGGTGATGCTCAGAGTAATTTCAGCCATGCTAGTGGTGAAGCCATGATTTGAAGTTTGCAAGCATAAAATGCTTGGTCCATAAACTCTTACCACAAAACAAAAAGAAGAATTTATCCTGATGTGTCCTTTCACAAATTAAAACTAATGTTTGAAATTAATAATGTTCTCTAAACTAAGGTACCGTCACAAAAACTGTGTGATTATGCGAAAACTCACACAAAATTCTGTTCAGCTTGTCTAACCTAGCAACAACTACAAAAAAAAGGAATTATTTCTAATTCAGACTACGCTTGAAAGAATATAAAGTCTTACCTGTAGGCTAGCCTGCACCGCCATCACTGTAATCAGGAGCCCTTTCACCTCTTCATTCTGAAACACAGCACAAGAGCAAGTACGAGTGAGTAAATGAGAAAGAAAGACAGGGTGCAAGGAGGAAGCACACCCCTCTCCAGAATCACACAGCCTGCTAGAGTTTCTCTCGGGTATACATAGTTTTTTCTGAGAAGGGCGTGTGACCAAACAGCTTAGCCTTAAACATCCCTTCACAACAGTTTACCCATATGGACACTACGGTCCTTAGACTGCCGGTCACAAAAGATTCACAGGCAAGTGGAAAGTCTCGATCAGTAACGGGCACAGGCTTCTGCTACACAGGCGACTCCCACCGAGAAACAGATCAGCTGAAACCCAGTTGTCTCAGTGGAAGTGAAGAAATTTTCAGATTAGATTTTTTTCCCCCAATTTCGTGTTTAGAAATGAGTTCAATTTTCTCAATTCTTATGCAACTATCTTCAGCGGCGGCGTTTGAGAAAAACCCCATTTCCTGTGGTTCTGGAAGTATGTCATTCCAGTAATCCACTGGGAACCACAATACACTAATAAGACTGCATAAGCCATGAATGTCCAGGCTGAGGAGGTGTGATGATGTATGTTTGTTTCTTAGACCTGTACTTTACAGTGAATACATCTGGCTTGCTCTTAAATCAAGCACCTCACAGGACACAAAACACGTGCAGACAAAAGAAAAACAAAGCAAGCTTCGTCTTCCCTGTGGATTAAGACAGTTCAGTCAACATCAGCACGGCTGAGGAAACAAAGCAGGATTCAAACACTCAAACCAGCAAGTGAGAACAGAGGAACAAGATACTTATTCACTGTAACATTATTAATATTACATATGTTAGACCATCATGAGAAAATTAGTACACGATTAAAACAGGAAAAACAAAATGAGGATCAAAATCATGCATTAAAGATTTTTCCAAGTGAGCTTACAGTGATCTCACCTTATAGAGAAAATAGTGGCAGAGACTACGAACACAAGCTCACCTGAATAGCTGAAACAGACAAAAGATCCCTTTCCACATATAGTGAGTGAGTACAGACTCATCTGCTGGTTTTAGTGTCTGTAGGTAAATCACTACTGATGCTGTAGTCCAAAGAGAGCAGTGCAGCCAACAGCTCAAACGTCAGGTCAGCTGCCCGTCACGCTTCTCGGCGAGCGAGGGAGCAGAGCAGCGAGTGGGTGGACGCGGGGAGAAGGAGGAAAGTAGAGAAGGAGGGGTGAGCGGTGGGGACTAATGAAGAGGCTCAGCTGAGCACAGACCTAACCCTGCCGGTCTGGGCCAGGCTTTTACAATGCTTCTATTGTTACACATTCACTCACTCACTCACACACACACACCGAGCAGGTTCACATGAGGCAGGGGCTTGAGCCCTCAGTGACAAAGTGTTTCCTTCAACAAAATACAAGAGTGCTGAAATTTTGAGTGGACAGAATCAGAAGGGGGGGGGGGGGAAAAAAAAGAAAGAACAAAAAATGAAAGGCAGGAAAGAGGAGAAAAGAGAAAGATAAAAAGGCAAATCATGAAAAAGGGAAGCATGAGAGAGAAGAGAGACGGAGAAAGATTTATGAGAAAAGCATGGGGGTGAAAACAAAGACCATTTTTCAGTCTGTTGGGATGGTGCTCAGCTTCAAGCCCACTAAATGTCACCCAGCGAAGGAAAGGAGGGGAGGAGCGAGGAGGACAAACAAAAATCTGTTTCATGTCGCAGCTGGTCGAGTGGGCTGTGTAAAGGCCAGACCACGACCCGGTGCCTTTGGCAGGGCGCTGCCACATTCTCCAGCGGGCTCCGCCGCACACACAACAGGGACACTGCCCTCTCTCACCAGCGGGGCAGGACCTGAGCACAGAAAAATGCCAACCACACCTACTGGAGCCAACGGTCAGGGCAAGTGGAAAGGCTCCATCATTAACTGCCACCCAGCTTATGCCTCACCAGGCAACTCCCGCTAAGAAAGAGCACAAATGGTGGAGGGTAGACATCTTTAGGTTTGATACAAGTTTTCTGTTCTGTGCCATGTGTTCAGTTTTATCCTTTATTTAAAAACTGTCTTGATTCTAAATAATCCTTATTACAGAGACTGGTTTAGGTCAAAAAATAAAAATCAGCATTACACACTCAAAAACAATACAAATACAAAAAAGATAGTGTCATAAGACACCTTACCAACTCCCCGCCCACACCTAAATTGTCTAGAGTTTTACAAACAGCAGTTTTCTCAAGACAGCCAATGAAAAGTCCCTCTTAAAGGGACATTATCCTTTGAGACCCCATTCAGCACTGCGTGCCTTACTAAATGCTTAAAATCCTACCCTCAAAGGCATCTCTTGCACCAACAGCAGAACAGCAACTGAACACACCCACCCATTCTTTTCTCTCCTTGAAATGAGACAGTAAAGCAAGGCTACAATGACTTTCACTGGACGCACTGAAGAGACAATTTGTCTGCCAGTTTGACTACAATGTCCACTAATGCTGTAATCCTGCAATAATGACGGTCTGCATGAGTTGCAGCACAGATTTGGGGTTTTAATTAATCGTGAAGACGCCGGTCTGAGTGGCCTGGAGAGTAAAGGCAGAGGGGGATGAGAGGAGGGCAGCATCCACATGCTCCCCACGCAGGTCATCCAGCGCAGGCTCCGTAATCGCCTAAGAGGATCATCGCTCTACACATGTCCCGAAGGGCTCCTTCGCGTCACCCGCAGACGGCAGCCGGCACGTGGCATACGCGTGTGTGCGTTAATGTCTGAGGGTGTGCACCAGTGGCTCACACATGGGTCCTAAAACTCCCCCGCCTCCATCAGCCAGGACATCTCCTCCTTTCTCATTGTGGTCTTCTTTGTTGATTAATTCATTTTTGTGTGTGCGTTTAATTAACCTGTCAGTTATTTTTTATTATTGCTCCCCCACTGCCACACACACGCAATTAGCGGGTGCTTGATGCTCAGTTTTCAATGCTGTGCTTCAGGAGCCCCCCCACCCTTTGTTTTCTGAAGGAAATCCCCTCTCAAAGACTAGTATGATGGAGACCCAGCTGCCACCCAAAGAGCTCAGCTTCATTCATTATAATCCAAATTCAGCAGCTGAGCTACGTGAGCCAGTAAATTCTTTTACCATGCACAAAGGTGTTTTTTGTAGAAACCTCTCTTTTTAAGCATGCTTTACTTTTAATATCACACACTTAACAGTTAAGGCCTAAATTAGCAAACAAAAAAATCACTGTCTATATGTTAGCTTTATCATTGTTTCAAGTTTCATGAGTTTGTGAGTTTGATCCTCAGCAGTGCCACAGTCATGCACGCCCTGAAGCTCAATACAGCTCGACTGAATGGCCGCCTCCTCTTCATCCATAAATGTCTGTTAGCTGACAGACCAGAATTAGCAGCTAATACTCTCCAAACATGTTTAGCAGTCCATGTTAGTGGCAGTAAGAAAAGATGCAGCGGTACACTGTGTGACTCAGAGGAAGAATATGCTACCAGTGTTGGTGGCATTGTGTGTTTGGGGAACCTATGAGTGAAATCAATCAAAGATAAATTTGTGAGGATCAATTAGTGCAGTTCCTGGCCACCCAAAAACCACAATATTACAATAACAAAAAGCGAATCAGCCTGGAAAGTACAACATTCAACACGAAAACAAAATTAACAAGAGACATATTAAAGACCTTGAAATACTAACATGTAAAGAGTTACTTCACAAATTATGGCCAATCATTCTAATCATGCACACTAAGCAATTTTCATTGCATTTGCATTTCATTATACTAATGCTCAGAGCACATAACACTACAGGGCAACTGTAAAGTTGAAGAAGATTCAGTATAACTGAAACTGCATAAAGGCCAAAGATTCGCAGGTGTAAACTGTAACCAAAGTGAAGTGTGGAGCGTTGAGAGTATGGAAGGTAAAGCAGACACACAACAGTTGACGCAATTAGGGTTTCAAAGTTCATCCAGTCTTCGCTGTAACAAAAGTAATCCCACAGAGATGGAGAGTGGGGAGAAGAAAAGATGGTCGTCACCTGGGAGTGAAAACCACTTGCTCTCAGAAAGTAAACAGAAGCCGTTGCCTTGGCAAAGCTAAGCTGCTTCAAGTCACAACAAAAAAAAAAGGAAATGTCCTACACCAAAGCAATCACCAACAAACTACTGTGGTCTCCATCTCTATTGTTAGCTCCCCCTGCTCAATTGTCAGCTGGTCTCATTAATAAACAAGCAGTAATCCAAGATTCGTAATGACCACCAGCGGGTCATGCAGACAGCACCACACATATGGCTGCGAGGAGCTTTAAAGACATTAAGCCTCCCATTCATTCACACCGGGGTTTTCCCCATTTGCTTCATGTTCTCCAGTGCAGTCTGATGGTGTTTGACAGATGGACTTTAAGCTGGCAGTTGGATTTTTGATGTATTATGAAATCTCAGACCGATTCATATTCCTCCATTTACATTACAAAACATCAAAACACACGAAAAAGCAACAGCAGTTCAACAGTTAAAAGATTCAAATACAGCAAAAAATGTATGCTGTAAGACTTTGAGTACTGACAAAAGTAAGTATTCATTATATGATGAGTACTTAGACAAACATTTGATCGTGAAATTGATTAAAATACTATCGCACATCCCTTTTTCAGTGCACAGTATACAGACCAAAGCTGTAGGTTAAGCAGGTTTGGTGATCGGCTGTAAATGAAAATTCAACAGGTCAATCGTTCAAAGCAAATACCTCAACAATACACAAAAAAACATACAGTTCAAGCTCCTACAAGGTCTGGGTAGATACAGTGTAGGGAAACACCTGCTGTTCTCTGCTCCTGTGGGGAAGGAAGCAGGAATCGAGGACCTTCGACCTTTACTTACGAGATTTCATACACACACACACACACACACACACACACCTATATATATATACATATGGCAATGATGGGCTTAAAACAACACGCAACGACTATACTGAAGCGCTAATACAGAAATTTGTCTTCAAATCAAAGAAGGAGTGTTAGTTAGATGGGGAGAGCTGTGGTAATCAAGACTGATCTGAGTGTGTTAAACTAACAGCAAAAACAAACAAACAAAAAAAAACAATCTGTAAGGCAAATTCCTGGTCAAATGGTCAAAGGCCGAAACACAGACAGTTATCAAACCTGTACCAACACACTAGAGAGGTACTAACCCAACCTTTTGTCACAACCTGTTTAAAAACTTGCCACGGGCTGCAAGAATCTTCTCCACGTGTGCACGTTTCCAAATGTGCAAAACATTTTTGTATTTTCTCCTCTAGGGCGATAACCTGAGACAGTATTCTGGTGAGACTCGTCCAGTCTGCTGTTTTGAATCTCATCAGGAATTAGCTCAGGTATCAGAGCGTAATGTGGCTCAGGGTCCAGCTACTGAAAAACTTACCAGTAACACGTTGGTGTTGGGGAATGCAGACTGTTACTTAATATTCCGAGCCTGCCATACACTCAGCAACATCCACTCCGAGCGCCTGGCTGTCGGGCTGAAGCGTGGACACCTCAGCTCTACGTGTCTAAAACTTTCTCCTCCAGTGCAGCGTGCGTGCATGAGCTGCTGTTTCACCACCCGCATTCAGACAGCGCCCGTCCTCGTGCGCTGTGATTGGTCATCAGTTTATAGCCACGCCTCCACTCCCGAACAGCTCAAAAGAACGGCGTGGCCCTGAAATCCAGAAGGGCGGGGCTAGCCGAAAAACAGGTGGGTAAAAAATAACGTGGCGTGGAACGTTCAGTTGAGAAGGGAATGTTGTTCGAACAAGCCAATCAGAGCGCAGCCTCGAGCTCTCAACGTAACTGAGGCGGGAAAAGACGGGGGCGGAGCTTGTCTAGGGGGTAACAACCTCCACCGTAAACACGGGAAACCATGGAAACACAAGGAGAACACACATTTTAAAACTTAACTACCGCTCTGTTCTTTCTAATAATAATAATAATAATAATAATAATAATAATAATAATAACAACAACTCTTCTTTGCCCACTGGCTAATCTTTCCCTTATACGATTATTTACAACAGTAAACCGTTGTTCAAAGAAAAAAGTAACACTGTTTAACTATATTACAACCACCTCCCTAACGTTGTGTAGGCACGCATTTGTCCGGCCTGGTGGTTAGGGTGTTGCCCCTGTGATCGGAAGGTCATGAGTTTGAATCCCAAGTTTTATCAACAAGTGCCTGGAAGGACTGAAAATGTGAACTGTGTCTAAATCTGATTTTCACTTTCTCCTCTACACAGTGTTTTAAAAGCAGCTTTACACATTTCTTCCCTCTTAGTCTTTTCTAAGTACTCTAAACCAAACAAATCTCTGAAACAACAGGCCCATTTAAGACATAGCACCACACCATGTTCAGTGATCTGAAATCTAGCTATTTCATAACAAGCAGTATCAGATCAGCGAGGAACCTTTATCACTTAGGTTCTCCAGTTTTTCAAGGGACACTTGTGTTAAAGGAGCTGGATAATGGAGGATTAAAGTAGTACTGCAGAGCAGAGACTGAACTGTGTTACTTGTGTCATAATTAGGTGAGGATTTCTAGGTGTGTCATAATTAGGTGAGGATTTGTTTACGCACATCTAAAATCTGATTATCCCGATCAGGGTCATACAGAGGACTACATCCACGGCTTCCACCACACAGAATCTAATATATAGAAAGTGATTTATTTTCCCATTAGAAAGGGTGAACAGACCGTTTAAACTTATTACATAACGAAATGACAATGAACACGACGGATCCTGAGACATTGCTTCACTGTCATTTTTAGATAATATTTAGGCCTAAAACATTTTTGGTGGATGTGGTGGACACGTACATGTAGGGCATAAGGAAGATAGTACTCAAACCACCATTTGCCAACATTTTCTCATTATCAGTGTTACATACAGTAATCCCCTGCTTCCAAGAGCACCCGCATATTGTGAAAAAACATGTGTTTTGGTATAAAAATAAAAAGCCTATTTTTATAGTGTAAAACCTAAATATGCCCCCAGAACATTTTTATTTCATTTTAAATTTAGTTTAATGAATTACCCTTCAAGATGTAAAATAAAGGTAAATAATGGTGAATGTAAAGGTAAATTAATAATCAGTATCAGAAAACTTTATTGCTTAAAAACTTGTTAGCATTAACAGTGTGCAAAGACTCATACACAAAAGAAACGTTGAAATAACTCTCTCTACCCACATGTTTAGACAGGACACAGCTTACTAATACTAAATAAACTAAGATAACTGTTGAAAGGGGGGGGGTAAAAAACTAAGACAAGACACAGAGCACTCATGCTACAGCAGGCTTCTTCTTTTTATGGCATTAACGACTCTTCAAGTCGAAGTCGAGTCGACTAGTCGTTTGATGCCGTCATCACACACAACGGAGGAACACATGCGTCCAACATTGAGCAACTTGAGAAAATAAAGTTCTCTGTAACATTAACAGTCAACATGACAATTAAACTAAACTAAACAAAGGCTGGTGCCTTGAATTTTCTGGTAAATTTAAGTGTACAACTGCGACTAGGAACAGTTTAAGCCGTGGCAGGAGGACTCCCTGCAGTGCTAGCGTTAGCCATGTTTCAGATGCAGTACGCCGGTACCGTTACTGTACTTTAACACGACTTGCAGGTTGTGCAGGTCACCGTGCTGTTTGTGTGTCTAGAGTGAAGTATCTCCATACTAGTCTCAGCCTCAGACATCACGCCCACGGAACGTTGGCTAAACGTCTGATGCATACGGTACACTTAACTGGAAACACTTCAGGAATGTCGAAGT
>JBBPDB010000128.1:18220186-18231258 GCA_037974465.1 Brachypetersius altus | reverse complement strand
ACTATATACACAAATGCTAGGTATAGATACTATAGATCAGTAACTTACAGTTAAGGCTCCACACGATGGCTTTTTAAGCCAATAAACCCCTGTTCACCTTTTTTTAGGTGTCCAAATGGACATTACTATGATTTGATTGCTCTGTGGTAGCTAAAATTGGAACAGTTCTCCGTATAGAGACTAGTTCTGGCGCAGTTTGGCTCACGGGTGTTCACCATTTCGATGCGACTCCAGAGCACATTTCTCAATTTCATCCTTCTCATTAGGGCAACTTGTATTTTGCCTTGTGTTGCTAATGGCAACACCCCATTAACAACTTTATGTACTCTCTGAGGTCACCAGCAGAAGACCGGCAGATGGTGGCACTAATGGTCATTATCTGAGAAATATCAGTTTGCTGGCATGAAAAAAAAGAATTTCAACAAACAAATGCTATTACTCACACAGCGGCTAATTGGGCCACTGTCAATGCATATTTCATAGCACTGCAACAACTCTCACCCACCAGTGGCAAGTTATGAGCAGTGGCATATAAGGAAAAGGTTGTTACATATATTCACTTAAATTGTATAGTGTCCACTACACTACTGTGTGGACAGGAGTGAACACAAAGGCTGAGGCTGTTCCTGTTGTTCTGAAAATGAGAGCTCTCTCCCTCCCCCTCTCTCTTTCTTTTTTTGTTTCTTTGACCCCTCTTCATGTCTTTTAGCTTTTTGTTTCTCTCTCTATCTCTCTCTCTCTCTCTCTCTCTCTCTCTCTCTCTCTCTCTCTCTCTCTCTCTCTCTCTCTTTCTCTCTCTCTCTCTCTTCCTTTCTTGCCTTCTGTTTCTCTCTCTATTCACCCCCACCTGAAAAGAGGAGGCTCAGGTGGGGTTGTGCTTCTGCCCCAATATCAAATGATCAGAAATAAATATTTTAATTAATTCAAATATTACACAGTCCTGTTTCAGGACACTGGAAGATTTGGGGGGGAAATAGGCAACATACTTTGTATCTGCTAATTTGATAATAGGGGCAGTTTAGTAAGAAGTGCACCCCTCCTGATCCTCCCCTGTCCTGAAGTGACCACACATCAGTTCTTCTCTCAGTAGCCAGCATTTTCTGAACCTGCCAGGCTGTGGTCTCTAAGTCTGCATTTGGCAAGGATCAGTCTCTGTTTAATATTTTGGACAATCTTGAACATTTTTTCTTCATTACAACAACAACAGAAACAAATATTATTATATGATAAATGAAATCTGACCAACTATAATTTAAACAGCAGGCTTGTTATGGTGAATGGGTCAAGGTAGATGAACAAACTGTCAAACAGTGTACACTCCTCTTCCTCTTCCTCAATACTTCTTACTTTATACTTCTAAATCCTAGTCAGTTACACAGCACCACCCACTGGTGAGGGAGCCTATAACAGTAAACAGTATCAAAGTGTGTAAATACAACCTTACTAAATACTATTACCTCATAATGGACTGTCACTGCTGAGCTGATGTTCTACTTCATTGTTCCAGCACAAACGAAAGCTCTCCAGTTTTTCCCATCGCTCAGAGTGAAGGTGCTCACCCCCTTCTGCTGCTGCACAGACGAGGGGTCAGTGAACAGTCTCTCTCTGTATCTCTGTATCTCCCACAGGATAAGACTTGTGTACCAACTGTGGTTTTTGGAAGGTTTTGCACCTCTCTTTGTGTCCATGTAGTGTTTACTCTTGGCCTGCTCCCAGACAACTCTGGCTTGATCATATTTTCCTCTGTCCTTGGGAGTTGTTAGGACATTTAGCTTTGTCCACACTGGTCTCAGGAGCTATAAAGATGATTCACAAATTGTTGCTATGAAGCATTTCAGTTGCTGGCCACTGAGCTGTCTGTGCTGCTTGAATACTTTTTTAGGACTGTTAAACCATTCATATCAATTAACTCCGCGAAGGTAGAGACTCCTTCCAATATGCTTGATGCCCAATTTGTTTAGGAACTCAGTAAACTGTGGTCCTTTATCTGATCTAACGGCCAGGGGTTTTCTTCCCACGCAAAAGAAGAAATTAAATGACTGTGTTTGTAGTTGAAAGGATACTTCAATCCATTTGTTGATATTGTTTACTTTGATGGCATTTAGCAGATGACCTTTTCCAGAGCGACATACAACAGTCCTTAAGTAGTCCGCCTCTGTTATTCATATCTCTAAAGCTATATTTAAGTCTACAATATCAATAGCCACATGCTGAAAAGGGTGCCCCAGTAGGGCAGGAGAGGGTTTGTCTATTTTGTCACATGGTTGATAGATGCATGACAACAGAACAGAATGGACTAGGTCATGTGTGACCACCAGCAAAGCTAACTGAGTTGTTGTTTTGTGCGAAATGTACCTTGGTGGCCTTCATGTTCCAGATGTACTATCCTGGAGAATTGGGAATCAGCAGAAGTTTTTTCACAGAACATCAGTGGCGAGTCAAAAGTTCATGCTGCAGTAAGAAACATGGCTGTACATCACTTGGAATATATTTTTTCACCTTAGACCATCTGACCAAGGTTTGCTCTGAACAACTGTCACAGTGGTTCCAGCAGTGTAGCATAGGTTGGGAGAAACTTGCTGAACCAGAAAATTAAGCCCAGGATGGAGTATAGTGCTAACATGTCTTTTGGGACAGGAGCTTCAGCAATGGCAGTGGGATAACCCAGGCTCTGGCACAAGGATCCCCTAGAAAAACCTTATAAATGTAAACTTTGTTTGATCAAAACAGCTTTTGTTAAAGGTGATCTGAAGGTCAGAGTCCCTATAACACTGGAGGACTTTTCACCGGTGTCTGCTATGCATTCCCTTTGAGTCTCCATAGACTATTATGTCATGCAAGCAGTGCTGTACTCCAGACAGATCATTCAAGTGTCTGTACTGTGTTCTGGAAAGCAGATTCAAGGCCAAAGAAAACTTGTGTAAATTGGAAGATGCCATGATGATCTTGGCTTGTGTTGTCTTGTGTCTGTCAGGGGCAGAGGTAGTTGGTGGTAAGGTGAAGTCAATGTGACTGCAGTGTGTAGCACCTTTTAAGTTGTCTTATTACCTGGAAATGGTAACAGTCTATGATTACACTTCTACTGGGTTCACAAATGTCAGCACACAGCCGAAACTATTTTTGCACCACCACTAGGGGACTCACCCATCCAGATGCATCCAAATGTTCTATGGTGCAGGCTGCTTATGTATGCTCAGCTGTAGGTGTATCAGCATTTGATGTACAAGCTGCACTGTACTGTTTATCAGTAATTTGTGAATTAATTCTTTCACAAATTCAAGCTGATAATGTGAACAGAATTGACATTGCACACTTTTTGTCTGATATCAGGTGCTATTAGAAACAAAATTAGAATCGAAGTTTATTGATCCTGGAGGAAATTGCTTATGTTATGGCTGCAAAGACTCAGAGACACAGAGACAATATAAAGTATAAAGTCTAAATAAAATCCAATTAAATAAGTTATATACACGTGTGTTTGTACATTGTCTTTGGCAGAACAGATACACAACTGACTTGAGAATGTCCCTGTGGCGCTTCAATGTAAACAGTGCAGGTCATTTTATTATAACATGCTGCCATAAGTTTATATCATCTACGCAGAGCACAGTTACCTCTGGGGCTACAATGTCTCTAAAGTTGGTTTGCGTAACAGTACCTTTTTCCCTCACTGCATTGTATTGAAGCAGCTTTATTTTTAACCAGGTTCTTGTTGGATCCAGCATCTTCTGGTTAGTGTTCACTGGTTTACAATGGTCTGGTGCTGAATATGTCCCAAAAAGCCATATGTTCACTGTTTCAACAACCTCTACTGCATCAGTTTGGACTGTTCAGGCTGAAAAAAGCAGTGTGACATGTTTAATGCCCCTACCTGGTCTGCAAATGCATGAACTTTGTTCAGTATAAGATGCTCCTTCTAATAGAGAAACTTGTCCTTTACAGCACTGGGATAAGTACTTGAAATAAGCTCATCTTGTATCATTTCCGTCTCCATTTGTCCAAACCCACAAAATGTAGCCAAGGCTCTCAAAGTTACATACTGAGGTGCAGTTTCATCCGCTCATTGATCATGTTACCTGAATGTGTATCTACAGGCCACAACATTAAGTGCTTCTCAAGGGTGGCCATGGCTTCCTCATATATTGTACTTTGTTCTGGCAGATTTCAGAACAGACTTTGTCCCTCTGGACCCAGGCAGTGTAGTAAAACTGTACATTTCTTTTCATCTGGCAATGCATCTCCAGTGGCATTTATTACTAGCATGTATTTGTTGAAAATCTTCCACCATCTAAAAAATGGTATCAGCGACTCACCACAATGAAGAAAGAGCAGTGGACAAGATACTGAAGCCAAATTGTTTGTTTGTATATATATATATATATTTATTTTTGGCATACATCCATATGGACAGTGTGCAAGCTTTAGCCTACTGGTCTCCTCTTTTGATAAAAAAAAAAAAAAAAACCCATTCAGCCTACTACATAAGCACCCAGTGCTGTGGTATCTGTGCTCCCTCGTCACAGATGAGAATAAAAAAAGCTACATAGACTATCACACTCATAGATCAAATATCTCTTTACTTTTTCCTTCTGTTGACCCCTTCCCTCTTTCTTTTTCTCTCTCACACATTTTCATGGTCTCTCTCTCTTCTTTTTTTGTGCGCTCTCTCTCTCTCTCTCTCTCTCTCTCTCTCTCCTCTCACACTCTTCTGTCTTCTACTCTGTCTCTCTCCCTGTTTGTCTCTGTCTTTCTCTCCCTGTTTCTTTCTTCTCCACTGCCTCTCACTCTCTCTCTCTCACAAGCATACACTCACACCCTTGCCCCCACACACATTCCTTTAATTATAAATAATGTGCCTAGGTTTATATGGAAATCCCCGACAAAAGTATCCTTTATTGTCCAAAAGGTCTCAGGCAAAAATAATACCTGACACCAGTATTTTAATTAAATTTAAATGCAGTCCAAAAGCTAAAAATCCGTTGGAAAAATGATGAGCCCATATTTATTATTTTCTCCTGAAAAAAAAAAACACTTAGGCGAGGCTAAAAATAAACTGAACACAAGCTGGAGCATCATGTTTGCATTGTGTTGTATCCAGTGGATGCTGAAATGTAATTTAATAGGATTCAGACATCAATGTTACCTCATAATAGCTGTAATCAAAATGACTCTCCCTGATTTCCTTCAAACAGACACAGGATGACGCATAATCGAAAATGCTGTATACCACTTATTACATTCAGCCATTTCTAACTGTGACCACATGTTTTCTTTGCAATTCCTAATCCACTATGGTGGGCAGGTCTCCATGTCCAGGAGCTGGTTCTAGTCCCATGAGATGAAGCTAATCCCCTTCTGAATCATGGCAGGGTTCAAACAAAGTGTAATTCCCTCAGAGATGCACAGCAGAATGTCATTTGGTGCATGCAAATGAATAAATCTAGCATCGAGCACAACACGCAGACAGAGCACCCTCACTGCACAGCATGATCAACATTCTCCCTCCCAAGTGTAAAATAAGATCTATCTGCTAAAATAATGCACACATGCTTTCAAGGCCTCACTGGGACTATAAGGAAGTGAAAATAGCCTCCAAAAATCTTCAGCGGTGTACAGTGGAGTTTTAGATTTTTTTTTTTGCTTTCTGCATGAATATAACTTAAAGCATGACCAGATATTCAAATTCATTAAGATAGATAACGAGAACCCGATTAAGTAAATGAGACCAAAATATTACACTTTGAGTGACCAAATAAGTGAACCTTTGCTTTCAGTATCTGTTATGACAGTCTTGTGTCACAAAAACTGCAACTGAATTTTACCAATAACAGCTGATCAGTCTGGTAGACTGGCTTGAAGAATTTGGGGCCTACCTTTATAAGAGGTTCAACTCTAGGATGTTGGTGATTGTTCTCACATAAACTACTCGTTTTGGGTCCTACCACAAAATTTCAGTCGGATTAAGCATTAACTTTATTGTTTTTTAACCATTCTTTGGTAAACAATGTGTGTGCTTAAGGTCACTGTCTTGCTTATCCACTTTCTCTTGAGTTCACGGACAGATGTCCTGAGATTTCCCTTCAGAATGCACTGGTATAGTACAGAATGTTTCATCAATGATAGGAAGCTACCCTTCTCATGTAAACCAATTCTATTTTGTTCTCCTGGCTTACCCATGGTATCTTTAACAAACTATGGAGTAATGTTCTTTTTTAGGACTAGCTGCTTTCTTTTTGCAACTTTTCCAAGCACACAATTATTGTTCTGTGTTCTGACTCATAAACATTAACACTAGACCATCCAAAAGATTATTTTAGCTGTTAAGAGTTTACACAAGACAAGACGGCCTCTAGTGGCCGAAGACCAGGGGTGTCACACACAAATTAAATGTAGTTTGACTTGGTTAGGAATTTTTGCTCATGCATATGAAATGTGCTGTAAAAATGAAAGATGCAAAACCCTAACAGGGCTGTAAAATAGTTGATTAACGAGTTGATTAAGCCCTTAAAACTGAAGAGCTGTAACAAAAATGCTTTATGGCAAGGGAACCAGAAGACTCAAATGAACTTTTTTGTTCAAACCTGATAAAAACATTTTTGATTTTGTACAACAAATAGAGAAATAAAGAAATATTCAAGACTGTGCACTAGGTCACTATTTAAAAATAAGACTTTTGCCTTTGTAATAACATTATTTTTAGTCTCATCCCTGTACCAAAGGTGCATGTACAGACAGCTGTACAGCAGATATGATCTTCTCAGCACAGGCTTTTGAAATTATCTGTTTGTTAAAATATAACCCCTCTATCTATTATTTCCTGACCTTCACTAAATACTAATACATTTTAGCCTGAAATTATGAGATCGCTTTAATAAATTGTAAATAAAATCATAATAAAAGTCACTGTAGTCACATTTATTAGACTATGTCTTGTCTTTGCAAGCGCAGTAGGATTCTTCCTGCAATTCCAGCACACTGCCAACTCAACAGTAACTCACTCACCTCTTATGACTTGCTTTATAAAATAACAAGAAGAAAGTGACAAGTATGATTCACAATTCACAGCACTTAGATCATTGTCGGCTATGGTATACAATATAGGGTTTTGATTACTAGATATACACTATATAACCAAACATATTGGGACAAATGTATTTTTATTGGGGTTTTCATTATTAGTCAGTTATAATCATCAACATTAAAAGAAATAAACACTTGAAATATATCAGTCTGTGTGGAATGAATGTATACATTATACAAGTTTCACTTTTTAAATGGAATTAGTGAAATAAATCAACTTTTTGAAGATATTCTAATTATATGACCAGCACCTGTACATGGGTAGGAAGTGGGGGTTTGAACCTGCAATTTTGTGGTCATCAGGTTCACTCATGCATCCCCCCCCACCAAAAACGTTACCGAGCCAAAAAAAAAAAGGGGGCGCTATAAAGAACCACTGTGTTCCAACACAGAGAAGATACATTTTACCAAATATGCCTTTAAATGTGTGCACAGGTTTATACAGAACAATTCTATCTACTTTTAGGGTGTAGTAACAGGAGGTATTTGGGAACGGACAGTGGTAGCTCAGAACTCACCAAAAAGAATAGAAATTATCCACTTCCTCAAATGACGACTCCATGGATCCAAGGCTGGGAGAATGTTTTTTAGTGGACCACCTGTAAATACACTGCACAGTTAGTTCTGCAGTCTGAGCTCTTTCTGTAAAGTAATCAGCCACGGCTCCTACCTGGCATTCCTCTCGAATACAGGAGCAAACACTTCAATGAAGTTTTCTTTGCCTTCTGCCTTAGATGGCACTGCGTTATCAAAGGTGGGGTCCACACTGTCGAACGCCCTCCTCTTCACAGGGTCTGACAGAATCTCTATTGCTGAAATTTAACAAAAGGGCTTTTTCAGTACTGGGACTGTGGAGTATGTGATGTAAACATAATATAAAACAGTAATCTCTCTTTGGCTTGAGCAGGTGTAATCCTTACCTTTTGTTATGCAAGTGAAATAATCGTTGTCTCCTTTCACAATCTGCTCGCCTGCTGCTTTTCTTTTGTCTGGATGGTGTTTCAGCACCATTGCTTTGTCTGCATAGAAGCAACACATATGAGGGACTGATCAGTTCTGCTGCTCAAACATGAATATGCTTGCATTAATCTTGTAATTAGTTTTGAACAAATGTCAGGTATATTTATATGCATATCAGCGGCTCATTAATAGTCAGGACAGGTCAATTATCAGTTATGTGACCAATCAGGACCAGTCTTCTGAAGGAGGTAAACACCAGGGGCACTGATCAAAAATGATACACCAGAACCAAAGTTTTTTCACCATTAGAAATGTCCAACACCAATCTACATAATATAATCTCTTTCTTCTTTGAATTACTGAAATGTCACCCCGTTGGGGATTAAGTACTGCTCCACCTGGATTAAGGCTGTGAAACTGTTATAAAAAGAAGTAACTGCTGTATTTGTTAGCAGACAGTTAGTCCGGAATGCTGTCCAAGTTGGGCATGCTTCGTAAAACTAAGCTGGACTATTATGTGCATGTAAACATAGTTAATGACAAAGTTTTTCCATGTTAACATGATCAGGACACTTACGAGCAGCTTTGATCTGTTTCTGAGTTGCCTTGTACCTCATATGAGCTAAACCCAGCACAGCATAGTGATCTTGATTCTGTATGGGTGAGAGATGAGAGACACAAGATTATATATATACACATATATTCATTTAGAGTCTACTGAATTCTCACAACTAACCACATGCAAGTATTTGCATTTTTGAACCCGCAGATTATTCAGAGTCCTATAGAATTCAAGTGCTAAAGTTCTAAATATCGTGGAGCACTGAAGAGTTCTCTCAATTGCACATATGTCTTTGTTAGTCATTGGGCAATTGAGCGTAATGCTGGAACAGCGGCATGATGGACATCCTACCAAAAAAAACGCCATTTGCTGGATTCCATCAATAAAGTGATTCATCAAGACACCCACAAACACAGCCTTTACTGTGACAGGTCAAGATGTAGCTTCAGATCAAATTTAGCACCGGCCAATATTACTACAACTTGAGGCTGTTGTGCTCTCCGTTTCTCCAGCTGGGCTCAACTTCAGTGATGATTCACTCATTTTCTTCAAAACATGAATCTTTCCTAAAGACGTTAAAGATCTGACAGGCAGACCTGGCCACACCTTCCAGTCTTTGGGGTCCAGTGTTTTCAGCATGGGATATTCCTCAAGCTGCAGCTCCTCATCTTCCTCTTCCTCCGACAACTCCTCTTCCTCCTCCAGTTCCTGGAACGAGGCGGACACATTTCGATTCCTTCGCTTCAAAAAAGCCTCAAACCAGCGGCCCACGGGCTCCACCTGCACTTGTATGGAAGCTGACAGGGAGAAGAGAGACGAAAATGTGAACATGATCCTTATTCAGCTTGACATGTAAAACTTCACTTACACACTTCCTTTTGAGGTTTAATCCTGAAATGAGTAAAAGAGTAAACCAAGACCTGAGCTAAAGACATTAGGTCATTCTTAAAGGGGAACACTGATTTTTATTTGCACAATGCGGATGCAAATCCTTCAGTGATTTGACTGAAAATGGCACAGTGCAGGGAGCATACCAGTCTAAATTTCTCTACAGTGCTGGTGACAGGAATGCAGGTCATCTGAGGTCTTATGTAAAATTCAGAAAATAGCAAAATACTGGCAAATTTTTAAAACCCTGAATGGTACCACTTACCACACCCTTTTTATTGCAAAAAAGTTTCTAGATAAATCCCTCTTGAAACAATCATCTAACTGTGTTCAGGCTTCAAGCAATATATAGCATTGACTATACTGGCTTTCTTTAAGAGGCAGTAAGAAAATGGGACGCCTTGTACCTTTCACCACCACTGACATTAATTCTCCAATTCTGACTTGATATATCTCTCTCCAGTTCATACCTACACCGTCTTAATTTAGGTACTTAAAAGTCTCCGTAAAGCCCGAACTCCTCAGAATTCCCTCCAGTGAGCTGAGGGTCCTAGGCCAGTGTTTCAGAGGGTCTGTGTTGCATTTAGATGGGGAGGATGATTTTTGCAGTGACCTTCCTAACGCTGGACTCTCTCTTGACTGACTTATTCAGGGGGACAGCAGGTAAGAATTATTTTTCTCCCCAGAGGCTGTTTGTACAGGCTGGTCAGAGGAGCTGAGGCTGGTCAGAGGATGTAATGTGTGTTAGCTTTAGCTGAGAGGCTAAAGTGAGAGAAAGAGTCAGACTAAAGAGAGTAAGGACGCCTCTCTGGTTTTTCTGGCTTCTCTTACCTGAGGTGGGGCTAAACACGGCCGTGTCGCCGCTCTCCACAGCCTCCTTCAGCATGCTGCCGGCTCCTGTCCTCTCATCCACTCTGTCTCTGCACGGTAGAGCCGCTTTGCCTCCACATGGGCCTCACACACACACAGCACGGTCCTCTCACAGTCCGGAGTGCAACACAGCTCGTGCTTTGGTTCCACTGTGGAAAGAAGAAGTGGCAGGCTCTTACAGGGACTAGTCCCAAAGCTGTACACAGACGTGATCACATACACGACTACTATTTCAACAGAGATTTAGTTGGGCTTGATTAAGTGAACCAAATGTTTGGTTTTGGTTAGTTAATGTGCCATTCAGCAACATGCCTTGTGTAGTGCATGGTGTGACCAGCAGGGGGCACAATGGCCAAACAAATACTTTACAACCTTTATTTCGTCACGGACCGGTTTAACATCAGACACTATTTTCACGGCCCAGCCTTTAAGGAGTAGCAGATAAATATACGTATATATACAAATAAACGATACGCATAAAAATGGGGATATTTTAAAAATATAATAACGGGGAAAATACAATAATAAACGTAAATCCAATGTGTACTCGCAGCTTTATTAACAGGATTTTCATAACAATGAGCCAACAACATAACACCACTAAAGGAATCCGTCGTACATTTGTTATGGCATTCCCCTGCTGTCAAAAATTTCTGGCAAAACCTCTGTACTTTTATTTCTGATCATATTGTCAAAAACTTTACTTTGTTAT
>JBBPDB010000128.1:18203788-18214361 GCA_037974465.1 Brachypetersius altus | reverse complement strand
CCGAGTGGTTCTTGGTTCTTGGAGAACTCCCCTGATTATTCTTTGGACTCCTCGGACAGAGATCTTACGTGGAGCACATGATCGTGGCCGGTTCATGGTGAACTGATCCAAATATCCATTTCCGGATAATGGCCCCCAGAGAGCTCACAGGACCATTCAGCATTCTGGAAACATACCTATAACCACTCCCATCAGAATGCTTTTCAACGATGAGGTAACGAAGATCTTGGGAGAGTTCTTTGCTTTTACCCATCATGAAGTCTTTCCTGTGTGCCTCCTGGGATGAGAAGCCTTTATAGGCCATGAATTATGACTAAAGCAGCTGATATCAATTAGTACTGATAGGAGGCAGGGTTTCTCTCTCAATACTGGCCGATTTCAGGGCTTTCTAATCTATGCCATTTTGCACCTTGTTATCTTCATGCGTTCCAATACTTATTTCCTGTGTCATTTCACTTTATTTATTATAACTCAACTTGTATACTTAAATGTTCTGATTTATTTGTATGAATTCAATATTTGGCTTGATGGCAATATCTGGTAGAGATTTTGGGTCAATAGCCCACTTAGAAATCCCCTTACTGATAAAAACGCAGATACTTACAGATACTTACTGCCCCCCGCTGTAAATAATATTTAAAACAGCAGATATTTTCCACATTAATATTACTAAAAAGAATAAATACAAATAAAATGTATACAGTAAACAGTGATCGTATGTACAGTACGTCATTGTAAAGGGGCATTTGGCCGATGGCCAGAGCAGCTAACAAGGACAGTGCCCCTGGAGCAACTGAGGGTTAAGTGTCTTGTTCAAGGACACCATGGTAGAAAGTGGAGAACTGAACCTACAACTTTGTGGTCATCCGGTTCACAGGCTAGTATTTCACCCTCTAGGCCGTTAACCATCAATGTGTTCTTTGTTGCAGTCCAGTATTACTTGTAGTTTCCAGCAGAAACCTGTGTTCTCTTCATCAGCTCACAAAACATCAACTACTTTTTTAATACACAAAACAAAACGTGATACATTTGCATTCCGTTTGCATTAGTTCTGTTACCTTTGCTGAGAAAATTGTCTTTAAACAGTTTGCAGAGGTGCCAAAGACTTCTGCACAGTATAGAACATTCCAAAGCTGTTCTCCTTCTGATTTTTCACCAAATCATTCCTGAGTTAGCGGATGCTGCTCTTTTGTACAGACATGTGTCGGGCCCAGCAGCAGAGCTGATGTTGACCATCACAAAACGACCACTGATGAAGGGCTAGTGATGCTGCCTGCTGAGCATCGTTTTTTATAGTTAGACAACCTTTTATTACCACAGAACAAATCCAGGCCACGCCCTTTTGTCCACTCATTCAAGTTCTTCCCTTTTTAATGAAAGATCTTTTGGAATACAATACAATCTGTAGACCGATTAAAATATCTCTCATTAACAGTACATAGTAGCATAAAACAAAGAAACTGTTAACCAGTCAGCATTAATAAACAGATGAGTGACTGCTCAGACATAGCCTGGGCTTCAGTACATCCTAATGACATTCACATCAGAAACAGAGTTACTTACTCAGACGTAAACCAGAAGATCCAGCAAGACCACTTTTGCAGCAACCTAGACTGCCTGACTGTCTCCAGTTCTTATACAAAGGCTAAATGCAGTGTTATTATTGTACAAATTTAATAAAGAAATACTACCAAGGTTGTTACCCGAAGTCGGCCTAGTTCTACAGATGACTAGTGCTGTGCAGTGGTAGGGTTAAAGAAGGTGGTTTCTTTCTGAGCCCACTGCACAAGCATGGATAACCTGCATGTGACAGTATTATTCTTCTATGGTGTGCAACCCTGGAGGAAATTTACAGATTGGAAAACTGCAACTGAACTTCTGAGGCCTTCGAAACTCAAACCCATTGTGTACCTTAAATTGTTTCAGAGGATTAATGCCACCAAATCTGACGTTCCACATTGCACATCCCACCTCTCATATCCCTGACAGTTTGGCACTGGAGAGGCAGTCTCTTTCTCGTCCACATCGCCATGACAGATACATACAATTCAAACACACACACTCACACATACACACACACACTAACAGACGCAGAGAGGGCCATGAGGCACCCTTCATTAAAAGTCCCATACAAATCTCAGAGTGTATTTTTAGTGTTCATTTTAAAAGGTCAAGTGTCCAGTTCATCAAGCACAAGATGCGTTTAGCAGCATTACTCAGCCGTAGGTAGTTAGGGGTTGGCTCTGCCCACACATGCTCCCCCAAACCTGGAATTTGGACTCGTTTTTGGGAAAAGCCCAAATTAGCAAGACCCAATCTACCACAACTTCAGTAAAAGAACCGTAGGTCAAGTCGCCATCACGAAAAGGTCATTTTCACATTCAAATGTGGCTCTTCTCTCTCAGAGATGACTTGGAGAGCTGGGTAAGGGGAGCTAAGACATTTATATTGAACACTTGATTCACTTACACTCTTAAAAAGAGGGGTTGCAAAAATGGTTCTTCAGAGCAATGCCAAAGAAGAACCACTTTCCAATTGATGCATTCAAAAGATGCATGTTTGCAATTGAGAGGCGAGAGCATAAAGAAGCCTTTTAAAAGTTTAAAGAACCTCCACATAACATGAGGGTGTTTCCTTAAATCTGTACATCCAAGCCCAGAACCACTCGGCTAACCTTTATTTTTAAGAGGATACTGGCTAAACGCTTGTTTCTTTAATCACAGTTTGTTTCTGTCAAATTCATAGAAATAGAAAAGAAAAAAAAAGAATAGAAAAAGATTTCAGCAGAAGTTAATACATTTGTTTTTCACTTTAAAAACCTTGACACAATTTATCTTTAGAATAATTACAAAACATTTAAGTTTAGTTTTAGCAGAAGCAAAGGCTTCAAATGGCCTTGAGAAAACCTCAGAGTGAATGTTAAACCCCTCCCTCTGATCTCGACGATAGATGCTCCTGCCAGTCAAGAGTATTTGCTAACACACTCGTGACCAGTTTTAAAGGGGCAGCAGTTAAAGGGATGGCTTGGGTTTGTTTTATGAGTGTTAAAGAGGTTTTACTGTTCATTTAACTCGATCCAGTGAAACAGTGCAAATAACAGACTAAAGCAGGAAACAGGCCTGACACCCAGGCTGGTGAAGTTAAGGGTACAGTGGAGTGAGGTACTACATGTGTGACTGTGTTCCACTCATCCCCATTCGAAATGGGTACAGTCCCTCCCAACCCTATGATCTATAGGGCTAAACTGGGGACTCTGAGGTAACCTGAATCCAGCTTTTCCATTCAGTCTGCAAAGCATGTAGGACTGAATAAATGGGAGCAAAAATGGTTGAAAAAAATAAAACCGAGATCTTACCGGATGTCCAGTAACCTAGTATGTTAGGTCAGTGGACCAGACGTTTGAAAAATAATATTTAAGGCATTCTGAAACCCAATCCTCTTCGCCTTGGTTATGTCTAGGGGTGCACAATATTATTCTTTGTCAATAGTTATTGCAATACTGGCCTTTGCAATACTGATTTAACAGAAGGCAACAATATGCAACTATATTACAAATCTACCTACACAACGGAATTCCGTAATAATGCAATAATGAATGTAATTAGTGAATTCAAATTGGTCATAATAACGCAGGTCAGTCTTTAAACATCTCACCTGTGTGTTCAAATACAATGAAAGGCATATTGCACCTCTAGCAATATAAGCCCAATATTGTACAACCCTAGTTACATCCAAGCAAAAGCACTTTTCAAAAGACCATAGGAGGTGAAACAGTCATCTCCTGGATTCAGAGGTTCAGGCAAATGTCCGTGCCTGTGGGTGACTGCGTGTCGTACAGGTCCCGAGATCAGGCCCCAGAGGGAGTGTGAGAGTGCAGTCCTATCTGCGGGGGGCAGCTGGAGGTGTGCTGTAGCGAGGTGTGTTGTCGTTTGGGGGCGGGGAAGGGAGGAGGTGGTTGCCGTTGTTGGTTGCAGAGCACAGCTGAAGGCGTCTCAGGTACTCAGCGTGGACTGGCTTGTGGTTTTGCAGGATCTTGATGGCCTCTTCTATTGGGAACCACTCCCGCTTACGACCTGCAGAGGGAGACAGAATAGTTCAGACTGATGTGAAAATCTCACCGGCAAAAACGGAAGACACTAACAGAACAGCAACAAGGCAGAAGGCAATATTAACAGGCCTAGCAAAGATTCTTTTTTAAAAAAATGAACAAAAATATTTTAAGGAGAAAATAAATCAGCAGAAATTGGTTACAGTATGTGTAAGAGCATGTTGAGCATCTGCGTTTGTATTTGTGAGAAATACCCTGACATTCTGAAAAGGACTGGAAAAATCCGGTGACCCGTGCTGTAAGAACAGCAGGGGCCTGATGAGGGGCGACCACAAATAGAGCTTTGTCGCTATGGCTGTTCTTTCATTTCTGCGAAAATGCATGAAGCAAGATGCTGATTTAACTGAGCTTCTGTCGTTTCTCACTTGGACTGTTTGACTTTTTTACTCAATTGTATAAAAGCAAACTGAAAGCTAGCAGTATGGACTCAAAATGTTGCAGCACTAAAAACAGTAACACAGAGCGAGTATAACGTACCACTCCATCATTATACAGTCTGTTTTATTCAAGCTTTATTTAAAACTTTTCATTTGTTTATTACAGCCTGAATTATACAAAGCATACATATATAAATTGATCAGTGCAATCATGCCCAGGAATGAGCTTGTGGCCAATAACATACTCCAGCAGACCAAATTTAGACAAACAGCTACCATGTGGGACGTCATGTACTGTAACTGCTATAAGCTGCAATTGTTCATCAGAGATACCTTAACAAGAGTTAATGTAAAAAAAAAAAAAAAAACTTTGGCTTTAAAGACTTTTTTAAATTACAATCAGTGTATCTACATTATTCTTGACTTTTCACATATTTTCACATTCTATTCTTTTTTTCCCTTTTTTTTCCAAATAATTATTGATATTTTAAATTACCTCTTTTGGATACTAATTTATAGACATACTAAATTAACACCCCATCACAACAGCCATCAAAGCAAACCTAAAGAAATGTTTCCAGCAAGGCACAGGGAGCAAGGTTGGTGTAAAGTTCACAATTCCTTTAGAGATCATAAAGCTAATGACCTCCATGGAATCCTCCACAAGACATACATAAAAATCACTACCGACGCTGAGCGCAGGGGCAGATAGTTACTCATTAATGGATGCACGCAGGCAGAGAAGACATCAGTCACACTAAAGACAACAAAGCAGCACTAAATTGTCTGTAAGTGTCTGTGGATTCTTCTTCTTCTCTGAGTTCATGTATTGCTACACAGACCAAAACGTAACACACAGTCAGACGTGTGGAACTCTCTCCAAAACTTGTAAATGTCTTCCGCTGGAAAGCCAGTGGAGCTGAACTGCACTTTCAGTCATGCTCGTAGTTACTGTGTAAACTCACCAATATTTACCGAGTCCTCCCAGGCCTCCAGAGTCTCCGTCACGGTCAGTACATACACATATGTGCGGTGCTTCCTGTCCTGGTTGTACTGCAAAGCCATGATGACATCATTTCAGAATTGTTTATAATGGTAGAGGGAACAATAACGGGTTGAATATTGTGCAGTGCAGTTTAAGAGAACAGAGTAGAGTCTTACCTCAAACACTCCTAAGAGGCGGCCCAATTTCCCCTTCACCCCAGCCTAGAGGGGAAAGAAAGGGTTGAGGATTAATTTCTGACATGGATAATAATGAAGGATCATGAAAGTAATAAAAACCTTGTATCCCAATTTACACATATTGGCCTTTCCCAAAATGTAGTACTTCAACTTTTACACACTTCGTTTTATCTTTTATCCCCACCCCAATGTTATACTCAATACTGAACAAATTGTACAGAAAATGCTATACTTCAGGTTTTTTAGATTAAACTGCAAGCCTAAATCATCACACACTGGTTTCTGACACTGTATGAGTTTTGTCCTTTTTTGTGCCTTCTAATTAATCCTATGTTGACCACACCATTAACCATAGCAGTAGTACAAATGATCCCACACTAAGTCTAACTCTAGATTGACCCAACACTGTAGCAGAGAACAGGGACAGATCTATTCTCTCACTGTGACCAGCAGTCCCTCAGAGAGACACTGGGCTGAATATCTGGCACAGTTTAACCAGCTCAAGCGGGTCTCGCCGCAATCTAACCCACAAACTGGACTCAGAAGGCCACACACTATCAACATGCTGCCCTGGCCAGTTTTCTTTAAGTGTAACGATTAAAGTGCATAACATGTGCTGGCTCAAATCACGCATAGCTGTGAATTAGCAGGGGATGTTTTAGTCTTTGCTGCTGATTCTAATGGTAACAGCCTACCTCTTCATAAACCTCCCGCACTGCTGCCCCACAGGGCTCTTCTTCCGGCTCCATTCCTCCTCCCGGCACAATCCACTGATCTGGATGTCGACTGCTGCTCACCAGCAACACCTGCCAAACAAGTCCATTTGTTACTGGGGAACATACGGCTTCAAAAAGCGAGGCCATGCTTCACAGTGGGCACATCACACATCACAGCAGAAAGGTTGTTTCGTTATTCTTCTTATAATAATAATTATAGTAAAAGTAATAATAATTTGTGCATTTTACATGATCTCCAAGCCCAGTCAGTTAACAGTAATGTATATTATTTGGTGGATTTTTAAAATCGATTAATATAAGTTTCAGAAATGAGGTATATGTTTGTGTAAGGTTTCCAGTGGAACAGGACAAGCTTTGTCAGGTTAATTCTCTTAGTGTCGAACAGCAAAACTCAAGACACATTTACTGACATTAATAAGTAAATATCATTTGACACCATAATTAAAATAACACTTTAGATTACACTTTATACGGTATTTTATCAATACCACCCATCCCTACTAACGAACACCACCAATAATGAAACTCCTACTAAAATATTGATATTATAACAATATAATAATATGCCACTTGGTTTTAATGAAATTGCATCGAAGGAAAATTCTGTGTTGAACTACAACCCTGTGGCTGTTTTGCATAGTCTGAATTGACATCAAGTGGGGTGTGTGTGTGTGTGTGTGTGTGTGTTGAATCCTGAGATGGCTTGAGTGTGCCAGTGCTGGAAACACGATCGCGTGCTGATCCAATTCTGCAGATTCTGCAGAAGCATGCTTATGAGGTTAAATTAGGCTCTGCCCTGTTGGCTCATAACAACACGGACACATTCATGCGGCAAAACCATGCGAAGACCCTGACCCAGTCACGATCATTTCCTCATAAATGAAAGAACCCTGCACTGACCCGAGGCTGCGTGTGCATGAATCAGAACTGGTATTTACTGCAGTGTGACACCGTGTTGTACAGGATCGGTTTGTGCAACTGCTTATTTCACCCACCATAATCCTACTGCTTCAGTCATAAATAAGACCACCGCCTTAATATCCACGTGTCTGTGGACTATATGACCTGGATTCTGCCTTTCTTGCAGGGCAGACCTTTTTAATATCACATTTATATTTCCAACCACCACATTAAATAGCCTCAAAATGAACAGGTGGAAATGGGTTCACACAGATCTGTTTACTGTCAACAAACAGATTCCACCCTCCTCCATATGACGATATACAGTACATCCGAATGTCACGAAACTGGCTGGTACCAAGACATAGCTTTCAGTGGAAGAACTCTTTAAGGACTGTGAACTTGTTTAGCAATGTGATCCACACCGGTGCAGTAAAGTAGAATGTAACTATGATGAAGTGTAAGCTTGCATGGGTAAAAGTTTCTCTCTGGCACACGAGGAGCTGCAGTGCTGTAATCTTTGTGATTGGAGCACATCACGCTCTCTGATTGGCTAATCCCCAAGTCCCTGAGGAAGCTTTAAGTGTTGCCCGCTGTAATGGGATTGAGTGGGTGGGGGAAGGGGGGGTGGGGAGTCATTGTGAAGGTGTAGGTTGACCATACACCCAGGGACACACAGACAGGCTGCACGTGTTGCTGCTTTGTGTCAGGGGCAGGTCACATGTGGCACCGGCCTTTTCTTGGCTGGTCAGCCCTGGTTATTTTTACAGTCCGATTAATACTTTGTGAAGAGGTCCGAGCAGCAGAAGGTGACCGATCTGCTACAGGCAGACAGATGTGGAGGTCTTTGACTCTGCGTCTGTGGATTTATTTATACTGACTATATTTACCAATAAAATTTATGATGGCTTGAATCAGATAAAAAACGTTTAAGACATTGCATGCGTTTTTACATATAATGTTCTTAATGATGAATAGTGGCAAATATGACAAAATGATTCTCTTTTACTTTAAGATTTAAATGGTTTAATGCTCTTATCCCAGTCTCTTCAGAGACAACTAAGATGATAATCATTGTCCATCGTAAAAAGTCTAGCACATTAAAATATGATATTCAAACTAAGGATAGTCAATGTCAGAGATTTTTTCAACACATAGATACTGAATATTTTGTTTTTCTGTTCATAATTTGCATCTGAAAAAAAAAAAAAAAAACCCCAAAAAATACCCAAAACAACAGTGGTGCCATATTTAACCTAAAGGTTTCCATTAGGTTGGCAATATATCAATATACTAAGAAAAACATTACACAATAAAACCCTAATTACGACAAAACTATTCTATATAGTTATTCTATATATTTCAAAACAATGTATTCACCATGTGGGCCTGTAAAAGGGCCAAAGGTAGGAAATAACCGTGTAAAAACAGTTATGGTAGCAGTAATCTATCTTTGCTGTTGGTTTGTGCTGGAATGGATTCTGGGAAACGTGAATACCTAAATCCACACAAGTCACCTCCTGATGCATCTTCCATAATACCCAAACACTGAAGACACTTCTGGGTATTTGATCTGTAATGGATAGATGCATACTCGGACCGTGGCTGATGTTTCACAAGTCCATGAGAACTCAAGTACTGCATGACTAGATTCAGTAAAATGTGAAATTACATACATCTATAATACCCATTTTAGCTCTGTCAACTCCCTATAATGGACAAAAGTGTGTGTACCATCTGGGCCTGAGTGTGAAAGTCTGGTCATAGTGACATGCAGTGAGTATTTGGGAGCTCTACATCAGAACGCGTGAGCGTGAAAGTGATGACCTACACCGAGCATCTTAAACATCTATAGCAGAAAAAATTATGTGGGGCATATCCCTTCACACGTATGCGCGCGCGCGTGTGTGTGTGCGCGATAGCCCTCAGTTCGCAGAACTGTGGCATGAGGATTGTTTTTAGTTTGCACATGTGCTAGTGTGAAGCTAATTTCAAAGCTGTCGTTGCACAGCAACAGTTTTGTAGGAAAATAAAACAAAACTGTAATTAATATATTAATATATTAAGCAAGTCATACAGTGATGACCAAAAACAAAATGTGTTTTTAACTTCAAAAGGTCTGTTCTGATGGGAAATCGTTAGATTTGTGTCCTTCATTTATTCTTGTTGGTCACTCCATGGTTGTGCAAAGAAGTTCAGTGCGCAGCAGCCCCAGAGCGATGTACCGGGAGAAAGTTGTCGTTAGGACACATTAGAGGGAAGAATGTCAGTTCAGGATAGCTGAACTCTAAAGAAACGGTGAGCCTAATCCGATTGAAAACGAGGCCAAAGAGATGCGTCAGGGCCTGCGAGTGTCTGAAAGCTACTCTTTTACTGTCTGTGATCATCCTTTACCTTCAGAAAGGAACGCCAGGGTGCAAAACACAAATAATGCTCACTTACTCCGAGGCCCAAATAAATCCTCATGCATCTCTGTTGTGAAAACAAGTCTGAAATGAAGCGTATAATAATCTTAATTACAGCATGATTGTGACGGTGACATGTTTTGCCATCTGTTGGGTCACAGGTAACTGTTATTTTTCTCCCCGTGTTTTTGTCTCAAACAGTTCATCAAATCAGTGTTATTTATAAGACCGTGGTTATGGATGGCACACAGTCAAATGAGACGTGCGAGATTATGTTTATTACGTAAAGTGCAGCACAGGAGCATGAAAAAGCTGACTGCTTCATTCTGCTTGCAGTACAGGGCAGTGCACAGGACCGCTGCAAGAGTTACTGTTAGTGGGACCCTGAACCTGAGCTGATTTTGCTTTAAAGGGCCTTTATCATCAGGTTGTGTCTATCTAATGTATTACACAAACACCTATTTTTTTAATGTATTGTTTATTCTCTAATCTATAGAGAGTATATCTGAATTGCTTTTAATTCTAAAGAATAGTAAACAAAAAAATCCAAATGAAACTAAAATAAAATGTGGAACCTTTAAGAATGCATCTACAGTGGGGCAAAAAAAGTCAGCCACCAATTGTGCAAGTTCTCCCACTTAAAAGATGAGAGAGGCCTGTAATTTTCAAACATCATAGGTATACCTCAACTAAAAAATTTATTTGCAAATTATGGTGGAAAATAAGTGTTTGGTCGCCTACAAACAAGCAAGATTTCTGGCTCTCACAGACCTGTAACTGCTTCTGTAAGAGGCTCCTCTGTCCTCCACTTGTTACCTGTATTAATGGCACCTGTTTGAACTCGTTATCAGTATAAAAGACACC
>JBBPDB010000128.1:18170407-18203688 GCA_037974465.1 Brachypetersius altus | reverse complement strand
TATACTTCACTATACTATTCTTAAGTATATAAAATATAGTATATAAAAAGTAAACTTCAAGTATACTGCCTCAGTTTTAATATAAAATAAGTGTACTCATAGTATACTTGAATAAACTACTTTTTGCTAAAGGTTACAGCAGCCTGTGCCAAAAAGAGAGTGGAAGATCAAAGGATGATGACATAAATCAATGGGAAAAAGATAAACGCTCCACAAGAAGCAGGAGAAACTGTACTGCATGAACCTTGCTGAACAAAAACATTCTCGGGGTGGACCCTGTGTCCTCTGACCACCAACCCCAGCCAGTAATCCTTTTGAGAACCAGAGCTGTAAACACTAACCTGTCCATTCCGGGCAGTGAGGGCTCTGGAAAAGCATGAACAATGAGGGGTGTCTACACAAATACCATCTTCATATGTGCTCTAGGGCATCTGCAGAGTGGCTTAAGGCCTAAGATTAGACTTACAGGTAGAGGCATGAGAAGCATTCCAGTGTACTCACGGTACTTCTCTAAATAATAGAGACTAGTAGCACTATGCAGTAGATGTGTGTGAAGAATTTCTACGGCTGAAAGTACTTTTCTGATTTCTTTCAGCTCCAGATCCAGTGAATACATGGTTAAAGTTTGTTGTATTAGTCTTACAGTGTTTTAACAGCACAGATGTCAATTCAGTGTTGGCAACTTTGTTGTGCATGTGGATGAGCTGGTCTGGAGAAGTGAAAAAGCAAGGCCTAGCATCTTCTGTAGCTGCCTCGGCATATGTGATCTTGATTAGCATTAACAAGATTATGAGGATTTCAGAGATCAGGGCGACAACTGTCACTGGCTACTCACCCAATCTGTCACTTTGACCACTACACCTGGAGCCAGTACAGCGCTGACTCTCATTTCAGCTACAGCCCATATGCCATTGTGAGCTTTTCCTAATCACTGCTGGGACTTTGCTCAATGTCGTTGCGCATTCATGCTAATCACTGCTGGAGCTAATCAATTTGTAAAGATGTCCAAACAGTCGGTTCTAGATTCAGTCTGTCTCATTCCAAAATACATGCCTTTCCAGTGTATCAGTAAAAAAAACCTTCCTTTTCAATATTTTTATGAAGTCATTCTTTATCTGAGCCTTATATAAAGGTGCGGTTCTTCAGTAAAATGAATACTGGATTGTTTAGTGCGCAGTTGCGTATAAAAGGCTAGGTCAACAGCTGTGAAGTCTCTGCCTGTTCATTCATCATGCGGCTGTGCAGCCGGTGCTATAATGACATGCATCTGTCAGCCAGGTTTTTCCCCGTGATGAAACCATCCCACCGGAGGGAGTAAAATATAGCAGCTCCCTCGGCGCAGCTATGGCATGTCTTACTGGCATTAAACCTTTCAGCCCAAGGGGAACAAAAATAAACCCAAGAAGGCTTTTACTAGCAGCTTAAACAGGAATTAATTTGAGGTGCATCGAGCTAACATGATAGAGACAAACTAGCAATTAGCAGCACTTCACTTCCAAGTGTTTGATGTCTTTAAGAACATTTCAGTGGATTGTTCTTTATCGAAATTGTTCTTTACAGAATAGACCTGGAATGTAGAGCCAGGGGGTCTCTGGTTTTATTTACTATTTTCTAAATGACATTGAATGGGTACGGACATTATATTCACCTCATTTGATGTAGTAGTCTCTAAACTTTGACATGAGCCAATATCTTACACTCCTTACTGGCTTACACCCTTGAGGTAGGAGTGGACAAATAGTATTAAACAATTTTATCAGTTTATAGGACATGCATCATAGTATTAAGGTTTTCTAAGGTCCGGGAAGTTGCTTAATAATGCACTAAATCTAATCAAACAGGACTAGTTATGACAAACCACATGGTGACAAACCTTATCCCTAAGTGTATCCCCAAAGTTTATTAAGTTAAATGTTAATTAAACTGCTTATTCTAAACTAGACATTCACCACAGAGAGTTATTTCACACAGCTACGCAGGACCATTTAAAGCTTAAAGAATAAGGTCCACATAATGTAATGTCTCTGCACCCATTGAAGGTTTCTTCTAGAACTGTATTCAAACTAAGACTTTATTTTTGGGGTTAATGTATTAACGGAACAAGTGGATATACCCCAATAAAATGAGTGCACTGACTGCTGCACCCACTCATTCAAATCTGATCCAGACCCAGTGAGTCGTCTCTTCAGGCACTAAAATTGCATTAATCTTCAATGGAGTGTTTAAATGAGCAAGACCAAGCCTGTGACAGATCATACCTACATGAAATGAAATGACCTAATTTCATCCCAGTAATCCTCCCAAACTGCGCTAATCCGTGTCTTTGGAAGTTTTCTCACTATCTGCCGTCATGTCTGCTGGTCTGATTTCGCTATGAGCTTTAAGAGATAGTTTTGAACATATTTAGGTCTGACGACGTTGTAAGTAAGAATTACACACCCGAGCAGCTCCTGTTAAAAACATTACCGTGATAAAGGAAAGGCGTAAATGGCTGTCTGTGCAGGGTGCTTCTTTTGAGAACATGTTCATTAAGGGCGCTGTTTTTCACCGTGATTATGTGGTGTAGAGGCTAACTTCTCGGATGTGGCAGATAACAGCCATTCACCACCCGATATTAGTGATTTAGGCCTCTGCACAACTGGGACATCTTGATGGCAAGCGTGTAACAATGCACTGAAAAATGGTGTCATACAAAAATGTGACGATGTTGTGGAGAATATGCATTCTGTTAATTCTGGTATTTTATTTAAAATGTTCTTGGTGTTCAACCAGTGGCAACCAACAACCCAGTCCAGCATGGAATATAAATGATATATTGTGAGGATGGTGGTGGCCTGGTGGGTAGGATACTTACCCCTGGACCAAGCGGTCATGGGTTCAAATGCTACACCACTGGGTCCCTGAGCAAGACCCTAACCCCCAGTTGCTCCAGAGAGACTGTCCCCAGTTTCTGGTAAATATGTAAATGATCAAATATATATATTTCGGCCGGATAGTTTCACTGTCATTTTTTAACCTTACTGCCTCTCCCTTTGTTTTCAGTCTGTCTCTTCAGAGCTCTCCTAATAATCATTTTCTCCCCCACGCCTTACGCTAAATTCAATTCAATTCAATTTTATTTATATAGTGCTTTTAACATTGGTCATTGTCACAAAGCAGCTTCACAAAATAAATGTGTGTGTGTGAATGTGTTTGAATGAAATGCCTCTGATGAGCCGAGAGTGACGGCGACAGTGGCAGGGAAAAACTCCCTAAGATTGCGATAGGAAGAAACCTTGAGAGGAACCAGATTCAGTCAGGGAACCCATCCTCATTTGGGGGATAGCAGATAGAAATTATATAACATTGTGTGTGTTATGCAGCTGAAGGTTAAAGTGAGCTTAATCTCGTTTTTTTCCCAGGGTTGCTGATTCGTGATTCACAGTATCTTCATTTCACAGACAAATCTTTTCTGTGCTGTTCTGTGCTGGATCTCGGCTCTGAAAATCCTATAACTCTATCCTATATTTTATTCTGTTTAATTCATATTTCTATTATTTCATTACTATTATTCATTTACTTGGTAACACCTTTCTGATTCCATCAAGAGCGATGCCTGAGGCAATTGCTGCCCCACCCTCTCAAGGGGTCTGCCTCCACATTGCAATATGTGACGCTGACAATATTGTTCAGAAATTTACTTCAAGTACACTCTTATTTTCGTAATTCACAAGAAGCTACCACTACATTACTTCCATTAAATATCAAAAACGTTCTGTTTTTTTAAACAATACTATTTCAGAAACTGTTCCAGGTTTTGTTCCTGAGGGTGGTGTTCTAATAAACTACTGTGTGAAAAGCTAATAAGGTGGTCCTTTTCTGTTCTTATGCTCGGTATAAGCCATGCCGAGACATACAGCGACATTTATGAATAGTGAATGAGTTGAGAGGTGTTTACACTACAAAAGAGAGAGACGACACTCCAAGCAGTCGTAATAACACGGGGCGAGTGAGGCCTTCAGCCTTAGACGAGATCTCTGTTTCCTAATCCCACCGACAGGTCGAGAGCAAACGTCGAGGCCCAGCATGTAATCATGCAGAGCTTTTAGTGAGAGACACAAACACACAGGCGGGACATTATAATTTACAGATTGTGGGAAAGCACAGCACAACAAGAGATAGCATTATAATTTGCATCATAAACACAGTCATTGGGGATATTTATGAGATCTGTCTGATTCTTTTATCATTCTTTCATAGTCTCTCAGAGGCCTGATATACCAAATAAACAAGGGCAGTGAGTCACATCATTGAAGACTAGAGATAAGTCAGCACATGTCTGGCCTCAGTCATGTTTAAAGCACTTTCACATTCCCTGTTACTTATTAATTATTATTGTTATTATTAAGGTAGCCGAACCCCACCACTGATTATCTTCCTATCAGAGCTATTCTGTGGCTCTGATATGGCAGGAAGCTATTTATATATCTATTTATATTTATGTTTATGGCTGCTATTACTAGAGATCTAGTCATCTAGGTTTTCTGGAGGACATGTAGTCATACTGCGGTCGCCTGGTAACATCACAGCCCAACCCAGATGGTGACTGTAAGCAGAAGAGAGTGCTATAAAAGCTGCCCTTGCCTCGGAATGGGCCTGGCATGTGTCTTAGGCCAGTGCAGGAAACACTGCAGCGGACGCTCTGCGTCTCCGCAGTCTCTGAGGGTTGCATAATCGTTCATTCATAAATCAGGACCAGCCCTGTGGGCCGAGGCATATAGAAAAAAGGGAGAGCCCAGAGAGAAGCGGGTGAGGGGGGGTAAATGGTTACATCTGCTGAATGCCAAATAGCACTCCATTTTATGATATAACCCTCAAGGATGATCTGTCCTCTATAAGACCTCCATTTATAAACTAGCAAAAATAAGTCATCTTGCGCTGGTATACATGTAGATGCTGGGCTATAAATGTAGATTGAGTGTGATGTGGTCAGTGTGAAACTTAACATATAATTAGTCACATATCTAGGCCTCATTCACTGGAAATCAAGTCCACTACAATGCCATAAGCCTAACCAATGGAAGAGCATGCGTGGCTTAATCCACATGGATAAGATGAAATAAGATAACCCTTGTTAGTCCCACAGGTGGAATCATGAGACCCCCCTTTTAACCTTTTAATTTCTAACCAAAACCTACAAATAAACTGTTTTAATGGCTGTTGCAGCTTCAGAAGCCCTCTGTCCTAAGGTCTTCCTCTAGTATGCCAAGATGTGCTAACAGAGCCTTCCTTTAAGGAGCATTACGAAGGTCATTAAGAGGATTCTACACAATCCTTTCACAGAATGTTGTGAGAGAGCAGAGTGTGTCCTGCTTATCTGCTCTGACAGTACACATCTGGTGAAAGCTCAGAGACAGCCTTGGTCAATAGATGGGATGATTGAAACCCTGATATAGATTTATTCCCCCCAGCTACACACTCAGCATTTAAGGGGCTTTAAACGTGCCTACTGATTTGACAGTCAAGAGATCAGCTGTTTGTGTTATCAGGGTGTATGGAGCTAGGTTTCCCAAACATGTAGCCTGATGTCAGCAGATCACATATTCTCAGGTCGCCTGTGTATCCACTTTCTGCAATATGGAGGAGACCCAGGCACAGGAGCTCAGGACGGTCTGTTCTTAGATCCTTAAAGGATGAAATATTTAGATGGGATGACGCTGTTGGGATCTCTCCTTCCCCCAGACGTAATAACATTTTTCACATTTTCCCTCCAACATGCCATGCATAGAATACATGAGGTTATGAATCCTTATATATATATTCCATGAACCTGAATCTAGTCTGATGTGACTTTGCAGTTTCCTGACTTTGAAGGGCCCATACACTACATTTGTCTGATTTTTAAATGAAGCCTCTTGATGAAATTTGTTTTATCATAGAGGGAAATGGCCAGCACTTATATATTTAACTAAATATTTATTGAACTCACAGCCATATAGATAGACAGACATGCATTGTTTTAATATTGGTTTAAATAATCATAATAATCACAACTGGATTCCTTCTATTGTGCCAGGTATGGACAACTTCCCAGTCAGCACCTGAAAGCAACACAACTGTGTAAATGAGCAGGTGAAACTTCTGCAGTCCCACATGAGCAGATTGCCCTTCATGACATCATGGAAACGGTGCATATAAAATAGACTGTTTTTGGCAGCTTTGTTTCAATACTTGGACTGTATGGGGCGAGTAGTGAACTTATGTTTGAAACTTCAACATTGTTTATGTACTACATGAAACTTTCAATTCCAGAAAAGCAAATACCAGGGTGCGGATCAGGCTGAAGAATGAAATGAGACTGAAGACTGACATTAAAGTAATTTAATAAAAAAAACAAGACTATGTTTATATATAGATTGAAAAAACATCACAAAATGTTACAAAAAAATATTTTAAAAAATTCATCCCATTCTTTTAATCTCCAGTGTATGAAACACATGAAGTCGTTCTTCTAGTTTAGTCTTTCCCTCTGTTTTCCACCTGAGGTCAGTCACGAGCAGAACTGACTGCCTTCGCTGTTCTGTTGTTTATGAAGTCTGCCTTCCTATACCCAGCCTGCCACAGAGGAAAAGAGAAGAAATTACGAAATAGAATAGTTATAACCGTAGCCACTCTACCAATTTATATTTTTTAAAATTTGCTGAACAATCAGACACTGACCTTTTTGTAGCTCCCATGGAGGTCAGAGTGCTTCCACATTGTCTGCAGCAGAACACCAGCAGCCTGGCCAGCTCTTGTGGGTCCGTATCTTAAAATTCAAATAAATAAAATGAAAACTTATATTATTTATTAACCCTAACACAAGCAATACAGTGAAGGAGTATTTGCTGTACTGCCTGTCAGTTTTGATTGTTTGTGAGCAGGTGGTCTAATGATTTTAGCCCAGTTATGGTGGTGATTACACTGAACTGTTTAAATACTGTATGAAAGGGGGTACGGGATTAAAAAACCTTCAGAGGCACTTTATGGAAATTAAAAATGCTTTACACTTGTTTTGGTCTGAAAAGCTCTATGAATCTTGTCATGAATGACTTTAGGTTAAACAAAAGTTTCAGAAAGACACTTTCCCAACATGTAGAATAAGACTGATCGTATTGGTATCTAGGTGTAATTGAGAGTTCCACGGACTGATTAAACAAGAACCCCTTTTTGGACCAGCTAGGTCAGGTTAAATCTGGCTAAACTGAAATGCTGTTTGCCCTGATGATGTAAGCTAGAGCTCCCCTCCAGTACTGAAGCAGGTAAAAAGTGTTCTGCTTTAAGGGTGTTTTCATAATTCTGGGCCTGATAGGACATGTAATCACACAAGCAAGAAAGACAGGTACATTTAACTCCTTTTGTAAACGTTAGACAAATTCAGACTGACCTATCAAGCTATTACAGGAAAAACATTTTCAAATAGCAACAAAGTCTAGAGCCTAAACCCCACTGAAATGGTCAATTAAAATTGTGTATACAATATTATAATACATATGATATGATGTTTATATAGGCAGTGGTGCCAAACTCCTGTGGACTCCATGGAGTTCGACACCCCTGATATACAGGCATCATGATTGCGTACCTGTGGTCTTTGGTACTGAGTTTAATGATCCTGGGTAGCAGTCCATGGTTGAGAAGGGACCGGGTGTTGTGTACAGAAGCTTGGCTCAGGTTGTTGAGAATGTGACAGAGTAACGTGACCTCCACAGGGTGTTCTGTGTTTGTGTCAGATATAGGAAGGATAGCAACCAGGTCTGGCAACACCTGTTTAACTAGACAGAATCAAAACAATCATTACAAGCTCAATTAAAAGTGAGGCGAAGCAATGTGGCTTCAAATCCGCTTTCCCAGTAAAATGAAAAAAGAGAAGAAAATGTCTGCAATAATACATCCCAGTTTTATTTTAAAAACATGGATTGTGTGTGAGAGCAACGTTTGCGAGGTACGCACTGATGTCTGGATGGAGTTCTTTGTAGCGGGACAAGTTTTTGAGCAGACTCACAGAGACCCTCCTCACTTCCCCCTCTTGCTCCTGGAGCATCTTCTTTATCTGCTGCAGGCCGTTCTCTCTCAGCACGATGATGTGGCCGACAGCTTGCGAGACCTGGCGGGCATGTTGAACATAATTAGGATTGCTATAAGAGGTGACTGGACAAGTAGCACTATTTCATTTTTTTAAGGATTTAGCTGTGTTTGTTCAGTAGAGTTATTTGAGCAACTTCTAATAGCCTAAATGTAAAATATTTAGCCAAAGATTGTGGAAAGCCTGTTGATTGGGCTGTTTTGTTATAAAACATTTAATGAATACCTGACACACAACTCCTTCAGTCAAAGGCTGAAGATTTAATGGTAGCATGTACTATAAAAATTTGCTGTTCAGTTTATCTAGAGTAGCCAGTATCGCTAAGAATAAATGAAAGCCAGTAGTCACTGAATAATCACCAAATTATAATGCGTAACTCCTATGCTACATTATATGTATCACTGTCAGCAACAAATAGCATGTATGGCTCGTCTTATAAAGTATTCAAACTATTTTCAATGTCCATTGGCATCTTCTGGTTTTCTGTTCTTTAGTAGGTACAGGGAGGTGAATGGAAACTACTGTCCATGGTAATCAGTCTTATGGTAGATATACAGTAGCAGTGGCAGAAAGGAAAAAAAACCCAAGCAGCACATCAGGTATCATGATGTAGACACTCCAGCCGTCAAAAGTGTCACTTTATAAGCCAGACAGTACCCCTCCATTGCCTGCCGTGAGGTTCTGCATGGCTCCTATGGAAGCCTCTTGCGTTAGCTGGCGGTTGCTAATGGCAACAAGAGACAGATACATGCGAATGATGATGGCACTCCAGAGCCACTCAGCACCATGAGGGTTCCCCTTTTCCTCCAGCAGGGGGCAGTCCGACTCCGAGTGCTGAAACAATGACCGGCAACCATGAGAACAGCCAACAATTTGTTCCTCTAATAGTCATTAATAATAATATATACTATGAATGCACTGAATGAAAACAGAGGATTTGGGGTTAAACGGGTTTAAAACAAAATCACTAACATTTTCAGCTTCAGTGTCTTTGGTGGTCTTGATTCTGAAGCAGCCAGGTGTGTGGGTCTCGAGTGCAAGACTCTGGCTGGACTCCTGCAGCACTGGTCTGTGTGTTTCAGGCAGCTCTGACTCAAACTGATAGGTCAGGTTATGCAGGATACACACACAGTTTTCTAAAGCCTACAACAAGTGAGACAAAAGATTTAAAACCATTTAGCTGAAGTGTACAATAGACAAGATTAAACTGGGTAAAGGTTCAGACAGGAAACGAACAGGAACAATAGTTAGGATACCTTGTCATCAGGTTTGTAATCTGCAATGGTTCCACGGACATAATAAACGAGGGAGTCGATGAGACCATCGCAGTCTCTCATGGCTTTACGTGCATTCGGACCAGCAGAACTTACATTTCTAAAAACAAAAAAAACAAAAACAAATCCGGATACCCGGATACATAAATGAATCACCCACACTTACTACTGCATTTTGAGAACATATTCGCTGCGTAACTCAGCAAACGTTCACAGATCGAGATCTAATGTTGTTGTCTTTACATGGCCTCTGTGTGCTTTAGTCACACCTCAAACAGCCTGTAGCATTGAGGAAAACCTCAGAATCAGCCAGCAGCTCCAGTTTGGGATCCTCCCCCTCTGAGACACCTGAACAGGGCACCAGCACAGTGTCAGTTAGAGGTTTTACTGCGTCGTGGCACAGCTGCTCCTTCAGCATGTCGTGAGAGGACAAATTCCACAACAGCCCTGAGGAGCAAAAGAACATTTGGAGGCTTAAGTACCATTAGGATAAAGCGTAAATTAGTAGTAGAACAAATACAGACACTGTCCAACTCCAAATGCTCCCACTTGGACTTGAGAAACCATCTTGCAAAATGCAAAATTAAATTTTTTGTCGCTGTTCTAAATGAAAACAAGTGCATTCTCTCCAGAGAGCTTCTTCACATCGTAATACACAATCCCTGGTCACTGAATGAATAGAACATACTAAACGTGAACTAAATGGAAACTGTGCAAAAGTTTTGTTTTGGTTTTTCCAACATGCTAAAAGTAATAGAAACTAAAGACAAATGTATTTAAACATGATGTCTGCTGAAGATTTGTACTTACAGTTACAAAACATATGATCTTTATGGCAATACAAACTCAAAAGCTAAACAATAATAATATATATTTTTATTAAATAATGTACCTTTATTCCCAAATGTAATCAGTTAGTCAACATGTTTTTGGTGCTGAAGTTTCTGATTATTTTAGATTCTGACTCAAACATTAATATTTCTGAAGCAGAAGCTTTTGTTAACAGGATGTGCATATAGAGCCTTTTCACCCTTTGTTATTTAAAGTATAATTTAAGTATTGTTAAGATAAATGGTTAATAAGTTGCAGAACATAATTATGGAAGGCAGGCAGTCTTCTGAGGCAGAGGGATCAGCAAGTATCCTGTGGGGCATCCGAGCTGCTGTGGAGGGGTATAATTCTCAACCTGGACGACAGAAGAGCACTGCCTTTTCAAGCCTGGATTGTAAGGATTAGAAATCTGTATTTGCTTCGTGTTGTGACTGGAAGCCTGGTAGTATAATGAATGTGTAACACGTTGGCGTCACCGCCATACAATCAGAGAGAGAAAGAGAGAATGTGTCTGTGTGTGTGTGTGTGCATGACTGCTCCATGTCTTGTCTTCGTATTTTAGTGTTGTTCCCCAATTTTCAACAGTTATCTCTGTTTATTTTGTATTAGTAAGCTGTGCCCTGTCTAAACATTTGGGTAGAGGGAGTTATTTCAACGTTTCTTTTGGGTACGAGTCATTGTTTTGGCTGCAGCACACTGCTAATGCTAACGGATTTTAAACATTTTCCCTCTGGGATCAATAAAGTTTTCTAATTGTAAATATTTATTTCTCCTTGCTGCTGCCTTTTGAAGCGCCTGTGGTGCTCCAGACCAGAATCTCCCCCGTGGATCGTCTCAGTGTTTCTCGTTTTTTGTTTTGTCCCTGTATTTTTATTACTGTAAATTAAATTAAAAACAATACAGGTTAACCTTTACATTTTCTTTAATGGTAATGCCTTAAACTTAGTTTAGAATGAAATGAAAGTGTTTTGGGAGCATATCTGAGGCATATTTACACTATAAAAATGGGCTTTTTTTTTTTCCTAAAACACACGTTCCAAAACACTTGGAAACGTAACCTTGCAAAAAGCCGGGGATTACTATATAACCAAATCAACTAATTTCTCTCTCTAAACAGGCTTAAGTCCGGGTTTAAGGTGCACACTCCACTGAAACTGCTCTACATGCCATCTCAGAAGAACTTCATGCAGCTAGATCAGCCAATCTGTCTTCCGCTCTGATTCTCCTCGACCTCTCTTCTACCTTCGACACAGTAAATCACTAAATCCTCCTCGCCACGCCTTGCGATCTCGGGCACAGCCTGAACCTGGTTTGCATCCTACCTTGATGACCGGAGGTACCAGGTAGCATGGCAAGGCACCCAGTCTGCTCCATGAAGTTTATCCACTGGTGTTCCACAGGGCTCGGCCCTTGGACCACTTCTCTTTTCTCTTTGTACTGGTTCCATCGAGGATGTAATAGCCTCAAATGGTTTTTCCTACCACTTTTATGCTGATGATACACAACTTATTCTACACCACTCTTTCCCTTCCAACGATAACCAGGCCTCAACCCGCATCTCCGACTGTCTGGCCGACATCTCCTCTTTGATGGCGGCCTACCACCTCAAGCTGAACCCCATCAAAGGGAGTCCTTCAGCAAACCGGTTATCATCTTCTCCTAAGAAGGTAAGAAATCTTGGTGTTGCGCTAGATGAAGATCTGTCTTTCTCGCTGCAGGTTGACCAGATCTCCAGAACATCAGAAGAATCTGACCCTTTCTCATCACGAAAGCTACACAGATTCTCATACAGTCTTAGGTTATCTCCAAACTGGACTACTGCAACTTTCTACTGGCTGGACTTCTACAGAAGGTAACTAAACCACTCAGGGCTTCAACCACGGCTCATCTTGGTCCTCAGCTGTGCAAATAAAGAGGGAGACATGCGTCAAAACTCTTCTCAGTCTTGGGCCCCAGCAGTGGAACTCCTTCTTCCAATCAGATCTGCGGAGTCCCTCGCTGTCTTCAAGCTTCGCCTGAAGACCCACCTCTTCAAGGAGCACATTGGTGACTCACTATGTCTCATTTTCTTGCTTTTTTCTAAAAAAAAAATAAATAAAAAAATATAAAATTGCTAATCCCTTCCTTTCTTTTGTCTTAACTTCTGACTTTTCTTCAACATGTGTTGTTTAAGTATAGTGGATGTGGATTTAAGTGGCTTTACTGGTTTAAGAAACAGATATGGACTACTTGAGCTAAATGCTCTAAAAAGCTTCAAACAGCACTTTATATTATTTTTACTTGAAGTAAAGTAAGTCTACAAGCAGGGCCTAATACACTAATCAGAGACAACATTAAAACAACCTGTCTAAGACTGTGTAGGTTTCTCTCTTGCCATCAAGACAACTCTGACCCATGAAGACATGGGCTCTGAACGTATTTGCACCAAGACACTAGCAGCAAATCCTTTTAACTCCTGTAAATGCGGGGCATCCTTGGATTGGACTAAAACTGAGTTCTGGGGGTTTAGAGACCAAGTCAACAGCCTAAAGTCTTTGTTGTGTTTGTTGAACCATTCAAGAACAATGTTTGCACGTGGCAGCAAGCATTACCCTGCCACTGCCGTTAGGGATTATCCTGCCACTGCCATTAATACTGTTGCAATGAAAGGGTGTAGTTTGTGTGTAACAATATTTAAGTCAGATCATAGATGTTAAAGTAACATCCACATAAACGCCAAGACCCAAGAGCTCTCAGCAGAACATTGTCCAGAGCATCACACCGCCTCCGCTGGCCTGCCCGTATCATACAGTGGGATATCTCTGGTGCCAGATCCCTCACCGGCGAGAGATGTGAATAATGTGAAAGAAAATGTGATTCATTAGACAAGGTAGTCATTAGACCCTTCTTCCTTTGCTCCATGATCCAGTTCATGGTCATGTGCCCATTGAGGGTACCTTTGCTCCTCATGTATCTCAATACATGAGTGAGCCTTGGGTACTGACGAACCGGTCACCTGTTTACTGATCAGTATGTGTTTGTATGTACAACTTCAGTAAAAGACATTTCTAAATCATAATGCTCCAAATTGGTGACTGACCGGTGAGCTGCCGTCGCGTCTCAGTGTCCCGGTTCACACTGAGCAGACGCAGGATCACAGCAACACCATCACGGTCTTTCACCTCCATTTTGTTGTCACTGTCCTCAAAGACGGCGTTCCGGAGCGCTCCTACTGCGGCTTGCTGCAGCTCCTCATTTTCAGAACCCAGAAGCTTCAACAGCTTTGGAATGCCATGCAGGTGAAACAGCTAAAGAAGGCAAAGATGAGAGTCACAGTCCATTTATCACTCCAAAATCAACAACTGTTCACATGACAAAACCAGGTGAAACTGTTCTGCTTGAGAATGATATACAGTTGTTCTACAGTCACACTGTAGAAAAGGTGGTACAACTTGCCATTTTCTTGGCATCTGCACTGCTGTAGCACTGGTTTTGTATGAACTTCGCAGCAGTCATCTGCTTCTCCGTGCTCTGCTGAGTGAGAAGATTCACAGCCGTCTTCAGAGTCATCTCCGTACCTTGCTTTCCCCTTCTGTCACACACAGACACACAATGTTTTTTAAGAACATTTTTATAGTGGCAAAGGTTATCAAGAAAATATATTAATTCAAACAATAGAACAATATAACACTATTATTGCTATCATGACACTAGTGACCCTGGGATTTCCCATGTTATCCCGTTGGCTTAATATCCTGATGCCTTTTTCAAATACTCAATGAAGTGTGATAGACATCCATACATACATAATCTTAAATAATGTACTCCAACTTGCCCCTGGGAATCTAAATGTAATTACTTTACAATGTCATTAAATATGTACTTGCATATAAATAATACTGTATTACTTAATTGTTGTACCGCAAAATAATGACCAATTCTAGACTTCTAGGAGTAAAGATCTTACTTTAGAGATTCAAACTTTGCTTCTCGGTTGATCTCAGGTTCTAAGGCGAGCACTGTCCCATTTGTCTTTGCCTCAGCGTTAACCAGTACGGCGGTTTGTGAAGGCCGTCTACTTGTTGCCTCCTGCCTCTCCCTCCCATCACGGACCAGCCAGGACAAATCCTGCGATCCGTACTGCCCCTGTTGGTGCAGACTGAGAGATCTCTGCAACTTCTGCCTCTCCAAAAACATCTGGTGACGCTCCGATCGGAGAGGGCCTACTTGTGGGTTGCTGGGCAGGAAGACATCATCCAAAGGGTCCAGCTCATAGATGGGCCTTCGGGGGAGCTGCTGTGTACCAAAACGGCCTGCCATGAAAGACCGAGTGTTCCGAAAAGACTCAGAGTGTGCATAATGCTGCGAAGGGACAGCTGTCTGAAGACGGTCGGCTGAATACACAGATCGCATGGCAGGCAGCGTAAAGGCCGCAGAGTCCCAGCAGAAGCCATTTCCAGAAAAGCCGTACCGTGAAGTCCCACAGCCCCCATTAACCCGAGGGAGCCCTGGACTCGGCCTATGTGAAACATCCACCCTCCGCACTGGTCTCATCGACTCTGATGTGAAAGATGAGCCCTGTGGTAAAAATAATTTCATTTGAATCATCTGTGAAAATGAAACCCTAATTTAATCAAGTACATTTTAAGAATTTCTATTGGTGCGTGAAAAAGCCAGCTGGCGTTTGTTAGGCGCTTTAAAGAGACCATTTATGACAACGATAATATAAAGGCAAAGGAAAAACAGTCGTACCTTTACTGAACCATTCCTGACTGGTGTGGTGATCGCTAGTTGGCTGGTAGACACACTACCTGAGAGAAAAACAGAGAAGCTTATTCTACATCCTCCTGCTTTGTTCCACACTCTAAGTGATGCATGAGTGGGGGACAACCACCATTCCAAAACTCATCCCATTTTCTAATGTATTATTTCTATTCAGATTTTATAATATATGGACAAAAGTGTTGGGACGCCTGCTCATTACACTAATAGGGACTTTAATGACATTGCATTCAAATACTTAGACTTTAACATGGAGTTAGTCCCCAATTTGAAGCTATAACAGCTTTCACTCTTCTTGGAAGGCTTGTGCCCATTCATTCTGTCGATCATTTATGAGTTCAGGCACTGATGTTGAAGGAGAAGGTCTGGCTCACAACCTCAATTCCAGTTCATCCCAAAGGTCTGGATGGGGTTGGGGTCAGGGCTCTGTGCGGGCCAGGCAAGATCTTTCACACCAAACTCATAAAACCATGACTTTATGTCTCTAGCATTAAGACAAACCCTGAAAATGGTCAATACTTTTGTCCATTTAGTGATTTAGTGTATCTTATCTTATTGTGAATTCATTAAAACCCTGAGACAAAAATGACAAATTTAAAAGATGAAAAGTAAGCTGACGTTGTTTTCAGGATATTAAAGTGACTGACCCATTTATAGATCTTACACAAAAAGATGTTATCACACATTGGACCTTTAGCCTCATATTGCCCCAATATGCCCAGAGTAATCAAATCAGTGCTGAAGGAGGGCCTGACCTCCCACCTCTTGGTGAATCCTACCTCTGAGAGTGGGCCGTTTTCCTTTCCGGGACAGGGTGAGCTGCACTTGCTGCTCCACTCGGCAGCGCCGGTCCGGCCGGGCTAGCCGCTCCTCGGACGGCAGAGCTAGACTAGAATCATCAGGTTTCCCCGAGCCCTGGAGGGACAGCACTGTCCTCACGTACAACGACTCGTCGGCCGCCATGCTGTCTACGTCCCTTCGTGGGAATCCGGCCCGAAACTATCGGCTCTTTGTGCGTCAGGTGTGTTTTTCCTTTTGGTTTTTTCCCCTAAGGGTGTGGCTTCTGTGGCTACTTTAGGGCGTGGTTACCTGGACGACTCGTAGGTTGCCGTGGCTACCGGAGGGCGTGTTTTCCGTGCGCCAGCTCACAGATTGAATTACCTGCAGATGTTTAACCTGTTGATCTGCACAAATATCAATACACAGAGGAGGACAGAGCTCTACAACCACACCCAAATACTCTCACCCTCATATTAAATCATAGTTCCAGCGCACACTGACAAACTTCTCCTGGAACTGTTTTACTGGAATGTATTTTATTGGATCACCAAACAACAATGTGTACATATATATATATATATATATATATATATATGCACACAAATGTCTATTTTTTAATGTTACACTGTTGTGTTATATAGTTTTATTATATAATTTTTTCTGGTCTTACTTTTGTTCTGTCCCCTTTCTGCCATACATTTCACACTTCTGGGACTAATAAAGGTTTTATCTTATCTTATCTTAACTCATCTTACCTTATTTAGAGCTTAACATTTTATATTGTTCTTGTATCTTGTCTTTGATACCTATAGCCTACTGTTAGTTATACTTATTTATCTATTCATTTATCACACTCATACTGCTAGTTCTTAGTCATTTATTTATGTATTCTACCTCCTTACACACTGGTCTATTCTGGTACAGCTGATACAGTCTCCACTTGACATCACACTTTATTTGTTATTTGTTTTATGTATTTTATCTTATTGCAGTGTATATTCATGTGTATTGGAATGACAGTAAAGATATTCCCGGCTGTTCTATTCTACTCCTGTGTGTCTTTGCAGTCACATTATAGGCAATTTCCTCCAGGATCAATAAAGTTCTCTGATTCAGACTCTGAAAAGTAACTGCCAAAATTCAAACAGAATTGCAAAAAGTGCAGTAAAGTGTCAAAACTGCAAATTCTCAGTGAAACTACAAACCATCAGCATGTGATCTTCGCTGAACATCTTATATAATAATGTCCTTTGAGGTGTAAAAATAAGATAAGAGGTGTGTGTAATAAAATAAGATTAGATAAGAGGAACTTTATTTATGCAGAGAGAAATTCTTGTGTCATTAGCTTGCTCAGCTCAACAAGAGAGTATAAAAGAACAAAAGACAATAGGAAAAACAAAAAGATAAAAAAAACAAAAAATAAACTACAGTGCAGCACAATGATAAAACATTAGTGAAACAAATCACAGTGTAGCACTGACATTACTGTGTGTACAGATGTAGATATAACGTGCTGTACTGTAGTAGTGTATGTTTGTCACTAGGTGGGCCTGTGGTTGTTGTAGAGGCGCTCTTCTGGTGGGACAGCAGGCGGCACCTGTAAAACGGAACGAAGAGAAACATAAATAAAAGAATCACTGGCCTGATCAACAGCAGAGGACTCCAGGTGCTTATATTGTGTTAACTATCCAGTAATACTCTTAATAGTTATAAACGAATCAAGTAATGACGCCTTCTTCGTCCCGTAACTGCAGCACTGGGTTTCTCCACACTCCGGGACTATTCAATCTGAGATCAGGATATTACGGTAATACAACAGTTTTGGCCAGCAGGTGTCAGCATGATTGAGCAACAGAAATAAAGAATAATACTGTATTCTGTAATTGTTTCTGTAAATGAAAATGTAAATAAACAAATATTAGCAAACAAGAATGTAGGCGCCCTGAATGTGACCACTGTCAGTCAGTTTATATTATACATATCCGACTAGATAATCATTATTGGTCTAGATGGTCATATCTGTCTAGTCATCGATCCGGGTTGTCATGACAGGTCAAGATGGTCATTGTCGGTCAGTCTATGTCAGGATGATCGTTATTAGTCTTGATAGTTATTATCAGTCAGTGTGGTCATTACTGGTCAGTGAGGTCAGTATTAGTCAGGATAGTTATTATCAGTCAGTGTGATCATCAGTTCGCATCATTGCTTTTAATTAGTATTTCAGACAGAATGATCATCCACCATAATCGGTCAATATAGTCACCAGTCTTCTCCAGTAGCTGATGATGATTCTGCGTGTCTGTATAGCCCATTTTGATGCCCTTTGTTTTGTAACGTTTTTTTTATTTAGAACTACATAGAACTACTCAAATGTCAAAGTGAACTGTATTGTCTTCTCAACTGTATACAAGTGTACATAGAGATGAAGCAGTTTACACACAGTGCAACAGACATAAGACGTTGTACAACATACAAAACACTTCAAATAAAAAAATATAAAATAAGAGTAAGGTTTCAGAGTAACCTTTAATAAGAGTAACCTTTCCAGAGTTTGTGGACAGCTCTGTACAATATATCTGTACAATATATATGAATGTAAGTACAATACGCAATGATTAGAAAAAGTTGTGCCATGTAGCAGAGAATTGTGTAAACAGTATGAACAATATAGAAAGTACTCGCTATTGGAATGAAGACTGGACTAATATAGAATGTTTGACGTGGTAATATATTCACAGCCCAGCTAATACTTCTTTCTCATGTGTCAAGGCTACTGTGTGATTATAATGTATGACCGCTTGTGGAGCAGATACATTATTTAGACAAAAGTATGCCTCTTAATTACTGAACTTTGTGGACAGTTTGGGGAAGTGCACAAAGCAAACTCCATAAAGACATGGCTGGATGAATTCGGTGTAGAATAACTAGACTGGCCGCACAGAGTCCTGACCTCAACCTCATACAACACCTAGGATGAACTAGAACGGAGAGTGCGAGGCAGGCCTTCTCGTCCAACATCTGTCCCTGACCTCATGGATGCGATACCAAAATGAATGGACACAATTTCCCACACGGACACTCCAAAATCTTGTGGAAATCCTTCCAAGAAGAGTGGAGGCTGTTATAGTTGCAAAGCAGGGTGACCAACTCATTATTAAAGCATCTGTATTCGAATGTAATGACGTTGTAGTTCCGGTTGCTGAAATGCTCAGCCGTCCCAATACATCTGTCCACATAGTGTATATGGATCCGTTCAGTACAACGAACAAACAAAAGATCTTTTCGCAGGCTGCGCTGAAAACAACGGGCTCTTGCAAATGTGTGTACGTTGATTGGTCGAGAGGTGTTTAAAGGGTCCGCGCGGCCCACTGCTGATTGGTTGAGGCACAGCATGTCCAGTCGTCAGCCTGTGGGTCGGAGTCTCCTGTCAGTGGAGGCGGAGGAGCTGGAGAAGCAAGCACAGAGGTCCAGTTGGTTCATACCGCCTCGTTGCCCCATTCTTAAGGTCGTTTTTTGGAGGGACCGCGCTCTGAGAGACTCCATTTGACGGTTAGCGCTCGGACATGGGCCTATTTTGGTGTTAGTATCATTGGCCCACGCAGCGGAGTACTGTAGCCGAAATGAGTGCGGGTTCAGCGGGCGGCGGGTCAGCGCCCCACCGCTTCGCCCACTACTTCATCATCTGTGGATTAGACAACCAGACCGGCTTGGAACCGGACGCTTTAGCCGGTAAGACAAAAACAAACAATTCACTATCATAAAAAGAAATACCAGTGGTGGTGACAAAGCCTAAACACACCACATTTGTCTGTTTTTCAAAACATAGCGTTCACATGTCACATAATGCTGCGAATCCTGTATAGCCAGCTGTATTTATTGTTTTATTTATCACAATTTAAATGGTTTCAATGGTTTTCGCGCTTTAAATGGTTCGGTGTTGACAGAATGTCTTTATTTTGTGGAGAATAGTGACCCTTCTCACTAAATCTGTGAGGCAGCCACTTGGGAAATCTCGCGACATTACCTCCCATAGGATAAACCTCTTGTGGGTTAAACAGCTCCTGATGGGGATCAAAGCAATATATTTATTTATTTATATTATATATCAGATTTTCTTTACAAACTTTAAGTAGATGCCCTTCCCTTGCATTGAGAAAGAAAGGAGAAGAAGTCTGGGCATGAATAAAACAATGCTAGTCTTGGCCTGTCTCTGACGTTTGGATTCCTCATTTTAAAATGTGTTTTTAATGCTAATTGCTCCCTGTTGTGTTTTCTTTTGCTTGAGGCACTGTTGTAATATTCTTGGGTTGAAGAGGAGGCAGAGCCAGGCTGATTAGATTAGTACAGACATCCCACTTCTCTGTTTGCATGCAGTTCAGTTTGTACGAAATGTTCAAGTTGGGCTTCGAATCAATAATTATCTTTGCTAACTTAATTTTATTGAAAATCTTGTCAATGCAGGTGTTTGGTGTCCTAATGTCAGGAATTATAGTTTCCAAATCTGAGTCTATAGAATGGAAGCCCTGAACCTGTGTTGTGTTGTATGTGACAGCGTGAAGGTGAATATGGTACATGAGATTAAAGTGGTTTGTGTGTGTGTGTGTGTGTGTGTGTGTGTGTGTGTGTATGGTCACTGTATGGAGATTGTGAGACCTGAGCTGAGATGTTATTCCTGTTTCTCTTTGTATCGCTCCATACTTGCCAGCCCCGTAGCTGCCTCTCTCTCTTGTCTTGTCTGGCTTTGTTTTTAAAGACCCAAGGCTTTGGTTCGGAAATCCTGAGACCATTAAATAGCTGACTGTGTGAGAGCCAGTGTTGTGCATCTGTTCACAGTCTAGGTGAGGTAACTGTGTAGACTGTATTTAAGTGAAGGTAATGCTGGACCAGTGGCAACCCTGGACTACGAAACCATGTATTTCACCTGATTTTAGATGTCAGTAGGCTATTGTTGTCGTCTGTGTGTATTTTTGGGCAATGATCTCATGAGGTAGGCCAATTAAAGGTCTAGGGATGAGTTTTGTCATGGTGTACAGGACCAGTGCTGCGAACCAATGCATCTTTATGGTATTTCTGAGATGTGGGCAGGGATTAGTGGTGTTAGGATTTTACTGATCCCGATGTCAATACTGGTACTACTTATCCATACCCATACATTTGGATACTTGTATGGATGCTTCTCTCAATAATTTGGTGCAAGAATAAAGACATCACATACAGATGTATAAAGAGACAGTTTTTTAGTTGTTTTTTTTTGTATACACAATGAGGGAAGAGAAATCGCTACAAATGTTTGAAGGAGCTGAGGAGAGTCTTATTCCCGTCCCTCTCACAGATCCAACCCAACATTACCCATTTGAAAATGCCAGCTATGTTTAGAATGCAATAATCTTGCGTAAATACTGAGAGCAGCACCGTTTGTTCAGGAGATATTAATATTTCAATATTGACAAGAACCGCTTCTACTTATTACTCCTTGATGTCCGTCCTCAGATGTGAATGCTTAATCTTGTTTTGGAGTTAGACAAATGTTATGGGGAAGCGCTCTTCTACAGAGTGTACTTCTGCTGGGTTCACTAGATAAATGCACACTATGCAAAATGCACACACTGCTGTGATATTCACACATAATCTTTACCTTAGTGTAAAGTGTGTGTACTTTATGTTTAGTACAGCTGTTAAAGCCCATCTCCACTTAATTCCACCAGATTCTGTGTTTCTTTTCTTCTTTCGTTTTGTGTGTTTACTATAGTATTGCTATGTTTTTCTCCTCGCGAGAACACTCGATAGGGCTCATTCCCTGTATGTGAACATATACTTGGCTAAAACTGATTGCCATTCTAGATTCAACCTGAAGTGACCCAGAAGATGGTGTCTTTGTGAGATCAGATCTTCAGACAAAAGCAGAATCGCTGAACAGCATAGATTAAGTTACCACTTGTTGAAAAGCTCTCTGGCCCAACAGCTCGATCTCCAGGGTATGAGAATATGCTGCAGCAGCTGACTGAGATAGATAACTCCCAGCCCTTGCGAGGCATTGTTCGCTTTCTTTTGCCACTGTAGCAGTGTTCTCACCTGCGGTTTGTTGCAGGAGAAGAGACGCCTCATACCTCACTCATCAACCTCTAATCATAAACTGGCTTCACTTTCAGAGCCTGGTGTAGGTGTGTGTAGAGAGGCACTGACTGCAGCTTCGCAATGTGATCCATGTCACGATACGGCATAGAAAAGCACACCAGACATACAATTTTACAATTTAATTGACATTTTCTGTTATTAATTATATTGGTAATCTGCTTGTGAAGTTGTATTTACTGCAGATAACATATTTTCAACGTATTCCACACACAAAAGTGAACAGTATGTTTGTGAATTGGAATTCAATGGATGAGATGTAAACATTCAAGGGGTTTGAATTGAAAAGTTCTGGTAAAGAAAGTTCACTTCTTTACAGTGGAGGTGAGGGGAACCAGTGGTTGGCTACTGTTTTGCCTTACTATGACCTGAATTTACCCCTTTCAAGGGTTTTAAGGCAAAAGCTTATCTCAAAGCTATCATATAACAACATTCCTGGCATCAGATAACATATTCGTAACCATTTTATGTAATAATTTTCTCCAGAGTAGCTTTTAAAAGCATTTTTAAACACCTCTGGATCCAATCGCCTCTGTTAGAAAAACATTTTATGTCAGACCACAGTGGGAAAATGTTTTTACAGTTTAATGATTATGCATAAAGAGAAAAATTGACATGGCTGTAATTGTCCTTCAAGCCAGTTGGAGTGTACATGCTTAAACAAAGTGAATGTTACACTTCTGGAACAGTCTTGTGTAATTTAACTTAATTCTTTCAGTGATTTTAACGCATGCATGACCAGATCGATTTCCGTATTACAAAAAGTTTGATTTTCGGCCAGTTTCCCAGACTCAGATCAAGCCTGAGCTTGTACTCAAAACAGCTCCAATAATGACTCCCCTTTAGTGCTGCAGTTTAGTCCAAGCCCAGGTTTAATCCATGCCCAGGAATCTGGCCAACTGAGTTTATTGATATTTAGGATACAGCCTTGTTTGTGATTGCTAAATGTTGCACATGCACTTCCAGTAAAACCAGCAGAGAATACAAAGAGGGTGAGAGACCAGGGGAACACAGAGGTGAGAGAGCGATGGATTTTTCAGATGTATTTCTGGCTGAGCGGAGGGCTGCGTTTCCCTGCTCACATTGTTGGGGGCAGAGACACACTTCCTGTTGGTCACCTCCCTGTATTTCTGCATGACTGAATACATGGCTGTCCAGCCCCACAGGGCTTCAACACAGTGAATAAACTCCCTCCTCCCAGCTCTTTTCATTCTAATCCAGAACAGAAATCGTTTGTCCATTCAATTTCTTTTTAATGTGAATGTGGCTTCTTTGAGAATGGTCATGATGTATGCTCAGCTTCATGTAGTGCTGGTGTCTGTGAGAATGTAATCGCAGGGAAACATCTCTCATACTTCTCTGTTGGCATTTTGTTACATCACAAAATAAGCCCAGCTGATTGAGTCTTTACCAAAACACTCATTACCAATCTGTCTTAATTCGTGTGTGGAATCCGGACGGTGATCGGCTGAGCTTAGTTAGAGGTTGCCTAAGCTGCTACCAGCGCTAATGAACTAAATGATGGTGGTGTCATTTGGATGGCTTTTCTAGCTGATGTATTTGCGCAACTATTATTTATAATTAATATAGAATTAATTACTTCCATTTCTTTTAGTGTCTCCTAGTTCCCTTTTACAGGACAAGCTTCAAACTGCACGCAGCGTCACTGTATACATGTATACAGCCTCATCAAGTTTACTTTGAATTTTGGCTAAAAAGGTACGGTTTTGATCCACTGCCTGATTAAACACTGAATGGAGTACATGTGCTTTTTTTCTTACTTCTTTTTTTATAGTCAGTGTTTAAATTTGGTTCTGGAGGGCTGGTGTCAGCACAGTTTGGTGATTTTCTTTTTCAAGCCCCTGGTTCAACTGATTTGCTAATCGCCAGGTTTTGTAAGCATGTTTGAGAAGACCCACTAAACTGTGCCCTCCATGACTGGAGCCGGACACCTCTGGGGCAGATAAAACAATTTAGTCTTATTCTCTAAATTGTGTAGTTGTAGTTATTCTCTGATAGTAAATTCCTGAAACTTATCTTTGGTATAATGAGTCGTTTTCACTTGAAGTAAAGTAATGGTCTAGTTTTATAGTGATTGAATTAAACAGGGACAAGCCTTTTCACGCCTGCTTAAGCTTATTGCTCAGCCTGCCCTGGAGCAGTTTAGCTGTCACAGTGATCCATGTTTGCCACACTTGCGATATGAATAACTCGAAGTTTAAAACGTCTGCTTGGGAATCCTCCCTCATAACTTACTCCACTGCTGTTTAGTTGACAGAGACATTTTGGCTTCCCATCACTTCTTTTTCTCCAAAATAGCTTTTATACTAACAGTGTTCTCTGTACTAATGCTAATCCAGTGGGCTACATGTACTGCATTGGTGTGGTTTAACCATGTCTTTTCTTCCAGAGTGGTAAATGTGGACACAGGCTCAGAGCTGGGTGGGGGGATGGGGAAGATGGTTCTGAACAAGCTCTTAAATCTGTTCAGAATTTGCAAAACGCTTTAGTTTTTAGCTCCACTATTTCAGTGCCTATGTGTCTATGTTGCCACTGAACACCAAGCGCTTGAAATTTTCTGCCCATCTGTTCAGTATTTTCATAACTGAGGGCTTTAAAGTTTTGTTTTTCGAGTTTCACTTTCAGTGTTTGCCTTTCAGCGACGAATACCAAACACAGTCAAACCCAGTTGCCTGCTGTGCAGTTTTCTACATAGTAAATATAAACATGCACATTAGGATTTTTTTGCAATTTTCCTCAAATACTGATAGTTTGAGATTATTTATTTTTAGTTTTGGGAGAAGCCCATGTTGTCTTCTCTGTTGCAGACGCCACATTTTGTATAGTTTTCTTTACCTTTATGTCTGGTTTACTGAGCCTGGCTGTTAGAAAAGACATCTCTCTTTGTTTAGGGTGACCCAGGCTCCAGGAGTCTTCTGTGTTCTCTCGACATTTAATCCCCAGTCTCTCTCAGCTTCTCTGCTTATAGAGTAAAGTAATACATTAGAATGTGTGGAATGTGTGGCCTGCTTGAGAAAACCTCACAGTGCTGCTCAGCAGTGAAGAATTGACACATTCCTTAAAGTGTAGTGGACCGAAATATCTACATTACCGTTCTAGATTTAAGACTAATGCCCATAAGTCACGGGACGGTTCCTGCGTTTCCTCTTCCTTTAGTTTCACATTCGGTGCTGTTCTAAAACTTGAATTCGCCAACTTTGTCTTCCAGACACCCATATATCTCATGAACCCAAATCCTACTCAAGATCACACACAAACATTAAAATATGTGTAGTACACACAATAGATGTGCAAACTAAACTTTAAAGGGGGATTCCACATCATTTTAAAATAGTTTAAAATAATTAACATTGCAAAGTGAAGCAAAATACTCCATTGTAAAGAGATGTAGCAAGTAGGATTTGTTTGTGGTGTTGGCGACGGGAAACAGATGTCCAGTGTCGCTTAAAGCTCTATCATAGAAAGTTATTGCATGAAATGGTTGAATAGCTACACTGCCTAGTGTCTCAGATTTTATTTTGGGAAGGTTTTGGCCTAAAATATAGAGAGATGTACTTTAAATCCAAATCAGTAATTTTTTCAAGTTTTTTTTTTCACCAAAATGAACATTGCATATAAAAAACTAACAGTGGACTTACTGGTTGTTTAAATTCCATATCAAATATAAATAAATGTTATGAAGTCATTTATACTTTACACTCGTAGACATTGTGACCCCCTTTGTTCCTGTTACCATCACTTGAAAGAAATATGAGTAAGTTTGTCTAGAATGAACAAGAGATTTACTGTCAAATCACTGACTTTGTTTACATTCACAAGCTAATTGGACAGAAATTTTGAAAAAAAAATGTTCACAGTGCTTAGTTCCTGAATATATAAATTGTATGTCTTAGTAAAAGTAGACTTGTATCATATCAATTCCAACCCTTATATACACCTAGTTTGGGATTGCATATATGCCTGGTATGGTGGCACCTCTTTCTTTCACTCACTCACTCGCTCACAAAGCCACATTTTATGCACTAGTTGTCAGAAGCTTCTTTGTGGTTTCGGTTCTCCATGAAACGTGCTGCACCTGGCTTAGCTTGATTCTGTGGCTTCTCAGGATGTGTCAGAATGCTTCGTCGTCTCCATCCCTCACACCTTCCCCAGCTTATAGCCGTCTCATTTGAATTACCCTGCTGTTAAACAGGCTGGTCCTGGCTGTGCCAGATTATTGCTTCTTTCTGATACTGTGTAGGTAATACTGTGATACTGTGTGTGTGTTACTGTGTAGGTAATGTAACTCTGTAGAGTTCTCCATCCTGTGATAAACCTTTGATGATAATCAGGGTCCGTTTGTTTGGCCTCAGCTGAAATGCAGTGGGTAACTGGTGGCATATGGTTTCCTGAATCTTCTTGATTTCGTTTTAGTTCAGTTGAAGGATATTTACCACTGCACCATGGTTTGAGCCACTCTTGGCGTTTTAGCATCCAGTAGACCTTTCACCAACAGTGCGGTGCAAAGTTTGCATGAATAATGCGGTTACTGACTGATTCCGTGGGGCAAGGGGGGCATTGTGTTTGTGCTTTAATTTAACGTGTCTCTCTTTATTGTTATTTAATGACGTTCTATACTGTGTGTTGTAACTGAAGGTAGAGTTACAGAACAGGGCAGTGAAAGGATATGGAGGGGGATATTAGTGCACTGAATGCTTGGCCATCTGTCCGAGAACCCTGACTGAGACGTGAAGACAATGGCTATGCTAATGCAGTCACACCTCCCTGGCCTTCTATTGACTTTGCCCTATAATGGTACTTTTTGGGGGGAAGGGGCTTGGACATGTTGGTCTGTTGGCAGACTGCTTCAACACACCATTGTATTTTTTTGCAAGAAATGGTGTGTAGATGAAGGACTGGGCTCAGGATTGGGTGACGATTAGAGTGATCTCTACTTTTCGGCCCTCTTTATGTCTGGACTTGTGTCCAGTACAGAGATGGTGGGGCGTGGGCCTGTAAGCCTGTTAGTGTAATCTCTTCAGACTTTTCTGAACACGTCTCTTTAATCTCCCTTGACCTGATCTCTCGTGAAGTACGGTACTGCAAGTGAAGGACTTGCCCTTCTGCACAGTTTTGTAAAGTGCACAGCTTTAGTTATGTATTTATATCATTAGCTTGTTCAGTAAACAAAATTTTCAATTTATTTTGTTTTATTGTTTTATTTCAATTTATTGGAGTGAAATAAAATAATGACCATAATTATGATGTTATTTTTGCACTGTTTACCAAACATGATAGACTGGGACAGGACTGGGTTGCTGATTTGTGCTGGTCGTTGGTGTTCAGCCTACGCTGTTGCATTAGATATCATAATTCCTAGAAAAGGCATTCTCCGTGATGTACACAGTCACATTTTTGCATTGTGATATCATGATGTCATCATTTTAGTACTTGGTTACTTTAATATAATGTAGGGCTGCACAATATCTCGTAAATTCACTGTCATTGCGATATCAACACGCGCACTATACATATCGCGAAAGACTGACTGAACTGCGATAAATGGTGTTTTTCCAAAACTCTTCACCCAGAGCCACAGAGAAGAGCAGTTTTCTTCATCTTCTGTGCTGCTGTTATAGATTGTTCCTTTTGCATTTTTTTTCTGGCTGAAAACTTACTATAATTTAAATTATGTTTATTTATTTAATATTTTCAGATTTTTTCAACAAAGTTTAATGGTTCAAATGTTTTATGGGAGGCATTAAAATGCTCTGTTTAAGTAAATTATTTTAAAAAAACCATGTTGGAAATATTTCATTTCATTTTTTTCTGCATAGACTAGTCAGCGTCTGGAGTCTGTTACCAGCAGATCCAAAGCAGAAAGACATGAACACTATAAAGGCTCTGTTTTTATTTATCGCATGTGATCTCGCCATCAACACTCAACAACATTATCACATATCGCATGTTTTCCTAATACCGTACAGCTCTATTAGAATGTATTGATGGGATTGCCCAGAAGCAGGAGGAGAAGCCAAGACTGCTCATGTTTGTGCTTTCCCTCATCTAGCACTCGACTGAAACAGGCGAGCGGATGGATCAGCCAGTGAAGTGAATATAACGCACTCCACTGTTTTAAAGCTATTTTTAGAATTCAGTAACCTACAGTAATCTCTTGGGTTTGCATGTGTCCTTTCATGGAGCAGTTTAGGGATGGACTTTCATTTCATTTTACTGCTTTGAGTGAAATCGTCTTTTCTTTTGTCCTTCTGTGCGTTTGTATCTTTTTTACTTCAGCTGACAGCTCTGTTTGTGTCAGCCCTGGTCCGGATTGCCAGAGTAAGGTGAAGCAGAGCAGCTCAGAGAGACGTTGTTTTGGCTGAATAACTCTTATTTATGTTTAACACTGGGATGATTAACGCCGTCTGCGCGAGTGCTTTTATAATAACAGAGTGAACGCTGTTATGTCACTAGTGCAGTAAATCTACTTGCATAATGTCGGACCATCTTTTTAGCTCTATTTGCTTCCAATCTAATAGATTAAAACAGACCACTCCTATTACACAGCACTAAGGATCTCTGCAGTTTGGTGCATGTGCAGCCACATGACACCCAGCAGCTTATGAGCATATATAATTAAATAATTGCTTTTTGCTTAATTATTCGGTTTTAAATGGCTATTCACATAAATACTTGGATGAAACTGTGCCGAGTGAAATTTAGATCACATGAACAAAATATTTTCCACTTCCACATCTTTGAATCGTATGATTTGGAATAAAAACAAACAAACCAAAAAGTTTCCTTGTTTCTCTGAATTATTCCAACATGATTGTGTGTGTTTCGTATTTATTCTCATTCTTGCTGAATGTTCAGCCTCACAATGGCCTTCTTCTCATGCTTGTTTATGTTTGTCATGTCAAATACCTCCAATAGCCAAGGCCAATAGCTAAAGTACAGGGGAATGACATCTGGGACATATGATTGATCATTAAAAAGATTTTAACCTTTGATTAAACTCTGTACTGACTTATGCAGGTCAACTGCAAATCTATAGTGAACAGATCTCCGTTTTACTGTTTGATTTGTTCTGCTTTGCTGTATGTAGCTCCTAAAACCCAGGAGAACTTTGCAGAGGAGCAGTTTTTAGGACTCTCAGAAACCTCTTTGATAAAAGATTCAAGATCCTCGGAGCAAGCGAATGATTTTATGTGAGCTACTTTATGACCTTCTGTTTTATTTATTCGACAAAATGTGTTTCATGAGCCGATAGCTGCAGAATCAGGTTTGGTGTGTGTGAAAGTTTGGTGTGCCTCAGTGAAAGATAGTGATTTTATGAAGGGGGTGGGGGTGCCTCTAGAAGACTTCAAAGGCTTGGTAGACTGAGAATAATCTCCTGTATTTCCCCTACCATTAAATTAGCCCAGCGGCCTGCCATTGACAGAAATGTGATACCGCAGTGTGGTGAGCAGAGAACAGCGTTTAATCACAGTGGGCTTCATTCACACGTTAAATGTGGGCTCATATAAAGACTTTCTGCAAACTCAATAAAATTACTACAAACTCATATTTTTCAAATTGTGTTCTATACCTGAACACTGGCTCATAAAAGATAAAGCTGGCACGGCCTTTCCACTTTACCGGTTTCTTACAAGAAGACCTGTAGGAGTCAACGTGATGTTTGCAGTCATAAGCACTCAGCTACCTACAGCATCCTTCAAGCCCTAGTGATCCAGAGGTACATACTGTTCAACTGTAGTGTATTTACTTTTTTTAATGTACAGAATAGCACAGTTATCTTCAAGGGGTCTACAACCCAAGGGGTCTCCTAAAAGAATCTAGGAGAAACACTGAAGTCCATGATCTGAATGAAGTTCTGATATCTGTAGTTGTACATTTTTGAAAGTACAAATATTTTCATGTTGTTTTACTAAAGTCAAATTTGTGAAAAACCTGGACCTACTCAGTTGATCCATTCTCAAGATTTACATACATACATACATACATACATACATATATATATTAGCAGTTGTAGAAGATTAAACCTTTGTGCCTAGAGTAATTTTTTAAAACACAATTTTTTGATGGATGTCCCTGGACTTTTTCCTCATTCACTCGTCATTTTTTATGGCTGTATCAGTGTCTGTTAACAGCATGTCTGGGGGCACGATCCACTGTGTGTCTGAAACTGAAACCAGCTGTTAATGCGATGAAGCAGTTAACGAGACCAGCCCTTTGGGTGGGTTTGAACATAACACATGCTGGCTTTACCCACGTGACCATATTTTCTCCTTTCAGAAATGTCACTGGATTTGTTAAGCAAATTTGTGTACTAAAATGTTGCTCTAACCCAAAAACACTGGAACACTCTCGCTTACTTTCTAAAACTGAATACAGTTTACTTTTAATATGTAAAAAAATAATGATATACTTATAGCTGATACTTTTATGACCCTAAGACCAGTTAAAAATTAGATTGATGAGCATGGTCTGCAAACGTCATAACAAGGGCATCGGAGTGTTCTCCACAAGAAGGTGCTTTTAGCAGATACAGAAATGGAAAGGAAAACCACACCAGAAGGATCTCGCTGTGTGCGTGACTGTAATACAGGATATTTGTATGATTGTAGTTTTCAAAATTCAAGAATATGAAGTACACCGAAATGTCTGCTGTTATAATTTGTTGACACTGATTTGTTTTGGGAAATTGAACATGGCTCAGCCAATTAGATTTTAGAGACCAGAATGTTGTTTTAATAGTAATCATTGTTTATTTCAGAGGTTCCTGCCCAGATCAAAGGGTCAAAGGTGTGTGTGTGTGTGTGTGTGTGTGTGTGTGTGTGTGTGTTGCACGTGTTTGTTCAGTCATGTCGACTTTGTTCTGTGAGTAAGCTCCAACTCACCAGGTAACCCGTGTCTTCTGATAAGACTGTGCAAACATGCAATGCTCCCATTTCATACATTTATTTTCTTGTAATTTTCTTCTGAAGTTCGCATTTGTGTGTTTATGTACCAAAAAAATAATATACTTAATATCTGTATGATCATGTTCCAACTCTCTTTAAGCCTGATCTCTCATCTCTGTTGAAAATAATCTCCAGAATGGCATAAGAGTAGAGTAAATAAGAAGAGTAAATATTTCTTTGCAACATCTGATGTTTGGCCTGCGTTGGCCTGAAGAGACTTGTGTACGCTTGTGTATGCAGAATAGGTTGGCTTTGGAGTTTATCCCCATATACACTGGGAAGTGAATGGTGCGATTTGAAACAGTAATGCACAACAAACTTTTTTAAATGAAAAAAGCGAGGACAGTTTTTCAATGACCTTTAACAGCATGGCTTTGCCTTTGTACCAACAAGTCAAAATTGTACACATTGCCTTCACTTAGTGCTCTCTAAGCAGGATTGGAGCGCAGTAAGCTGACCATTAATTTCATCTCTTAATTCTTACCCTTTTCAGGAGATTATAAACGCTCCTTCATTAAGATTGTGTAGGTCAGAGCAAACAAGGCACAGCACCTTGCAGATGCAGAAAACAATCTGTCTGTGATTAGCAAGTTGCATGAATGTGAAGGATGTAATGAGTTTTTAACAGAATATGGTAATGTGACCGTTTGAGCTGCGTTTGAGCTCCAGAATAGTGCTTTTAAAGACCAGTGGAAAGTTGCTAGTTTCCCAAAGGACACATAGGTATCTACAGCTTGAGCCCTTTGAATCAGAGCAGCATGAATAATGTAAATAGTGTTTGATTATGTGAGCTTTAGGTGGAAAACTTAAGTGATTTGTCAAGACAAATGCACATAGGACTGTCTGGCCAAGGCTAAAGTGTTATGTAAGACTGTACAACATGGTCAAAGGCTAGTGACATTGTGCTGACTATCCATCTTTCCTTTATTAGTGCTCTGAGGCATTGCAAAGCTTGAGGCAAGGACAGTTCAATTATGAACAACAGAAATTATGTTCTACCTGGTGAACAATTCAACTGTGCAACCTTTTCATTACCTCAGTGTTTCTGTGAAAAACTTTTTACTGTGGGTTTTATTGGACCATATTTTTTATGTACAAATCTACCAGTGTCAGTATGTAAACATGTATATTAAATGTAGACCTTGAGATGATCAGCATTACAGGGGTGTGTGACGTTTCTTTCTGAAGGGTCCTGCAGTAACATGAATAAAATGCACAGTCACTCAGCATCACCTAAACGGTCCACTCCTCTGGAATGCAATGGATACACCACATACGGAGATGCACTGAAATTATTATTTTTTGTAATATTGCCGTTATGACTGGGACTGTTTACTTACTGAACTAAAGTCAAACATTGCAATTGCATAAATTAATATTCATGGTTCAAAGAAAAAATCTGTTACAAAACTATGGACATTTATTTAGCATTCAAACAATGCAAAATATAAAATATAAAGTTGAAATCAAATATTTTACTTTGCCCCATGAATAGCCTAAAACCAACATGGCTGAAATATTATACAATGAAATATCTTCTCTTATAAAACAAGTGAATTCAAGTGCATTTAAACAACATTCTCTGTTGGCCTAAAACAAAATAGTGTATTAAAACAAAGACTGGCATAGTCCATATATTAACTGGATTCACTGGAAAACTTTCTTGCCTTTTCAAAAACACAGACCCAGAAACCTCAAAGTAAAAGCCCCAAAAACTCAACAGAAAAGCAGTGGCCCTACTGGCCACTGACCGAACCGTGACCAGATGTTTTGATTTTATGTGAAAAATTAATCTTGATGTTGAAAGTCTTTGTGGATTCACCCGCTCTAGAAATTTCGGCATTGCGCACTTTACAAACCGTTTTCTGTGTGTCTTTCTTAGATATATTGAAATGCGGCCACACCGCAGACATTGACATTGTTTCGGTCTCGTAAAAAAAGATTTGGGCCGAAACCCTAATCACATGTGTTTGAATATCTTTCTAAAAGGGATACTAATTTTAAATAAATTCTGTTACTCGGTATTAGGGTTAAGAAATTATAATTTTTTGGAAATTGTAGAATATTGTCTTTAAACATTCTGCAAAGATCAAGATATAGAATCATTTAGTTTCTACTGCTTTGTTTACAATATTATGGCATACTGCGTTCCAGCAGGAGTTGTTTGGTGTAGAAAGGAATCCAAAGCTTGAGGAAGGTGTCAGGAAATAATTGTGGGGAAAAATAGCAAGTAGCAGAAATAGAACTAGGGATGGGTACCGAGACCCAGTACTTAATCGTACCTGGTGCCTAATTATAAAAGACAGAGGTATCGATAAGCTCTGCTTAGATGAACATTACCTGGCATATTTTACCAGACCAGCCTTTTGTAACTTTTTATAATATTCGTTATTCGCCTGCACTGCCGTTATTTGCAATCTCACGCACGAAATG
>JBBPDB010000128.1:18149622-18165763 GCA_037974465.1 Brachypetersius altus | reverse complement strand
TGTGTCTGTCTGTGTGTGTGTCTGTCTGTGTGTGTGTCTGTCTGTGTGTGTGTCTGTCTGTGTGTGTGTCTGTCTGTTCATTCAGTAGGATATAACCATTGGGCTCTCTGCTTTAAAGAATAGTCCTCCTTATTGAGTGTACAGATAACCCAAAAATGAAACGATGTATGTAATGACTACTGTGCTAATAATTTGAGAATAGAGTAATTGTTTTTTTGTTTAACATTTCCAAAAGAGTAGTCCTAAAACTTTTCAGACACAATTAGATGATTACTGACCACTGTTCACACTCTTCACCCAGGAGGAAATCACAAGAAAAGGTTTTAAAGGAAGGTTTCACTTTTGTAATATGAAATGCACAGCTTTGAGATCTGATGGGGGAAAATAGGTGCTGACATTATAGTGTTGAAAATAAACAGAATAATTCTGAGAAAAAAAGGGTAGGGAACAAAAAATAATAGCAGCTAATAATGTTCATCACTAATGTACTAATGATTTAATGTAATAAAATCCTAGGCTATAAAAATGGTCAAAAACACACACAGCTAGAGGTGCTGGTTGTACACAGGTTCCAGGCTTATAAATCTTTCGACAGCCACAGTGTCACAAGATTTACCTGTTTTTTCATGCTTTCGTGCGTGTGTCCACTCAGTTTAGTCATCTAGGTCATTTTGGATTAGGAAGTACTTTTCTGCCATAATTAATTGTTCCCTTTCTCTGCGTCACAATTGCGCAGTGAAACGGTGTCTGTGTGTGTGTGTGTGTCTGTCTGTGTGAGCCTTGAGCCAACAATCAAGGCATTAAATTAAGAATTTCATTATGTTAGGCCAGGTTAAAAAAAAAAAGAGTACTTTTTTTCATGACAAAATGTTAATCTGACCCAAATTCTTCTAAAATAATTGACCGTGACTCTCATTTTATTCTGGGCTGTTTGGTAATGATTAGGCTGGACATGTAGAAACAATGTAGCTTATTTACTTATGAAAGGAATGTTAATGCTTCCTGTTCATTTCTCTGCAGCGGCCTTCCTCTGTCATTTCGCCAAACGATAAAATGAAAAATATGTAGAATCTCTTGTTGCTGTTCTTCTAGATTTTCTCATGCCTTCTCTTTCTCTAGGTGAGAACTTAGACCAGAGTCCTCTGAAAAGGACCTTCAAGTCCAAAGTATTGGCCCATTACCCAGAGAACATCGAATGTAACCCCTTTGACCAGGATGCTGTGAACATGGTAAGTGAATTACACATCAGTTTTACAACATATTTTGTTTCAAATGGGCCGATATCATGAAAATTAATTTCCTTTACTTTTTGAACTTATAGCAGGGGTGCTCAAACTTTATATCAAAGGTCAAAGGTCCAGGGCGACAAGTGATGACCAAATCTGTTTTATTCAATTTGCTTACAACATACGATCAAAGGACATTTTGACAGTAAAGTGTGGTATGTACTGTAGTTTTATGAAAAGATGTAAATAATAACCTTGATTAATTAAGTTTAAGTGGCGTGGGACATGACGCCTCCTTCCCCTGTGGCTCTTATATAATGATGCAGGTATTTTGCTAATGTGGATGCAAAGCCTGAGAATTGAAGCTTCAACGTTGTCATACGTGCGCCGACTGATAACTTTGCTTCGGTTCATTTCGGACTAGGATCAGCATAGAAATCTAAAATATGTTGTGTTTTACTGAACTAATAATTTATTGAAACATGCGCTTAATTGCATAGTCATTACATTCACAATATGGTGTGTGGACTGGGTCTGGAATGACTTGCAGTTCGGTCCGGATACGGATTTTTTTTTGTAATGTCATTGATCAGCTATGACAGCAAAACCTGGCTAATTGTATAGGCCGCCCCTTGTGCTGCCTCTGGAGGTGTTCTGTGGTATCTGCTGTAGTATACTCTGACAAGAGCCAAATTGCTATAGCTAGACGAAGGAGTCAAAGTCACGCAGATCCTTATGGTTGTTGCCTAATGTATCTGTCCACTTGACAGGTGTCACTGTAAGAAGATGATAAATGTCATTCACTGTCGTGTTAATGCTGTGGCTGATCAACATCTGCCTATTTGGCCCTCCACAGTTAAGCGGAAATTATAAAGAGTGCTTCAAACTGTACTGCTTTTTTGAATGCAGTGAAATACAGGACAGCCAATCAGAACATATGTACATAAATCAGTCTTAAAGGTGCAGTTCTGAAGGATATATACAGAAGTTGTGGAAATCAGAATGAAAAAAATAATTACAGCCATTTTTGGTAGCATTAGATGCAGATGGATGCGGACTCTAGATGAAAATATTTGTCAGGCTGAGGTGGACTGGACAAAATGGGCAAAGTCTATGTAAAAGTTGATGTCGCATAGTGCGTTAATACTGCTTCTCTCCATGCAGCAGACTAGAGTTAGATGTCCACATTGTCTTATGTCTATAACACGATTAAAGTTGCATATTTGGTGTAAAGCAAAGCATTGTGCACATGAGTACTGTGCTGCTAGGTGGTGTTTGTTGAGACCAGTCATGCCACCCAAAGCCAAGGGCCAAAGCTGATTCAGACTGCACTTTAATTCCAGTAGAATGTAAACTAGGTTTATGCTTCAGTAATGGGGGCTGCAGAGCCTGAAAAGATGGCAGAAAAAGAGTGATATGTGGGCATATGTACAGTCTTCGTGTAATGTTCAGGATTGGAATATGTGCTGTTAGAGTCAGCCTGTCTAACAGACGGGGGCTAAATCCTCCAACCCCCCCACCCCCCACCCCCCGCCAGCATCTATGACTCTTAGCTGCAGATGCCCTTTCTGCTTGTAATCTTTTCATATTAGTGGGGAAAGTAGAGGACAACTAAAGTACATGCAAGCCTACAGGCAAGACAACAGTGAAAAACTTCTGATAAGCACTTTCGCCACCAAGCATGTGCTGTCATGACCGAGATCCACCTTCTACGGCTGCATTGATTTAGCTTGACATGCGCATCTTTTCCTCTCACACACACAAACCCAAACACACACTGACCCGCACAAACAGCCCGAGTGTGCTGGGAGGTAGAGTTACTGTTCATGGGGAGTGAGAAGTAACTGGACTCTCTGACCTATCAGTCCCATGCTGCAAGGTCATTTTTTCCGTTAGGAATGTAAACGGATGCCCGCCGCTGCCGCCAGCGCCATCAATTCATCAATGATTCACCAGGGCACTCTGCTTATGTCGGCATGGAAACGGCCCATTGTGCAAAAGTTCTGAAAAAGAACACCTGAGCTGGCCCTTCGGCACGGGAGTGATGTCATCGGCCGAACAACCAGGAGTGACTGTAAACCCTGACTGGGGCTGTCAGTCTGGTGTGCTCTGAATTTAAAATAATATCTGAAACTCTTCCTTATTCCTCTAGAGCAGTGGTCCCCAAACCCCGGGCTGTGGGTCATGTGGTACCGGTCCGTGGGCTGCACAGGAAAAAAAAACGTGGATGTTAGTGGTGTTCTGTTGTCGGCTCGTAGTTATGAAAATGCTGTTAATAAAGCTGCGAGTACACACTGGATTCATGTTTACTATTATATTTTTAAAATATCCCCATTTTTATGCGTATAGTTTATTTGTATAATAAACGTATATTTATCTGCCACTCCTTAAAGGCCGGGCCGTGAAAATAGTTTCTGATATTAAACCGGTCCGTAACGAAATAAAGGTTGGGGACTGCACAGCTGTGGGGTCTGCCCTTTTGTAATATGGACCAAAAACATAGTAGAGAATGTCCAGTCCCCAATCACAGAGTTGTACCTAGAATTTGCCCCACTTCAAACTTTTATAACACTAATCAACAACTACTGCATGTAGCTGTGTCTTATGGAGCTCTGGCTGTGGATGCTCAGTGGACCGTTCTAAACACAGTGATTGCTGCACGCTGCCTGAACTCAAACATGCACAGTTCAGAGGACATAATCACAGATCCTACTCTCTGGTCACGGTTCACAGAGGCCACCATAAAGCTCCTCAGATAATTGCTTTTCATATTCCAGTTCTCTTTCTATTTTCTTTCTATTACTTTCCCTTCTTTGCACTCTCTTTCTTTCCCTGTTTTTTTTATCTGACTGTCTTGCTTTGTGTGAATTGGAATATTTGAATTATCAGTGGACGCGTTCACCCGTCTGGTATCAGGTTGAAATCCGCTTACCCTGATGTGATTCAGTGAGTGGTAATAAAATGATATCGGTCTCATAATTAGGCTCAGGAAAGATTGCATGGGTTGCTGGTAGCTCCAAGGAAGTGTCTGTTTACTAATGGAAAAGACAGGCAGAGCTAATGAATAAACCACAGGGGCCCAAGATACCCCTGAGACAAACAACATGAATCTCCATTCCACCAGTATTCTTGCTGATTGGAGTGGCATGATGATGTATATGCATGAAGACTGTCCTCATCCCCCATATGACTCTTGCATTCACAGCCTCATCTCTGGATGGATTTTCCTACCCTTTCTATCTGCTGGTTCTTTCACAGCTTTGTGTCTTTTTTATGAAATAGACTTGTAGTAATTGAAGGGAAACCACAAAAATGTGAACGTATATGAAAGTTTTAAATATGATTTAACCTGGTGTGACTTGTGAGCTGTAATATGAATGACCCTGGCAGTCAGTATTACAGAGTATGATCAAATAAATCATTAAACCCTTCCCTTGTTTTTTTTCTTTCTTCCCAGCTGTGCATGCCTAAAGGCCTTTCGTTCCTCACTCAGAGAGACAGCCTGGCCCCTCGTTTCCATTCTTTTCTTATCACGCGGGAGGATGGCTCTCGCACCTACGGCTTCGTCCACACCTTCTATGAGGAGGTGACCAGCACTCAGATTCGCTCTGCCATGCAGACTCTGCACCAGATGCACCATGCTGAGCAGCACACCTCTCCCCAGGCCTGCCCTTCATCCTCCTCCTCTTCCTCCTCCTCCTCTTCCTCCAGTATGGACTCTCTAGCCAGCACTTCAGATGAAGCAGAGTCTCCCTCCTCTCAGGCAGGGGTCTGTGGCTGCTCAGGTTCAGGTTACAATGCAGAACGGGACACTCTGTACGTCTCTAAAGCGATCTGCCTGATTGTGCCCATGCCCTTCATGCATGCGTGCAAACGCTTCCTGTCCCAGCTTCACCGGGCCGTGGTCTCGCAGCAGCCGCCCCCGTTGCCCCTGGAGAGTTACGTCCACAATGTGCTGTACGAAGTCCCACTGCCTCCACCTGGACGCTCCCTGAAGTTCCATGGTGTGTACGAGCCCATCCTGTGCCAGCGGCCGGGGCCGAATGAGCTGCCGCTGGCTGACTTCCCTCTGGGCCAGACTTTCCAGCTGTTGGGAGTGGAGAACCTGGTGCAGCTCTTCACCTGCGTCCTGCTTGAGATGCAAGTTCTGCTGTACTCACAGGGTAAGACTATTAAATTCTGCATTTTAAGATTATAACTGAATAGTAATGCTATTGTACAAGAAGTTTATGTCATCTTCTGTTTTTTTAATTATAATACTCGGGTTATTAAGATAAGAAGTGACTGAAGGTCATGAGAATCAGTGTTAATCCTTAGGCCACGTCCACACATGGGTATTTCTGAAAACAGAGGTTGTTTTTTTTAAATTCCGTCCGCACTAGCATGTTTTCAAAAATATCTTTGTCCACACACAGTCGCAAAAAATGCTGACAAAAGCATACCAAAGCTGCAGGTGGCGATATAACCTTAAACCGTATAGCAGTGGTGACCAATCAGATGCCTTGTGTACGTGTTGCCTTGTCAAAAAATGCTACCTTTTAAGTTTATATACTTTATAGTCCATTTATAACATGAGAAATAGGCTCATAATATGCACAATCAGAGAAAAATATATTTTATTTAAATGAGAAGAGCCTATATATAGATACAGTAGATCTTTTGAGGTGCACAGAGCCAATTTATACAGTCAGGTTCTAACACTGAGAAATGCTACTGTGAAGCAGGACAAAGCTGCTTCAGCTCTTCCAGCTAGTGGTGATTCTGGGCAGTGCTGCTTCCCAGCTCCAGACAGCATTCTGCAAACTGCAGAAAACAGACATTTTGGAATCAGAACATTTTACTGATCCTAGAGGAAATTGCTTGCATAATGACTGCTAAGACACAGACACCACAGTAGTGATATACACTTATATTAAGAGCTATTAGGACATTAATCAATGTCAACCAAACGCAGGATAGCACAGCATACCGCTAGGCACCTCTGAGGTACCGTGAGCAAAGTACCGTCCCCGGGCGCCCTCATACTTCATTGTGAATGGGTTAAATGCAGAACATTTTGTTCACGTATGAAAGAATGTTCACTTTCAAGATGGCACAGATAAACCAGCCTTCCTAAAGCTAGGTAGTTTAGAATCCGAAGTCTGTGCAGAAGGCCACAGTAGCACATTTCGATGGGTAGCATGTTTCGATAGAACACCGGCCTGGGTTAAAGTCACGTGGTGCGATTAATCAGCGTTATTTTATTTATTTATTTATGTTTATTTAAATTACGCATTATTTTATTTTTTCTGATTAATTGATCGACATTAACATGTTAATTCAACACCCCTAGTATAAACATGCCAAAACAACAAGGTTTTACAAGTTTGAGAGCAGTAGTACTTCGTATATGTCAGGCATTGTAGATGAAAACCTAATGTAAAAATGGCGCATACTGTGGCGCACAGGATGACCACATGTCCACACGCAGAAACGGAGAAAGAAACACTGTTTTTTCACTGACCCAAAACGCCATTTACGCGTGGATGAAAGGCCAAAACACGTAGAAAAAACTTTTAGGTTTTTAGGAAATGCTTATGTATATATGGACATGGCCTTAGAGGAGTTTATATACATTTTTGATATTAACATACACACACGAATGTATATACAGTGTTCCTATACGAAGTAAGAGTTTCAGTCATTCTTAAAACCTAACTACTAATTGTTCGTTGAAAGCCCCGCAAATTCGTCGAAACAGCAACTATCCTCATTTTTTTAATTTGCTGTCTATTTTCATGAATTTTTTTAGTGCTAAATTATTAATAAAATAAAAATTAATAATTAAAAATAAAAATTTTGTAACATAACTAATTAAACATAAATTAGCTGAATTTCCATATGAAAAATAACTACGTTTTATGGGTTGTAACCATGGAGATAAGGAATTTGGCAAACATTCTCAAGGGCACTGCCACAATATCCTGGCCTAATATGTCCTAGCAGGTAGTGATCTCATCATCACTCACCTCAGCCAGCAAACAGTGTTTTTCTTTGTTCACTTCAAGGTAGGGCAGACCCCACTAAAGTTGGTTGATATATTCTTGCCTCCAAGCCTGTCTCTGCAGTGCCTTTGATGTTGAGTGGGAGGAAGTGTAAAGACAGGAGAAGAGCTAATGAATATTCCATTGCAATGCAGTGCATCTTTGGCTCAGTGAAAGCTGAGCCGATACGGGTGCTAATGAGGTCTTTGGAGCTGTTCTGAAAACACTGAGCAAGATCTATACACAAATGACTTCAAAAATAAAGCTGTGCGAAAAACCAAAACGAACTGTTGTATATTGCGCTTAAATACAAGAGATTAATTGATATCCCATATACTTCTCATATAATGATCGGACATTTAAGGCTTGTGATGTGATGGGGGCGTCTCATTTGTTGAGAGCTTGTGGGATATGACTGGTCTTTTTCCTGTCCTTGTGTGTAGATTACCAGAGGCTGATGGTGGTGGCAGAGGGCATCACCACACTGCTCTTTCCGTTCCAGTGGCAGCACGTGTATGTGCCCATCCTGCCGGCGTCCCTGCTGCATTTCCTAGATGCCCCTGTGCCCTACCTCATGGGTTTACAGTCAAAAGAGGGCACAGATCGCTCCAAACTGGAACTGCCTCAAGAGGTAATTATGCAGACACACAATTTAAAAAAAGTAGTTAAGTGAAAAACAACACAGTTTTCTAATACATCTATAGTTTCACCAGTCTTAAGGCTTTAATATTGTCTGTGCTATTGTCCATGTAAACAGAGGACAGTATTTAGCACAGTAAAAGAAACTATATAATTAAACAACATATGGTCATATCATTCTTTTTAAAAAGAACTTTTTTAGAAACATTTGTATGATACAAATATTTGTTTTGTTTGTTTCCTTTAACAATTGGATGTTGTTTGAGGCAAATATGTGAGGAATGGAGTTTGCTAACTTAAACTTCCATTACTTGGTAACTGCTTGGTAGTTCCAGTGCAGAGCCGAACACCAAACATGCCAGGCATCATTTAGGGCAAGGGGACAATTTGTAACTTTTTTTTTTTTTAAAAAACCCAAACTGTAACTTTAAACATGTGTTATTTGGCACAGCATTGTTATGTTGCTCCTCTTCCTTGTCTCCATGCCGTCTGGAGACGGTAGAACGAAGACGTCAAGTGCAGCAGTAATGTTTTACCCTCACCTCTAATTGCTGTGTAGCATTGCTTTGCAGTGAGTTAGAGTTAATTATTCATAGCTTAGCTTGTGAGAATCCCCAGAGGCTTTTCCCATTTCCTCTCCTCCAAATCCTATTCTCCATGCCCCCACTCCTTTTGTCTGTGTTCCCCTAGTTAGAAGCACTCTCTGTGCAGAGACTGTGAAAACGAGCGCACATCTTCAGGTTTTGGGGTTATTTTTCTTTCTGCTATTGTGATTTTGTGTACAGAGAAGTGTGGTGGCCCTGATATATATTTTTTTTTTTTTTTGGAGTGGCTGGAGCTGAAGAACCCAGACTTTGCTCTATTCACCACACTCTCTCTTGTTAAGCCATGTCTTGAGTCTCAAGAGAAATTCCTGTTTTTGCTGTCCGTGCTTTGGTTCTATATAAGGCTCCTGGTTCATTGGTTTACTCACACTTTTATAGAATATTTCCTAAGGGAATGAAAGCTTTCTCAAGCATCACTTTGAAGGTTCTGACCATTATCAATAACACGCCTTCATTTGTTTTGAACGTAGTATTTTAAATGCTATTAATATTTTTTTCTTAGTTTATCCCTGTATCCCTGACCATCTGTGGTAGTGCAGGCTGAAACCCATCTGCTTGCATGCTGTTTTCGTGACTTTGCAACTGTAGCTCTTTCATTCAGTCTCATTCACTCCTGATAAACGTTGAAGTGCATTGAGCCTAAAGTCTCATTTACATGGAGAACCCACTGCTGACGTTGACAGCGTGGGCAGTGGAATCAAATTACATGATCTATACATTCACATGCAGGCAGTGTTGCCCTTGCTGGGCGTGAGTGACAAGTGGAAACTGTTTACCCTACAATCAAGTGATTTTCCTGTTTAAGTTCATGTGAACTCTGCTCCACATTCTCACTTAAAATAATGTTGATTAAACTATTGGCAATAAAATAAATTTTGATGAATTGCAGCAGAACCATGTTAGTGTCATGTTAATAAATGGGAGCGTGAAGAACTTGGATATAAAGAGCACAGAATTCTTCCAAGAACCTCTAAACTTTAAAGAGGCTCTAAAGAACAGTCCATTGGCCACGGACACATTCTGGCAGCCTTACTTTTAAATTTGCAATGAATGACTGTGCTAGTAAGTGCATAGGTAAAGTAAAATGACAGTTTTATATATTCTGTGAATTTTATATATTCTATTTTATATATTCTGTGACAAATGAGTCTGCCCTTCCAACTTCGATTTTCCATTTGTTTTGATGTCCTGTGGGGGAAAAAGCCTAACAGTGGAAATCTGCCCTTTCAACAGAATATCTCCGCCTTTTCAGTGAGCTGTGAATGAGACATAATCAGACAAAATGAAACAAGAGGTGCTAAATGAGTGAAAATAAGTAGAGATTCCATGAGAGGCTCTAAGAAATCTTAGCTAAAGCTTTACACTTCAATCAGAACAGCACAGACGCACAGACGCTTACTCAAGCTCCTGTCGTGTGTCAGCATATCTGTCTTCTGGGCTGTCAGCAGCACTAAGGCCTCGCAGTATGGGCAGTGCTGATGCCCCGCTTGAGTGATTTATTTATACAGCAGGAGAATAAGGACACACCACACACTTGAGTGCATGTGTCAGTGTGGAGCAGAACTGACTGAGTGAACTGTGCAAGCAAAACTCCTAAAGGGCTTTTTCTTTTTTTTCCTGCTCCAGCATTAGTTCCGTTAGAAATTCTCTCTCCAGGCTTCTCATGCACTCTCTCTTTTCAGCTGACTTGAGTCAATAGCAGTGTACTTTCATAATGTATTTCAAGTATTTCCAGATATGGGCAAGTTTATCTGCATCAGATTTTTCTGCTCTAATTTTTCCCTCTGTTGTGCCCTGGTTGGCACATCACAGTTGAGATGTTTTTATGCTTTTAATCTTGTCTTTAATGCCAGGCTAAGACCATTATATCAGATTGGGGTTTTGACTGAGATCTAAATCCTCTATTATTTGACTCTCTGCCCTGAATTCAGCTGATGCTGAAATACATTTTTCATCATGCCCTTGCCAGCATTATATTGAGGCATAAAATTGTGCTTATAAGTACATAAAATTAACAGCATTAAAACAGGCACATTGTTACGTAACACAGGTTACCGTTGTTAACTTGCATTTGATTTTTTTTTCTTTCTATTGTTATTTTTAACTAATATTTAAGTGAAAAATCAAACAGTGACAGTATTTTTCCAATCAGGTAAAACTCTGAGACTGCTATGCTGTGTACTTTTATCCATTGTATTGATAACAGTATACTAACCGTGTACTACACAGTTCCAGAAACCAAGTGTGTCTGAATTTCTACTCAACATGGTTTTCAGATGCATGTGTAATAATTTAGGTGTGCAGTTAGCACAATGCTAATCGGTGGATCAAAAACTTCTATTACTTATTACCTATGTAAGCCTCCTAGCTCCAGGACAAAGCTGAAGCTAACTTCAGACACTGGACATGTTTTTGTTCTTTTCCAGACTATTTCTTTCAAGGTTCTGGTAAGAGAATATCATTTAGAGAATATCATTGAGTTACATTACTGTCTCCTGTTTCCAGGCGAATCTTTGCTTTGTTGACATTGATAACCACTGCATCGAGCTGCCAGAAGATTTTCCCCAGTTTCCCAACAAGACTGAGTTTATTCAGGAGCTGAGCGAGGTGCTGCTGCAATACGGCCTGTCTCCTGAGGGGGGGATCCCATCGCCTGCTCCCACTCCAACTCAGACATGCGTGATTGGCACAGGAATAAAGACTGCAGCCCTGAAAGAGCTAGTAGATGATGGGAGAAATGGGAACCTGCCTGGTGAAGCTTTAGATGTTCTGGAGCTTCTGCAGGGGAACCCGACTCTAGAACGCCTTCAGGCTCTGGCCAAACGCACAGGGGTGAAGGTGGCCCGTCTAGAGTCACTGGTGGCAGGGCAAAAAGCTTTAGGGGATGATAATGTCGGGTGTAGGGCTGGCATTGATGAAGAGGAGCTGAGAAACGCCAAGATAAACGTGCAGCTGAGGGAGGTGTTCGCGGCACGCTTCGCCACAATGTTCGCCGACTACGAGGCCTTTGTCATCCAAAACTCACCAGACCTGGAGTCCTGGCTCACCAACCGCGAGCAGATGCACAACTTTGACAAGGTGACTGATGCATGTATATAAAAAATAGCTCAAATCACATTTGCAAACAAATCTGTGAGGAAACTGTGATAAAAGTAAGTAAGATATAAAGCAATATATTTGATTAAATGTAACAAAATCGAAGTTCAACCAAATACTGATTCAAACCAGAAAGTAAGGTATTCACTGAAAAAGTACAAAGGTATGCGTGACTATATACAGATAAAAATATTGAATGAGAATAAGTACTGATAAATTGTCTGTGTTGTATATTGATGCATAATTAAATGTGTGCAAAAACCATTGAAACATCCATATGCATGAAAAGGGAATGGCTTAGCACTGCAAGATAGTGTCCATGAATGTGATGGGGAAGTAGCGTTGGGTTTGAGAGTTCAGAATGGTAGTGTGTTATGAAGAAACGGTTCTTAAGCCTACTGGTGCAAGACCCGAAGCTCCTGTAGTCCCTGATGTCCCTGACATAAACACTCCATAGTTGGGGTGTAAGGGGTCCCTGGTAATGCAGAGAGCTTGTCACAGACATCGTGTTCAGCAAATTGGCAATTGTGGGCAGCAGGACACTGATGCATGCTGGAGGGCCATTCTGACTGCTGCAGTGCAGTTGCCATGGTGTGCATAATGCAGGTGGTAAGAATACAACATTACAGATGCAGAAGTTCACCAGGATCATGAACCTCCTCAGAAAGTAAAGATGCTGTGCCTTTTGTACCAAATTGGAGGTGTTAAATGTATGGACACCGCCATGCTCCACCTCATTACTATTTGTGTGGACAGTTATAGGTCTACCGCCTTTGGTCTTCCGTTAATTTACAATGAGGTTTTGTTTAGGCTGATTCACCGTAGTACAGGAAAAAATCTCATTTATCCCCCTCCAACACAAACATTGTGTCTTATTTATTTTATGACCCCTGGGTTTATATTGGTCACTTAAAATGGTTATTTCTGATTTCGTATGCAAGATTGTTCCATTTGTGTGTTTTATTTTATTCCTGTCCCTCCGCGTCTTCTCTCCAGGCATCCTTCCTTTCAGATCAGCCAGAGCCCTTCCTGCCTTTCCTGTCGCGCTTCATTGAGACCCAGATGTTTGCCACCTTCATTGACAATAAGATCATGTCTCAGTGGGAGGAAAAGGACCCCCTCCTACGTGTGTTTGATGGACGAATTGAGAAGGCCCGCCTCTACAACGTGCGGGCGCCCAGTCTGCGCTCCTCTGTCTACCAGAGATGCACCTTCCTCAAAGAGTCTGGTGAGCATCTTTCCTGGTTTGTATGGTGGTTGATGGTTGACTCCTATTATCATGAATTATTGACTTGCGCATGACTATGTATAAGAAACTATTGAGTACTTCAGGCTCGAAAGGTTGTAAAACCCAGAATCCTGGGTTTCTAAGGTGTAATCACACTAGGAGATTTGTGCCTAAGCACATTTGACCCACAAAGTCTAGTTTGATCACGGGATCGTGCCTGGGCCTGCTTAAGGAGGTTGGGTGTGTCTAGTGTTCCCATTAACCATGTCAGAACACAGAACTTGTCTGTCCCATCAAGTATAGCAGCAAAGGGATCTCTTTGGTCTATGGCAGTAGTGTTTGTGAATCACAGTGTGAGATTTTGGCAGGCGAGAGTATACAGGAGCAATTGGGTAAAACATAACTTCAAGAGATCATGCGCCTATCTTCATGCTTGTGGAGACCAAAGAACCATTGAAAAATGTCATCACAAGCTGAATAAGCTGTGGGTTCAGTATCTGAAGGTACGGCGTGCACTATGTAAATCTGACAGCTCGCCGGACATAAAGGATAAAGCAGTGAGTGTTATGGTGATGTAATCTCGCTCCGGTCCGGAACATTAAGTGCAGTGTTGGAGCAGGCCAGTGTGAATAAATCTGAAGGACACAAAGTAGGCAAGCCACCATTATTAAACTGCAGTATGCTAATATATAGAATAAACCAAGGCTACTGTGTAAATGTGCACACAATATGACCTCCCTTATTGTTTGTGCTTTCACAACAGTAATAAGGGAAATGTAACTTAATTACTCCACTCCAACTCCACACTAATTAAGTGAACTGTGGAGATTGACGTGTCTAAGTGCTTTCCCTGCTGAGATGCAACTCAGAAGGTCGCGGGACAAAAGTGTATATATTTATTGCCGCAAAAAACGGCGGAGGATATTTGCAGTTTCCACGTTATTGTACATACATACACATACATTCAAATGTCTGCTTTGTCACACACCCCACTAAAGCTGAAGCTTTGTGCCATCTAGTTCTGTATAAAATAATGCTCTACAGAGGGAAAATAAACTGTCAAATATTTTAAACAGAAATTCCCACTGCTTTTGCCAGAAGACGATGGCAAAATGTGCCAGGATTGAAGGGAGTGGGTGAGGGGTTGGAGGAGAGTCAGAGAGGGATGAAAAGGGAAGAGAGGAATGAAATGGCTCAACAGAATGTCCTTATGAGTCATACTAATGAAGAGCTTTGAAAATCTGCCAGATGCTCCAGAGAAAAACACTAGACTGGCATTGTAATGTGTCATCGCTGTGTGCGCGCGCGTGTGTGTGTGTATGTGTGTGTGTGTGTTGGGGGCTGCACTGCTGTGTGTTTGAGCTGATACTTCAATATTATAGTTCAGATTTGCTGCAATCACAATCTTGTCTACCAGTGCGGACAGTTGCTGTTTTGAAACATGTTTGCATATATTAGAAAACTGAATTTATATTAAGACACAGTTAGAACATGCAGCATTGGTGGCCTATTTTAAAACACCTGTCCTTGCCAAGTTCACCTTACAACTACGTTGCCTGTGTTATGTTACACAAGTGGCCTCTTACAGAGGAGGGAACAGCAAGCAGTGGAATTTTAAATGGGAATGTACTTGCCCTTGGCTCAGTGAATGTTGAGCAATGCCACCATTGTATTTTTTTAAAAAGAATATACACATTATTACAACTTGTGTTCACTTATGTATATTTCTATTTGTAAACAAAAGAACTTTATTTTTTAGTTTTTTTTTAGCAATTCTTTGCTTTTTAGCAGGATGTTCTTTGCTCATGTTGAAAGAAATCTGAGCAATTGTTTTTTCCTGCATGCCCCAGATAGACTCACCTTTTTTCTCTTTTTTCCCGCCTCCAGCTCAGGCCATTGAGCAGCGGCTTATGAAGATTGACCACACAGCCATCCATCCCCATTTACTGGACATGAAGATTGGCCAGGGCAAGTACCAGCAGGGCTTCTTCCCCAGGCTGCAGGCTGATGTGCTCGCCTCTGGACCGACGAACAATAAGTGAGTTTTGGTTCTGAGTGACGCATTGTCAAATAGACACAAGGGTGAAAGACCAAGAGAGACGTTCTCTAATCTGTCCCTCCTCACTTCAACCAGTCCGCCCATACTGTTTACTGAACCTACAGCGTGCGGTAATAAACTCTGATTAGCAGACAGATGCTGTAATGATTATGATGATGATGATGATGATTGAATATGTAATTAAATGTTACTTGAAAGCTTTTTTTATATAACCCTTACTAAAAGTTTCCATTGTCCTCTTTCTTTATCCTGTGTAAAGGGAATATTGAGGAAGGATCATTTAGAACATGCCTCTGCTTTTACTAAACTTAGAATAACCCACTTAGAAGAAGTGAACTGCATTGTGTGAGGCTAGATATTGTGAATGTGACATGATCCACTAAGGATGCATTATGACCAATTTAGATATTTTAGCATCCATAACTTTTAATGAATAGGTTTCTTTAATCAGGAAACGGGAAATAGAACATACCTAAAGACGTTACCTGATATAGACAAGTTTGAAATTACGTACCTAAAATCGTTGCTAGAGGTGACTCCTTCAATGCCATTGTTTCTTTGTGCACATTGCCTCTTATTTCAATTACATTTTCATTACATAGTGAGCATTTTTTTAAAACAAATATCTTTACAGTAATTTTATGCAGGTCAGGAGTCGTGGAATCAGACACGCAGATTTTTTTGAGAACCAAACTTTTTTGCGGTAATTAGTATATTTTCACACAAGGCGACTCGGGGCAGACTGTAGCCGACCTGGAAGCACTTTTTTCAAATTCCACACCAGGGTTGAGCCCCCGCGCTCCAAGCTGATTTCTCAGCGGTGCAAACAATCAGACACAAACTCCACAGTTCGATTTGTATTTTAGCCAGAGTAGATCTGGAGTTATTCCCCGAAAACCGTTCAGATCGCTTCACTGTTCCAATACTTCTGTCCAGCGACCCTCCGACCCCTTGGCAGGGAATACAGGTTTACTTTAATTTTATTTTAAACTCTGTTTAATGCGTCACCCTTAAAGAAAATGTAAAGTGTTCTGGGAGCATATCTGGGACATGTTTAGGGTTTACACTACAAAAATAGGCATTTTTTTTTTTTTTAACAAAACACGTTTTTTTCACTATATGGGGGTGCTCTTGAAACGTAACCCCATCTAAAACAGTAAACAGGTGACCCTGTCAGCAGCTCAGGTCTACCGTGTGTGTGTGTGTGTGTGTGTGTGTGTGTGTGTGTGTGTGTGTGTGTGTGTGTGTGTGTGTGTGTGTGTGTG
>JBBPDB010000128.1:18103577-18146851 GCA_037974465.1 Brachypetersius altus | reverse complement strand
TGTGTGTGTGTGTGTGTGTGTGGGTGTGTGTGTGTGTGTGTGTGTGTGTGTGTGTGTGTGTGTGTGTGTGTGTGTGCGCTCATGTATGTATGATGTCTGACTAATAAGTGGTCTGCCAGCAGGTGGTCTAATCGCACTGGTCCAGCTCCACGCCGGAGGGACTGGCCCAGACAGCAGGCTGACCCTCTCGGGCTTGACAATGAACTCAAGGAGGTACAGGATGACTGTGTCCTTTCATTTTCCTTTTCTCTCTCCCCCTCACTCTGTCATTAATGTCACCTTTCCTCAGTCTGGAGTCTCTTATTATTCCAGTCTGTTGAGTCCAGTGTGTTCTTTCATTTTCACAGTCAGAATTGTGAAATTACTGAACAGCTGTGGAGAATGATGTCCATTAAAGTGAAATTGCAGAAAGAGCTAAACTAATTGTTGTAATAGTTTTCATACTAATGTGCAATTTGCTAGAAGTTCCTCATTACTAATGGCTGTTTTTCTCACATGGTACCTCAGCTGCCATTATACTTCTCTTATTTCCACTTCAAGTGCTGTGTGCATTTCCATCTTACAAGTTACGGAACAGATGTTAAACATTTTTGTGAAACTGCTGCTTCCATTTTAAATGTTCATTTTCCTGTTAGTCTTAGACATCTGCTACTTCTTCCAAGTTTGTTTCCTTAATTGAATGTTTTCTCTTAAGTCAAGTCTTCTTGCCTGAATCTTTTCTTTATTTGTGTGCATGCTGGCTTTTTCCTTTTCTTTCTTCTCTTTCCTTTCTTTTTCTTGTCTTTTGTTTGTGTCTATCATTTGAATGCTGTGGGTGTGGGCTGTACCACTCCGCAGCAGGTGGAGGGGTGTCTGGTGGTGCAGAACTCTATGGCATTCTGGGAGTGGGACAAAGCACCACCCCCTCCCGTTAAGCCACCCAAAAAGTCCTTCTCAGCCTGCTGCCTGGTATGTTGAGGCCTGACATTGTGTGACCAGCTGAACCCTGTTTCAACATGCCTGAACCCTTAATCAGCACCTCCTTAACACCTTAACCACCTGAAACCTAGCGTGAAAGCCGTATGAACACTTTAGTTGTTTCAGTAGGAATTGCAACCTTGTGCTGCCGTAGTGTCCTAACGATTGGATAAAACTTTTGCTTTTACACCCTTATAGCCAGTCTTACCTTCTGACTTCACCTTCCCATAAGCACAGGCCGTAACCCAGTATTCCCTCCGGCTGAACTAGGTCTGTCACAATCAGACAAATGTAGCTGATCATAAATTGCCAAAAAATATCTGATTAACAGTTTGTCTTTTTTGTTCATTGTATGAAAGTGTCAAATTAAAGTTTGTGGCCAGGTTTGCTGATTAGACATCTTACATCTCAGCTGTCTTACAGGCAGCTCTTAACTGAGGATATAAATAACTCAAACAAATATAATTGCTGCTGCCCTCCAAATGTGTTAATTGAACCAAATGTTATAATAAACAAATCTTACAAACTGCTGCAGCACCAATTACCCACAGTGTGTCTTAAAAATGTTTCCTTCTTTTTATATGCATTTGCTTCAACCCAGCTGTTCACCACATCCATGTTCTATTTGTGTAGTGAACATATGGAAGGCCATATGAAACTGTGGCCTTCCATAACTATGAAACATGACCAACTCAAATTATTGTGAGCAGACATTTTTGTAATTGTGACAGGCCTCGATTAAACATAATGCACTCTTACAGCATTGTCACCAAAACTGAATACCATTTAAAATGTTGGTGGTTTTGGTGAAAGATAATTTGCAACAATGTGACCGCAAAAGGTACATGGGAAGTTTTAGGTGGTGCTAATTGGGGGAAAAAAATAATTTATCATGAGAGAGAGTTTTAAAATTCTTTCAAATGTTGTGTAATCATTCTGGAACAAAGCTGTTGATATAATGTCACTAATGTAATTTTTAATAATTATTTTATGTGCAGAAGCACAAAAGAGTCTTGAGCCACCCCTCATTTCTTCGTATGTTGTTTGCAAGAATCAATAATAGTATCTTTCTCAGAAATTGTTGTTTTATAAATATTTATTTTGAGCACTCGTCTTAAAGTTTTAACAGTATTTGTATGTGTGTATGTATTTTACATGCATGTGTCTTTTTGTAGAAGTACATGCAGGAGGCCCGGAGTCTAGGGAAGAATCTGAGACAGCCCAAACTGTCGGACCTCTCCCCAGCTGTCATTGCACAGACCAACTGGAAATTTGTGGAGGGCTTATTAAAGGAGTGCAGAATGAAGGTCAGTCTCTCCCAACCACACACTCGCACATAACATCTGTGTCAGCTTGAATTGTTTTCACTTAGTCATTTGTAGTCCGTTTCATTAACTGAAGGTGAAGACGCCCACTGCAGTGCAGAGTAGCTTGTTTTAATGTGTGTGTTTGTGTGTCCAGACTAAGAGGATGTTGGTGGAGAAAATGGGTCGGGAGGCTGTGGAGCTGGGCCATGGAGAGGCTAATATCACTGGGCTGGAAGAGAACACTCTAATAGCCAGTCTGTGTGACCTGCTGGAGAGAATATGGAGCCACGGCCTGCAGGTCAAACAGGTAAATACTGGTGCACTCTCAAATCAAAATGACAAAAACATGCTCCCACATTTAATATTCTGAATGAGCACCTGTCATGTAAAAGAATACTCGGTGCAGGTCAAATCACTCAAATGCATTTTATATGCTTCAATGTTTGTGTTATATGAAATATATTTGCTTGATTGTTGTTAGATGTACTGATGTTTGTGTGTGTTTAGGGAAAATCTGCATTGTGGTCCCACTTAATTCATTACCAAGCAAGAGAGGAGAAAGCAGAGCAACAAGCTGAGTCTCCAGGTACTGGCCATACAATACAAACATGCATTGGTTTAGATTATCCTGCCTTAATATGCTGTTCTCAGTACTAATAAGATATCCGTCTTTACCTGTTTAAGCCTTTAACTCTTTCTTTACATGCTGGATAGAACCTAAAAATATTTTAGCTAAATAAGTATAAATGTTTGAATGCACAAAAATTAATGCTCTCTGTTTCCACCACTGCAGTGTCTAATGGACAGGAGAGACGGAAGTCTGAGTCTTCTATCGGTCTTCCAGCACTTCGTGTTTCTGTGGTGCAGGACATGAGGTGGGTGATTCATTGCTTCTGTGTGTTCAGTATTAGCCTAGTGGTTCATGTAGAACACTCAAATAGAAATAAACTGATGTCCGTTTTTTGGTATTGCTGTCCTGAATGATTTGATATTTTTGGGGCAATTTTAAGTATTTATTTGCTCTATTTATTTATAAAGAAATCACAAAATATTGCCTAAGAGGATACAATTTAAAAATTCAATACACTATTAGGAAGGTTTGCTACTCTTTTCTGCTCCAACCTGGAATGACCTATATTAGCTAGTTTCTGCACTGATGGTGAAATGAGCACCACAATATTACTTCAGGCACAGAAAGGCATGACCCAGAGAGATTTCTAAAGCTCTTTTTAAACTCCCTGACCCACATCAGACGATGCCAGAAACCATTAAAGAGCTCTGTATATGTTTAGAAAGGTTTTTAAAAATACCTAACTGTATTTCTATGAGCCATGTGTAGGCGGTAGGTGGTGAGAGACATTTCCGTTTGGTTTCTTTCATTCCCTCCTCCCACTTCCCTTCTCCTATAGGCACATCCAAAACATGGGGGAGATAAAGACGGATGTGGGTCGTGCACGTGCCTGGATCCGGCTCTCTTTAGAGAAGAAGCTGCTCTCCCAGCACCTGAAACAGCTTTTGTCCAACCAGGCCTTAACCAAGTATGTCTGCACATTGCCTGCACACAGTGTCCTCCATACATTCTGATTTAGTCTAAGAACCCAAACTCCAAGGGTTTACACGGTCTATATAAAGGACTAATCAAATCGAAGACCTGTTTATTTGTGTTATGATGTTAAATTAAGGAACATTTTGGTCACAACCATTGACCCAATAATCGTAATAATCTACTGAAAGCCTCTGTGCAAGAGTTAAGTGAGAATTATAGAATTTTAGACTTATTAGACTGATTTCAAGCTGTTGGTGTGCATGTAAACATAATTACTGACTACATTTTACTGCTTTCATATCTAATCTTGTAACCTGTGTTTGTTTACACCATTTACACAATGTGTCTTTTTTGTGTGTGAACATTGTTCATGATGAATGAACCAATAAAAAATAGTCTAAAATTGTGAAGGTGAGGTGATGATGTGTGTAGTCTGGGTGTAATAAATGTTTAACACCTCTGCAGGAAATTGTATAAGCGTTATGCCTTCCTACGATGTGAGGAGGAGAAGGAGCAGTTTCTCTTTCATCTGCTGAGTCTGAATGCCGTGGACTATTTCTGCTTCACCAGTGTCTTCACTACCATCAGTGAGTACACAAACGCACACACCAGGGTTTTCATTTACTGGTGCTTTTCCAATGAAATCATGGCTTTGTGTAAAGGATTTTTTTCTTTTGCAATTGAAATGACCGTTTTCAGCTTTCACTCATCCTTTAATCTCTTCTGTGTCCTGTTCTCCTTTTCCTTTCTCTCACTGGCTCTGTCTCCTCCCTTCACCCCAGCTGTCCCTGTACCTTCTAATAACAAAATAAATACAGTCACTTTATATTTAATGTTATGGCTCTATGTGTAAATGTCCTTATAAAATCTAAAATAAAGCTGCTGTCTGTTGGGGGCAAATGTTAAAAATGGTTGTGTTCCTCAGATGTGTGCTTGAGTTTATATAAAAGCTCATGGCCGAGCCGTCCACATTGTGTTGGCACCTCTGAAAATATGCAGTGTGCGGGCTTCCTTGGTTGAATAGGAATTTTTTTTTTTTTCTTTAGAAGGGAGAGTCCTTGATAGAAGTCTTTTCTGTTCTGTATCTGAAAGTGTGCAAATTAAAGGAACAGTCAGACAAAAAAAAATCAGATTTTCTACATACCTCAGGGGTGGTCGGTCAGTTAAAAGGGAAAAGAGTCCAAATGTTGCTTCTTTAGTTAAGCCTTGAATCAAAACCTCTCTCAAAGTACATCCGGAGTGCAAAGTACATGGTACAAGGTGGAACAGACTCCTCAGTGAGCTTTTAGACTCACTTATAAAACATATATAAAGATGAACAAGACATCTGTGGGCAGCCATTACAGGTAATACCAGAGCTGGCATTCATAAAGCATTCATAAGGAGGCATCGTCTTGAGTCAGCTTCTAGGACAATGATCACTTTAAATATAGACAAATATGACTCTAGTTCGTGAAAACAAAGCCTGTTGTTTTTGGGGGGAAACAAAGAGCTGTCCTTTTTTTGGTGAGGGGTGGGGGGGTGGTTGAAGATGTGTTTATGGAAATGATTTGGGTAACCAAGCAAAAAAGCAAAACTGATCAACCACGTCTGGGGTGAATAGAAATTGGTGTCAATTAGAATTCACTGCTTTCATCTTTTAGTGTGACATTCACAATATATCCCATTCATGTGCCGCTCTGTAAAGCTGTGGGTCTTGTTTTATTACTACAGTGATTCCCTATCGGGCTGTCATCATCCCCATTAAGAAACTGAGCAACGCCATGACGACGTCAAACCCGTGGGTGTGCGTGTCGGGTGAACTCGGCGACTCCGGCATCATGCAGATTCCAAAGAACGTTCTGGAGATGACGTTTGATGTGAGTGCTCTGACATCACACTGTTCTTGAGCTGTTTTCATGGTAACAGCTAGTGACTGGGGAACAGCTGCAGTGTGTATCTGCGTTTCAGTCATGAGAACTAGCTGTATCTCCTCTTTCTTCTCTTTCAGCCTGTTTTTTATAGCCTTGAGCATTTTCTGTGTCTAGTCATTGGTGCATATTATCCAAAACAATAAAAATGAGGACAAAACCAAATGAAAACTACAGGATTACCACTGGATATTATATATTATATTATATTATATTATTAATGGAGTTGAATTAAGTTAAGCATATAAAGGAAATGTCATTCTACCAACACAATTACTCATTTTAGTCACTTGCGTATAAAAACATTTGATGGCACTCATGGTTGTGCTGCTGTGTTTATTTTGGGAGATGGTGAAGTTTTGAGCTGGTGATTTATTCCGTGTGATAACTGATGCTGGAACATTTCAGGTGGGTTGTGTTGGGATATCACAGGTACATGACACTGTGAGGCACGTTCTCTTGTAAATATTTTCTTAACAATATAATAAGCTATTAATAAGGTAGTGAATAGGAGTGTAAACAGTTCTCTCCATGGGAGTGTGGACAGCTGAATATCAGAACAGCTTATTGTTTGACATGGTGATGAAGACAGTGTCTGTATGTGCGCGTGTTAAGAGTATGTTCTGACGAGAGCCTTACTTTAGAATCAGAGATGAGTGTGTGGTGATGCCGTCTTGTCTCAGTGAGATGCTGAAGCGAGGAGAGCCAATCATTGCCATTTCTCATGCTGTCAATCATCCATCATGTCCTAACCCATCATGTCTCCTTTCCTAGTCTGCCTTTAGGCCTCACACGCACATCTCCGCCCTCTTCAAGGTTAGGAGAACCATGTCTCCATGTTTTCCCCCATCTCTCTCTCTCTCTCTCTCTCTCTCTCTCTCTCTCTCTCTCTCTCTCCCTCTCTCTCCTTCCATCCATCCATCCACAACAGTCTCTCTGTCTCTCTGCTCACTTCTCTTATTTCCTTATCTGTTCTTTTTTTACTGGCACCTTCTCGATACTCTTGTGGACTGTGGAATTTTTCTAGAAGTTACTTGTTTACTTGTTTGTCATTTTCATGCAGCCGGCTCTCAGAGTGTAAAACAGTGTGTAAAGCAATCAATAAAAAACAGACTGGGGCTCTTCTGCAGTAAGCAGTAACCGTTAAGTGTAAAGGCCGTTTTTCTTCTCCATGAAAATGACATACAGTTAGTGTTTTAAAATCTTAATGTAGCTTTATTATACATTCTGGTTTTATGTGTTCGCAAAGCAGATTCATAGCTAAGTGCTGTAAATAAGTAGAGAGAGAAGATTAGTGTTGTAGGATCCACTTGCAGGTGGCCTCGGCTTGAACATCAATAAAGCAAATGTTCCCACTTGGGTTTAAAGGAATACTCCAGCATTCTCCGCCTGTTCTCTGTCTGCTACATCTGGATCATAAAATCAGTTACCACATACCATCATTTAGGACTGTTTCCTTATACTTGGTAAAAGAACACAAACCCCTCTGACTCCAATCAGTCTTATAATAGAAGTCAAAGGACAGATGGTTCATTCATGGTAATTGATGCTAATAACTAGAAATGAGATGGGTAGGATGGGTAGACATTTAGGCTGAAAAAATGGTGGAGTACTCCTTTAAAGGTGGTGTTTGCCTTGTCTTTTCCCTTCACTTACTAACACCCTCTCTCAAATGCTTATTCAGCCACTTTGAGACACCTTCTTAGCATTGCTGACATTATAGACTCTCATGCTCTGTTTGTGTTTGTGTGTGTGTGTATCTGTGTCATACAGTGCCAGAACCTGGGAAAGCTGACCACTGTGCAGTTGGGTCATGATAACGCTGGACTCCTGGCCAAGTGGCTGGTGGACTGTGTGATGGTCCGCAATGAGATAACAGGACACACATACAAGTGAGCCCTGCACTTAATGTCTTCATCCTTTTAATAAAATCTAATAAATATTTTTTGGAACTTATTTTTGATCTGCTGCGCTCCTCAGGTTCCCCTGTGGCCGGTGGCTCGGTAAAGGTGTGGATGATGGCAGTCTGGAGCGAATTCTGATCGGTGAATTAGTGGTTCCGTGCAGCGATGAGGAGGTGGTACGAGGAAGCAAGACCCCGCCTCCACAGCGCTCACCCTCACAACTTCGACGAATCAGCATAACCTCGATCACAGGACGAGGCAACAGTAAGTGTGAGGAGATCTGATGTCAGAGCTTTCGCCAGAAACACTGGTGGGTTCGCTTCAGACTAGGGCCATCTACCCCAGCTCCGAGTCGGAGTTTAAAAGGCAAAATAAACATGTTAAAAACAAGGGGCTTTAAAAGCATATATACTAACTACAGAATACATTAATTCTGTCTTTTACATCAGAGCTCATGTTTTGTTCAGTTCAGTTTGTAACACTGAGCTGAAGGAGAGCCTCACACTCCTTCACACAGAAGGAGAGCTTTTCTAACTATTCAATGCTCCATTTTTTTCTCTCCCTTTGGTCATAATAAGGTCTTTTCACACAAATGCACTTTATTATGAAACAAACTTAAGACTAACATTAAGAATGAAATACTGTTTCTACTGGTGTTTTCTCTGTGTAGCCACGTGACGACTCCCTCACAAAATTACTCATCGTAGTTTTATACAAAAAAACAAAGACTGGAGTTTCAGACCACAGATGTGGCCGAAGAATATACCATAACTTCCACTTGTCCATTTCATGGCAGTTATTGATCATTAACAACAAAGCCTTACGCTGCACAGCTACATAAATAATGATGGATGTGTTTCAGCAGATTTTCTGTCCTGTAATGTAAATGTAACAGTCCCAGTGTTGGGTAAATCTTGCAAATGCTTTACTGTCACCAAGTATAACAGAGAACATGTGGCACCATATAAACATTTTAAATATGATGCATTGGGTTTTTGGAACCATAAAGAATTCCTTGATAGCTGTTTCAGAATGAAGGGGTTTTATAACTTGTTTTGGTTTCTCCCTAGAACCAACTATAGATCAGATACAGGAGGCCATTAGTGAGGCAGCGAACAACATCCTCAAACATTTTCACAAACCAGAGAAGGAGGTGAGTGTGTGTGTGAGTGTGGGATTTCAGAAGTGTTACTACTTTGTGTGTGCTCTCGTTGACTCTGCCTCCTCTTCCCTGTCAGAGAGGGAGTCTGACTGTTTTGCTGTGCGGTGAAGGAGGGTTGGTGGGAGCACTGGAGCAGTTCTTCCACCATGGCTTTCGCACAGCACGTCTCTTCCAGAAAAATATCTTCGTGTGGGACTTTATTGGTAAGCTCATAGTAGAACTAGTAGAAAATGTGATCTAAATCACATGCCATTCATATGAAGCCTCAGCAACCAGGGTGCAGAGAGTACAGCAGCAACTAAACTGAACTTTAAAAATTATTTGAACATAACAAAGACTATGAGAGCTTGTTTTGGGGCTGAAGTTTGTGTTTTTATGATGCTTTTTATTTATCTATTTTCATTTTGAATTGCTTCACTCATTCATTTATCTTTTGGTTGTTTAAATAATGTCCTGTGATTTGAATACATTATTTTTTCCAAATATATATATAAAGAAGAGCTATAACATCCAGAATGAGGCAGTGCCGTGGACCGGTTGTTCCTCGGTAGACTGATGTCATTTGTGTATAGACTGTTTTCTCTTGCCACATTGTAGCACATGAGCATTTACCAACAACAATTTTTAAAGGAAAGTTTATATAGGAACACATGGCAAATCATTTTGCCTGAAATCACCGTCTATAGGCTGCTTACCATTTCTTAAGCTTAAAACGCCTTCCTGCGTCCCTGGGAAGCGTAAAATGTGTGTGTTCAAGCACATAATTAAGTTTGGCTTCTGACTTCGTACCGCCTTCACACGTCTGTGTCACAGCCAGATGTTTAGTGTTAAGGAAATTTTTCTCTAGCTCTAAACACTGGACCTGGTGCTCACACAGTAGATTATGTTGGCTAATGATGCAGGGTTGCACAAAGGGCTTCCATGAGAAATTGATCATCTTTCCACTTTTCAGCTGTTTTTGTCTCAGATCCCTCTAGTGGAAGCAGTGGCATATTGCACATTTTTGTCACCTGAGTCACCTAAATGGACAAAGCTTTCTTTTTTTTACTACTTTTTAGAAGAGAAATGGTGGACAAAGGGCCCATATCACAAAACACTACATTTAAGATGCACGATAATTCCCCATCGCCTTTCCTTACTGCATACATTTCTCCTTCCACTAGGAGTTCTCTTCACACATTCTTAAGTATTTGAAAAGTTTATAGGTGGAGATTTCAGTGAAAAAAAGTCAGGAACACAAACTGGATGTGAAAAGTCCTCAAAATGACTATTAAAGCAGGACATCCTGTCTATGATGATGTACAGCACCCCACCATGAGTCTCTCCACTGTCAATTCAGTGCTGCCTGTGTAAATACAGAGACTGGAGTTTTGCAAAGCGGATAAGACCATTGAACACTCTTATATACAAATTAATAAATTCTACTTATTGATTACATTGGTTCCCATTTGTTAGTACTAAAGGTACATTAACAAAACCTGCCTGCTTATTTCTTGGAGTAAAAGAGAGTTTGGAAATAATAATGTAATAATAATGTAAAACGAACTGATTTTGGTACATAAAACCACTCAAACACGTAAAATAAAATACAATTTGAATGTATAATGTAAAATGAACAATTGTAGAATGGTTTGAATTGCTACACTGATCCCTGCCTGGATGTATGTGTTTTGAGCAGAGAGGGCAGTGGTATATATGGAGAGTGCTGATCAGATGGGGGACCTGCAGGAAACAGCCGAGCCCCTTGGCCTGACCTGTGACTCTCTCTGCCGGTACGCCCGTGCCATCAACAACACATCACGCAACATCGGCAAGGACGGCAAGTTCCAGCTTCTGATTTGCCTTGGGGCAAGGTAAGCACCTTTATCTACACAAATGTGTATATTCCGTGTATCTTTTTCTCTAGTTTGTATCTTTTATCTCTTGTGCAAAGTTCGTTCACAGTTTTGGCAGTTTCAGTATGTAAATGTAACATTTCAAAATGTACCTCTTAATCCACTCATGGAAGCTCAGGGAAATCAAATGTAGCATTCAAGACAATACAAACATTTGCGAGGGAGTGTGAAGTTTTCCTTCTCCTGCATTTCTAGGCATTTAAAATAGACCTAAAAGGTTTGCCTTTAAGCCCAAAATACTTTTTGAAGCAAGCCCAGAACATTTACATACGAGTCCTAAACGCACAGAAAAACAATACACCCTTTTTTTAATTTAAAGAGAGGCTGGAAAACGAACAGGTTGTGTCACCAAAAAATGAATAACTAGTGTTTGATAAATGCTATAAAGGGAAAACATGGTTTCTATAATGAGGGCCCTTTAACTCAGAACTTTATTCTCTCCCTGTCTGTACAGGGATCGGTTGCTGTCCAGCTGGCTCCCCCTGCTGGTAGAGTGTCCAATCATTACGCGGATGTATGAAGAGACGGCTTTGTTGCGTGACCGCACCGCTGTCAGCTCTCTCATCGGTGTCCTACATTCGCTCCACGACTTCCCCATCACTCTGGAAACCTCTCTCACTAAGGGTGTGGACCTGTAATCCTTCCAAAACCTGTTTCAGGCTCTGCTCAGCATCCCTCACCTCTTCTGGCACTGCTGGAGCTTTTGGGGCTGGGGAGGCTCCACGAGCTATTCTCAAACCCAAGACTAAAGCGCTCAAGACTAAAGGAAGCTTTTATTCAGCCAACTCCCAAACCCTGCAGGACTGCGCTTCACGCGGAGAAAGGCGTTTCGTAGCAGCGTTAAAGGTTCTTATGCTGTTTGGATTCCTAGCAGAAGCCGTCTTCATTTATATCCATTCAATCCAAAAGGACCTGTGTTTTTGTAAAAAGATCTGTGGATTTGTTTCTGAATCCCCTTCTGTGTTTTAGTGGGGCGCTTAACAGCAGAGTTGTCTCCTCCTGTGTTCATCCCTCAGACCTCCAGGCACCTTTAGATTGCGTCATATTGGGTTCAGAAGAACCCGAAACAGAGGCATTTGCTGAAAAGTATTAGAGAATAGCTGTTATTGTTATTTGTGTCATACATTTAGCTTTGACCGGCTTGTAGTGTATCTGTATTCCTTCCTACAGTGCGGAGCTGAAGCTAAATCACACTCGCACAGCTTTAAATACTTTAAAGTGGTCGTCCGAGAGCTGGATCGGTCGAGCTGAGCCTGTGGTAGATTAAAGGAAATTACATTCCAGTGACACCAACACAAAGTGTGTGTGTGTGTGTGTGTTTGTGTGTTTGTGTGTGTGTGTGTGTGTGTGTGTGTGTGTGTGTGTGTGAGAGATGCTTATAGGAAAAACATTTACAGGAAGAGATTTATTTTGCCTATCAGTATTAACTTGGTTTGAGTTGAAATAAATCAGCATCAAGCTTGAATTTTATATTGAGGAGAAAACACTGGAAATAGAAAAGCAATAATGCACCCAGGCGTCTCGTGCCCTCATTTATAGATTTCTCTTTCTTACCATGCCATATTTTCCTCCATGCAGAATTTGTCATAGGTGTTAAAGCCCCAGTGAGGATATTGTGTAATAAGTGTTATTTGGCCTGTTACCTTTCTCCAGGCGGTATTGCAAGAGGCCACAGAATCTCTGACAAACCCAATCTGATTTATTTCTTTTCAAGTCATTTTAAAACACTCTGGGGCTTTAAAGCCATAGAGATACTACGTTTAAATACTGGGATGTTAATGGAAATGTATAAGTATCTTGGACTGAAAAGAACCGCAGGAATCGAGGAGTTTATAATGGTTAGTTCTGAAAAAATCATTGGCTAATTGCTTCAGAAGTTGTTAAGTGATCTCATTTAATTTCACATGAAATGTAATTTTTATTCGTTTAAGGATGTGAGGGCACAAGACAGAACTTAAACATGCTTTCATTTTTTATATACCTTGGATGATTTCTCTGTGTATTTATTTTCTTTTCTTTTTAACAACACTGTTTGTGACACTGGTTGATTTGCAGTCTGTGCTGAATTGGATCATTTTGATGTGATACTGTATCAGTTATTTATTTCCAGGTGTATCATAATCTCCTAATTAGTCTCTGTTGGTTCAAACTGTGTGTATTTTCAGTAAATGTTTGCCTGTGTAAGAAGAAACTGAACCCAAACATCTGCCCCCCCCCCTCCCCAACCCAACCCCCAAGTCGCTAACACACTTCTTTGCCTGTTGCGTTGTGGAGAAAAGCTAAAACACTGGATCATTCCCTTTTGTCTTCAGTGCTATTGCATGCTACTTGATTTAGAGCTTAGAGCTTGGAGCTGCAGCTGTAGCTTAGATTAGTCCGATTTCAAACTCCAGTCCTTGTCCTTATTTAGACCCGTTCCAGGGTCTCACCATGCTCTCTCTTATCCTACTTAGGCAATTATATCTTTTCCTCTCCTCTTTATTGCATTGTGAACTTTCCTTCTTGGGAAAACTGGAATGAGTGGATTCTTCCATCTGTCAGTAATGGGTAATTGATCGCTGTTATGTTCATGATATTTATGCAACATCTCATTAAAATCGCTCAGTATGTTCAAAGTTGTGTCCTCTGTTTAAACATCTGTGACCCTTTTTGAAGAAAGTGGCCCATGGGAAACTGTTTCTCCTTTTTAGAAAGGATGTATAAAATCTGTCCATATGGTTCATAAATGAAAACGAAGAGTGAAAATGGTTTGGTTTGAACTCCTTGTCAACAATCACATACATAACAGGTTAGCCCCGCCCATTCACACTGAAGTTAAGGAGTTTCAGCCTGGACTGCTTTTTGAATGAATCCCTCAGAGCTGAGAATCATAGCTGAGGTCTTTTACGTTTATATTAAAACCATAGTAACAAAAAAGGCAGTTTAATTGTAACTGATAAAGACTGTGGAAAAAGATCTAGAGCGGTTTAGAGTATCTCTAAACCACAGGTTTTGTGGGGTCTTTCCAGTATGCAATGGTTGCTACCTACCAAAAGTGGTCCAAGGAAGGGCATGGTGATTGGTGTCCGAGGCTCATGGATGCGGGTGGAGAGTAAGTTAGCCCGTCTGATTCCACAGAAGAGCTGCTGTAGCACAAAATACTGATAAAGTTAATGCTGCCTATGATGGAAAGGCATGAGAACAACACAGCTTGCTGTGCAACCACAGACCATCAGGACTGAACCATGGTGCAAAGGAAGAAAGTGGCCATGATGTCTACAGCAGTGTATGTCTCTTATGACCCTAAACTCCACAGTGGGAAGAAGGTAAGCCAGTGGAGGCAGTGTGGTGCTCTGAGTAGCCTTGAGTCCTGGGACTCGATATGAAGTGAAAGTGAAAATTCTGCCATGTATGAACACCACAGCATGAAATTCTTCTCTATTTAACCCATTCACCAAGTGAAGCAGTGGGTAGCCAGGAACTCCCGGGGAGCAGTGTGTGCGGACGGTACCTTGCTCAGGGGGACCTCAGTGGTGCCACTAGCAGTGTTAGGATTCGAACCCCCGACTTTCTGACCATAGGGTCAACGCCTTAACCACTAGGCTGCCAGCTGTTTACCTGCTCTTTTGTGTGAGACCAAGGGTTTGGATAGCTGGGTATTTTTAAGTGCATTTGCAAGTGACGGGGCAAACTTCATGGTTCCCTGTCACACTTCTAAAACTGTTCAGGAATGGTTTGAGGAACGTGACAAAAAGGTGTTGACTTGGTCTCCAGATTACCCAGATCTCAGTCCAATTAAGCATGTGAGGGATGTACTGGACAAACTAGTCGATCCAAGGAGGCCTCATCTCTCAACTTACTGGACTTAAAAGATCTGCTGTAAACATCTCGGAGCAAGATCTCACAGCACACCTCCAGAGGTCTTGTGGAGCTGTTCTGGTGGCACGAGGAGGGCCTACACAATGGCTGATCAGTGTGCAAACCTTTATACATGTATACATAAAGCTAAAGCGTGCAGTGCAGTTTATCTCAGTCTAGTCTGGGGCATGCGTAATGACAGGAGCAGAAAGTGAAACCCAGCCCAAATAAACAAACCTGTGTTTGTCATGTAAGATTGCTTATGTCCCCCATCTTCAAGTACAAGCCTGCCCACACAGAAAGCACTGCTGTTATGTGGCATTGTCTAGGCAGCGTTTCAAAGAAAGCCCCACTTGGGTAAACTTTTACATAAAAATGACTTGCAAATGTGTATATTACAGTTCAGTATAAAAATAACCAGCTATCAGAGCCCTTTGGTCTCAGACAAAAGAGCAGCTAAAGAGCAGTTAAACCTAAATTACGCACATCATATTAAGTGCTTAAAGGCTTTATAGTGACAGATATTTTGTTACATTTGTGTTTACCCTCAAACAGTGGAACATGTAATGTGTTAAGTAAATAGACAGTGCCACTTTTTTACAGCCAACAGGATAGCATTGACCATGAGACAGAGCATTTCCACAAACATAACCACTTTAATATTCTTTTAAAAATTGCACTTTTTATTACTACATATTTATTTCATGTTTTTTTTTTTCTTTCTGTGACCAAAGGTGTTTTTACCCATTTAAACCTTATCCGGGCTGCACAGGGACAAAAAATCTTACCGGCCATTTTTGGAACACCGGCCCAAATTTCCTATCGGCCCACCGGGCACCAGTCCGGCACTAGACCTTATTAATGACAAATTTATAACGCTTCTAATACAACTCCGAGGTAAGATCCAGTTCTCCTAGTTTTTGGGTTTCAGATGTAAATCGTCAGCTCTGAGAAAAGAGCAGCAGAAATACACTTCGATACAAGAAGGTGCAACTCTGCATGTATTCAGCAGCAGCAGTATCCCGGGTCTACCAGCCTCTTTCTCAGCCTGGCATGGAGCTGAAAGACTGCTGGGTTTTGCCTTCCATGGCTGTGTCCTAAACTGAAGGCAGCTGCCTTCATGCTTCGCTGTCTAATGAGTCAGAACTGGAAGGCAGTATTGTAACACAGAGCATGTTTGAGGCAGTTGGTTTTAGTGGTCACTCTGTGTCCCCCTGCCTCTGTAGTTATCTTTAGTCGTCACGCTGTGTCCACTTGTCTTTAGTCGTGCCGTGTCTCTGTCGTTTGTCAGTGTGTGCTGTTTCAAGCTCAGCCCGAATCTCTGCTGCTGCTGTAGTAACCTAACAGCGGCTCCGCCCACCCGCACGCATTTGAACCACTGCGTGTCCTAGCAACGGGACCCGCCCTCGCTTCCCGCGTAATGTTTCTCTTCCATATATGGACAATAAGAACGTGGACGCGGCGTTACGTCAACGGCGTATGCAAATAAGGTTGATTGAAGAAAATCAGAAAATGGAGGCCGGAGACCGGCGCATGCGCAGACGCGTTACTACGTGCAGACAGAAAGTGAGACGGTCCGGACGGAGCGGCGTGCTCGGAGGTGGCGCATTGTTTTAGAGCTAAACGGTTGCAGCCTTCCGCAACTTTCTGCCTTTTAGTGCGCGATTCACATTCATCGCCGTGTTTTGGAGGTGGTCAAGGTAAGAAGAGACACTTTTTGTCGACTAACCGTTCTGTTTTTGGCGCGCTGTGGGAGGACAGTGCATCAATTGAGTGATAGCGATAGCGATGGAGAGGGAGAGAGACGAGGAGAGAGAGGCCCCCGAATAAGTTTTGGAGTGTGGAAATGCGAGACCCAGCTTGACTGCACGGCAGAGGTTGGAAACTGTACTTTAATCTAGTGGAGGTCACTTCTGTTGCTTGTTTAGACTACACTGTGAAGTGCTCCAGCGCTCCGTGCGCCATGTCTTTTGTACGCAGTAGGCACGTGTGCTGCTCGCCACTCGGGGCATGCCATCTTTTATGGCGCGCACCTCACCCTCTTACTGATGGAGGCTGTAGTGGTCGAAGTCAGCTCGATTTTAGCTGTCTGATGTACTTTTTCTCAACATGGTACACGCGTGGACTAAAGGCGTGCCCTTGGAGAGTCGCTCCGTCCCTTTAACGCGCAGAGCTTTGCGTTTTTAGCTCGGGAGAAAGTACGCAGCTCACTTCAGCACGGACCGAGAACTTCTCCCATCAACAACCGTGCAGGGCAGTTTCCGCACGGTGCCTGTGTTTACAAAAGTGCATAATTTGTAACAAAACTGTCTTGTTTTCTACGCGTTCTTTCGTTTCCGTGATGCAGAGCTTTAAACGCCCGACTTGCTGCATGTGCGTGTGTGGTCTCATCTCTCGCACACCTACTCCTCCGCTGGTGGGTGTGCTTCAAAACAAACCTGCATTTTAAGAGCGCTGTGCCGTCATTATTCAATACAGCAAAGTGGTTGCGCTCGAATTTGCAGAAGAAAAGCCCAATGTGCTCAATACTAAACTACTTTTAACATTATTACGGTTTTTAGACATTCTCGTCCTTTAGCTTCAGCCCTTTCCCCCTACTCAGAGATGAGAGAAGGTAGATCTACACTATATGGCCAAATTATTGGGACATACCTCTTAATTATTGAATTCAAACATTTCAGTCATACCCATTATCACAGGTGTACAAGAATTTTCGCACAACACCATACTTCCAACTTTGTGTGCACAGTTTGCGGAAAAATATTTTCTATTCCAGCCTGCACAAAGCAAGCTCAATAAAAACATGGTTAGCTGAGTTCAGTGTGGAAGAACTTGACTGCCCCACACAAAGCCCTGGCCTCAACCCCATTAATAACTTCTTTGGGATGAACTGGATCGGAGATTGCGAGCCAGGCCTTCTCGTCCAACATCAGTGCCTGACCTCATAAATGCTCTACAGAATGATTGGGGACAAATTCCCACAGAAACACTGCAAAATATTGTGGAAAACCGTCCAGGAACAGTGGAAGCGATTATAGCTGTAAAGGGAGAGGGCAACGTCACGTTAAAGTCTCAATATTTGAATGCAGTGTCAATAAAGTCCCTGTTGATGTGATTGTAAGGCGTCCCAATACTTTTGACCATGAAGTGTCGTGTACTGAGTAACTGATGTGTTGCGTTTGGCTCCTTCTGTGAAGCTCCGCTGCTGAAGCCGGGCTGCGTTGCGGCGGTGAGGAGACAGAGCTGCCGCCTGGAAAACCGAGTACAGCAGTGTACTGCAGCCCCTAAACTCCCCAACACTCTCACTATGCTGACACCAGAGTCTGAACCGAGCTCCTGTACTGCGGTGTTGTGCGTGCGCGTGTGTGTGTTCGTGTCCGCGCGCCATGCTTTCCGCGACGAGGCGGTCAGCCACTTCTTCGGTTCGGACACGATGTTGAGCCTTTTGCTCGAAACCATGGCATGCAGCCTCCTCCGGGCTCCTGACTAGCCAGACTGAGATTGTTTCGAGATGGTTTTGAGGCAGTTTTGGCGACATTTGCGGCCACGATGTCGCCTAGGTCTGTTTCTCCAGCTCAGAGTCCCTCCTCCCTCAGAGCAGCGCGGCCATGTTTAAAATACGTCAGACTAACACCAGCCCGCGGAGTCCCGGGGACACACTCCGTCCCGGAGTCTCTAACACACTTCTCATCACACAGTGGGAGTCGTTAACGAAAAGAAAGAGGCTCGACAATTAAAAGCACTGGTTTAAAATGTATTTTGAGCGAGTAGCGCTTGAGCGTACTGGTATCCAGGCATTCTATTCTTATACACGGAGAGTTTCAGCCGCAGAGTATACAGGCCACTGACAGTGACTTAACCCACTTCTCTCTCTGTCTCTCTATCTTTGTTTCTGTTTCTCTGAATGGTTTACTATGCTTTAGAAAAAACTCTGCTTTGTTTGCATTGCGCAACTAAAACTCATAAAAGCAACTGCACAGCTAAATCATAAAATAACGAAAAGTGATTACCACGACAAAACGACAGTTCAAATATCCAGTGTCCAGTTTTCCAGCGGCAGTGCTAATTTCTTGTAATTCATGTATATGGAGTCGGCTAAACATACTTGCTATGGAAAACACAAAAATAACCGCTATCTTATTGCCCCTCTGATAATTAGTGTAACCCTGTTCTTTTTCAAACAATGTGAGGTGATTAAAAAAGTTGATATCCCGGCCTGCCAAGTCAGTCTACACACCGAAAGAATATGTAGTTTGGTGATTACTGCAAAAAATGCAGGCATGAATTCAGATGATAAGTATGCTTATTACGTGTCACTCAAACTGCTACCTCTAAAACGCAGACTGCTAAGACTGCGGGAAAAGTGATTTATTGCATTGGTTTAACTTGAATTGGTTGTCATTGACAGGGTCTGTTACGGTGTGTTAGCTAGGAGTAACTTGGTTAAATAGCTGTTTAGTTAAATATAGCTTGAAATATAAATATAGTATTAAGAACAGTTGTGGACTACTTTAGCATTTATGTACGTCACTCTGGATAAGAGCGTCTGCTAAATGCCATAAACGGCTGCACACAATGTTTGCATTTATTGAAACGTGGTAATTTATTGTTACAGCTTATACAATTCTGCGCTTACTGATCTCCTCCTTCCCGTTCTAGATGTTTGGCTTTCATAAGCCGAAGATGTACCGCAGTCTGGACGGTTGTTGTATCTGTAGAGCAAAGTCTTCGAGCTCTCGTTTCACAGACAGCAAACGCTACGAAAGAGACTTCCAGAGCTGCTTTGGGTAAGTCAATGAGGTCCAACTATGGGTTTTCTTGTGTTACATAATACCATCAGTACTCAGCAGGGTTGACTTCTGAATAATTTAGATGGTTATATGTATGTATATATTTATACGTACGTGTGTGTGTATATATGTATATGTATGTATATATATGGGATGGAATTAATTACTAGCTCTGTGATTAATTAAACTACATTAGTCGCACACATTTTTGCTGTAAAAAAATGTACAAATTTAAATGGATTTTTACGTATGAGTGAATGAATTATAGACTTTCAACGTCTTTTATTTAATAGCTGTTTTTACGCTGTAATGTGCAGTAATGGTCAGAGCAATGAAAAATATGGCCTAATAGACTGAGGGAATAAGGTCATGTTTTTCTCAGCAAGAACATTGAAGTCCATCTATAAGGTGCGGTTTAAGACGATGTACATACCGGCCCCTGGTGTCAGAAGTGTTATTAACATGGGGTGCGGTGCACTCAGCGTCTCGCATGTTTCATTCATACGTCACCGCTTAATATACTAGTCCTGGTGTTGTGGTGAATTATACTGCCTTTCTGAAAATTGCTCCCTTTCAGTTTATGCAGTTTAACGCTGATAATGATGAGAAATAGACAAATAATCTGCATGTATTTTATTTACATAATATCCTAGATAGAGACTTCTTTACAGGTGCACAGAGCCTATTTATACAGCCAGGATCTAACACAGAAATGCTACTGTGAAGCAGGACACGGGCTACTTCAGATCGTGCCATGCTTCCAGCTAGTGGTGTTTTCTGTGCAGTGCTGATGTTTCCTAGTTTCAGATAGTATTCTGCAAACTGCAGAAAACAGGCATTTTAGAATCAGGAAACGTTATTAAAATTGCTTATGTAACGACTGCATTGACACAGACCCCAGAGCAGCGACATGCACTGGTCTGCTGTTAAACTGTGCACTGAAGCCTGTGTATCAGCAAACAAGTACATGTGCAAGCTAAAAGTAACTATTAAAAGAGCTGATAAGATTATAATCACAGTAAACCGGGACCCAAATGCAAGGTAGCACAGATAAATCAAGGTAGCACTGAATGCAAAGACTGTGGAACTGCACATGTGCAGAAGGGCATGGTGTCATGTTTTGACAGAACCCCGGAACGGGTATATGTGTATACAGTAATCCCCCAGTTTTACACGGATAGCGCAGAAACTGTGAATATCCTCCACCTTTTTTTGTGGCAATAAATATATTTTTCTGGATGTTTTCACCTCGCCACGGTGTCCCAATACTTTTGTCCCACAACATTCCGAGTTGCATATCTCAGCGGGGAAAGCACTCGGACACTTCAAACTTCACAGTTCGGTAGATCTTCAGGAGACCTTTCCAAGGTCATTAGTATATTTAGCCCGAGTAGATCAGGCGTTATTCCCCAAAAACCGTTCACCTCACTACAGTGTCCGAATACTTTTGTCCCGCAACCTTCTGTGTTGCATATCTCGAATTTAAATTTGGTTTGCCTTTACATTTTCTTTAAGGGTAATGCATTAAACAGAGTTTAAAATGAAACTAAAGTGTTCTGGGAGCATATTTTATATTTTACACTATAAAAATAGGCATTTTTAGGCTTGTTTTTTTTTCTTTTCACCAAAACAGTTTTTCACTATTAGTGTATACATGCACACACACTATATATTTATATATATTTTTGTACACATTCTGATGTTGCTGCAGACTTGGTGAAACACGCTCTGGAGAAATTTGCAATGCCTGTGTGCTGTTGGTGAAACGCTGGAAGAAACTCCCGGTTGGATCCAAAAAGAACTGGAATCATGTAAGTTCCCTGCACCCAGACAAGATCCACTCATCAGGAGTTTCCTAACTAATTATAAACACAATGCGGTTTGAAATTTGATCTCTCTGGCCTAAGATCTTGATACTGATGTTCCACAGGTGGTTGATGCGCGAGGTGGACCCAGTCTGAAGATGACTGTGAAGTCTAAGAAGGTGAAGTCTCTCTCCAGGAGAATCAGACCAAGCCAAATCTGCCGAGTGCAGAATGAACTGAAAAGAATCAGTAAGTAAACACTTCCTGTGTGTGGTGTTCTATGTACAGTTAATTGCATGCAGATGTAGATCATTATTTTTAAAATGATCCTATACATATGCTGCCTTTTTAAATTTTGGAGCAATGACTTCTGAAATATTTCAAGCTTCTTGAAAGTCTATCTTGTCTGACCAAGTGTAATATTGTTATGAGAAGCCATATTTTTGACGTGATGTTTTGAACTTCTTAAACAGACTCTGATGCTCACAGCACTACCTCTAGTGCCAGCCCAGCCCAGTCTCCCAGCTACAGCAACCAATCCGACGACGGCTCTGACTCGGAGCTTGCACCTGGCTCCGCGCGATCCCCTGTCTTTTCTTTCCTGGACCTGACGTACTGGAAAAGGTCTTTATGTTAATCAGTCTTTATTTATTGTTAGTGTAAGGACCTTTCGTGGGTCAAGGCTTACTTTACTCACTTGTAAACCTATATAATGTGTGTAGTATTCTAATTGGGATTACTGAGACATACGATTCATAACTTCATAATAAACTTGAGTTTCATTGGAAAAGTCCTGGAAAGGTTATGAAAAGTCATTTCTTTACATTGTATTCCCTACAAGTTTGAGTGCATCTGTGCTAGACAGGTTTGAGCAAATGAGTGATGACTGGCGCTGGAAAGCATATAGATATAGAGACAGTTTAAATAATGTGCGGTAATAACAGTGTAACCTGCTGTGCTGAGGAATCTGGTGTGAAGGGTGATTGGCTCATGTGAGTTGTGTGTCTTTAGGCAGCGGATTTGCTGCGGCATCATTTACAAAGGCCGCTTTGGAGAAGTGCTGATCGACCCCCACCTCTACAAGCCCTGCTGTCAGAAGAAACGGGTGCAAGAGCAAGAAGAGGAAGACGAGCAGGAGGAAGAGGATGTGGATTTGGTGAAAGAGGAGGCGCAAGCTGGTCAGAGCCTACTGGTGTCTTCGCTCCCACAGCCACTCTCTCCCCCTCTGCCGGTCAAAACTGAGGCCGAGGAGGAGGAGTGGTGACCGCTCTTCTTGGAGAACTGATTCGGCATTCTAAGGAAGCCTTTGAGGGTTTTGGGACTGATGTGGTCTCCGGGCGCTCTTAAAGAAGTCCTCTCAGATTGCCTTGAAATCAAGAGCAGCTGGAACCTTGTCTATGTTTTCTGGGTTTGTTTTGTTGACGTGGGTGGGGTGGGCTTCTGTTGCTTTGTGAATCTGCTCATTATGTTTGATTTCTTTCTTTAATGTGTGTGTTTTTTAATTGATCTCCTTACTGTTACCCAAATTCCTTAATCCAATGTTTTCTTCACTTTTTGATGTAATAATCTTTGTTTAAACTTGTCCTGTTCAGTATGCTGGATCTGCACGTGTCGGGATGATGTAGAGGGGGATGAGGTGCTCAGAGGAAAGTCTATTTTAGCAGATTTTTACTCACAGGAATGAGCCATAAACTAATTCTCTGTCTCTGTCTCACTCTCGCTCTGACGCTGTCTCTCTGTCTTTTATTCTATATTTTCTGTGTAGTCCTTTCTTTGTCTCCTCACTGACTCCTCCTTTCTCTCTGCGTCTCAGGCTTTATTTATTTATTTTGTCCTCCAGACTTGGAACTCAGACTCGAGCACTGATTTCAGTGAAAGTTCTCTCTTCTGTTCTGACCTCAGACGTTGTAGGCCAGTCAGCAAAACTGATCCCAGTTCAGTGTTTCACTGCACATGTATGCACTCAGCATTAGAGTGCTGCTGAGACAAGCTAAGCAAAAGCAACCAAAAAGCAAAAAAAAAAAAAAAATCTGGAAAGAAAAAAAACCTTTTTTTTAAATAATAATAAAAAAAAACATGTAAATATTCAGAGCTGTACATTTTCAGCAATATCCACCTCATGCATGAAAGCCAAGCCATTGTCCTAAAGAGAATCTGCATGAATACTGCATGGCCTTCAAAGAGTTTAAAATTATTTTTTATTTGCTTTATCTGACCTTTCGGGCAGGTTTTGATACAGCTCTAATAAATATATATATCTATATTTTTGTAGATAAAAAAGAGAAAAGGACAAAAATTGATTCAATGCAACGTGCTGTTCTAAGATACCAATTTTTCTTTATTTGTGGACTTTAATACGTATGAATTAGATCAGCCAGAGGGGCTGAAAATTATGAAACACAGAATAGTGTGTCCTATTTATTCATTTCACTTATACACTCAATTTCACAAACTGAGGTCCTCTGGTCTTTTTTTCTGCGTATGTAAATACAGTACTAAAATGGTTTTGATGTTTTCTAAGGGTTAAAAATGTTTTGGGGTCTTTTGTGAGTGATTAGATACCTGTTTTGTGTCTTGGTTGGTTTCTTCAGGGAAGCTATTCTTTTTTTCTTATATTAACATACATTCTGTATTGAAAAATACTGAGAGGTTTTTTTTTTCTCAGATTTTTCCTTTCCTAAAGATCTGTAATCCTGCTAAATCTAGAAAAGCCCTGGTTAGACACTCATTCTTGACCTGCATGTTTTTCTTTTGTAGTTCAACAGAGGGCACTATACTGCAGACTTCTAAATACTCTTTAAGCATATGTCAGTACTGATGTTACAACCGTTTTTAGTGCGAACTCCTTCATTCCTCTCGAACCAAATGTATAAATATTTGTAACTGATATGTGTGATGAATAAGGCTGACCAGCTCTTGGCCAGACAGCTCCGATGGTTGTACTCATTCTGGATCTTGACTGACCACTTTTTTTCAGTTTTTTCTTCTATTTGTAAATCGGTGTGTTGATTGGTGGGGGCGGTTCCTTGGTCCGGTTGCTGATGTATTACAGAATGAAATGAATTGATCTCTCCAGGATTTCCACTTTCAGCTGTCTGGGTGTCTACATGGAGCTCCAAATCTCTGATTCTTTCCTCTGCAAGCGTCTCTGACACAGTATACTACTTTATTTGTAAATACTTTAAGACGATGAACTGAACAGTAATTATATTCTCTGTGTTTTATTTATTTCATATTTATTTGCAACACATGGTTTAAATCTCATAGGCAGCAGGAGCAATCCATCAAACACAGCTAATAGCTTTACACCAGTGGTTCTCAAACTCCGTCCTCAGGGACCCCTAAACAGCCTCTATGTTTTGCTGTGTCCTTGCATGTTGAAAGTTGGGTTGGAGGCAAAAATGTGGGCTGTCTGGGGATCCTTGAGGCCCAGTATGAGCACTACAGCTTTCCACAGATTTCATTTTTCAACCTCATACAAATATTAAACGAGTCTTGCTCTGCTTTTGGTTTGCAAACGCATGTTTAGGAATATGCTGACTGTAGCTGTATCTCTTTTTTTTTTTCTTCAGGTAAAAATCATGCCCAATACATACTTTTTTTCAGCGTAGTCCCTTAGTTGTCGTACTCTGCAGGCATGTATGGTAGCTATGCACTTTGTATTGACTTTATTAGAGATATATGAAGCAGGTTTTGTATTTTTTTACGTACTCTACTTTTTACTTGTTCCTCAATAAATGTAGCTTGTGATGTTCCCGCTTCTTGTTCTTTGTGTTCGGGTCATCTCCGTCCACTGTGGAAACTTATGGTCTGTGCTGCATACTGAAATATGGTGGGGCATTTGACAATAAGTTGTAAACAAACAGTCTGCATAAAATAAATCATCGTTATTAATATAATAAATAATGATTCATTGTAAATACATATTAACTTTGTAACTGAACCATGCGTTGGATGGGGTAGAGAAAACTACTAAAATTAAGGTGATTATCTTTCTCTCTCTCTCTCTCTCTCTCTCTCTCTAGCCTATATATGTATGTATATGTGTAAATCACTGTCTCAGGTTTATAATGATGGCAGCTCATCAGGTGTGTTATTACAGTACTTTGAGGGCTCTGAGAGAGAGAGAGAGCAAAAGGACAAAGATTAAATGTGAAGTGTCTGAGGCCAGAGATTCCGCAGCTTTCAGAAGAGTCAGCATTTGTGAGAGAGGCTCTAAAAGTTCTAGTGCCTGGGCAGTGAAGAGCATGCTGGACAGGATGTCAACTGTGTCTAAACTGAATTAGCTGTTACCACAGTGAGAAGTGATGAGGTAATGAACAACCTAGATGTTTCTATGCTGTGCTGCTGTGAGCCCTGGAGAATGGATGTCTGAGGAACTATTGCTATATAATGCATTTATATAAATACTGTACTGTACACCAGTCAGCAAGTTGTGAACTGTGTGCCCAAATGATCACACACTTGCCCCAAACCTTCTTTCGTGGTGTAAGACTGTTTCAGCTTGTTATTAAAATTCCAGAGGACTTCTATTAAAATTCCAGAGCAAATTAAAATTTTCTTACAGCAAACCAGAGTCTTACAGGGAGTTGTTCGAAGTCAGCTGGTCTGACTTCACCTTATATATGCCATGCTTATGTGATAACCATATATTGTTTGCCTTAAGCATTGCCTTTAATTAGCTTGTAAAGTGCTGAGAGAGCTAAAAAGTGTAAACAATGACAGTATCAGGAATTCTACTTCGAAGGTTACATCGCATGTCCTTCTCCACATTCCTCCTGCAAGCAGAGAGCGCTTCCCCAAAACATTTCTTTGCAGCACTTAAGTGAGAAAGCCACACAGAATTCATTACAGAGTTTCTAAACTAGGCACACACACATATATGTAAAACCCATCATAACGGTTAACTGCTCAATAATTATGCATGGAAAGTTATGCATAAATACGAATAGGCCTGCATTGCATAGGTAAAACTGAAACATAATAATTCTTCCAGGTATGTGGATTCCCCCCAGCCCCCCCTTCCCACCTGCTGCCTGGGACTCCTCACTTGATGGTTCTGACTCTGGGAGAATGAAGCATAGCACATTTTCTCATCAAGTGCCACTACATTTTTAAAATGTTGCTATAAGAACATCACTGGACTGCCAGGGAACACTAACTGCCAATTCTGTTTTGTCAGCTAACAGGTGCCCACACTGGCATTGTGCTGGATTATGGAGGAGACAAGGATCTTCCTATCCATCCAGAGAGAGTGAAAGCAACAATTCTCCACATCCAGCCATACATAACAGTCAGTGTCCTACAGAACCACAGAGCCATGTAATCAAGTCATAAAGTCTAGTTAAGTCTAGTCTAGTTTTCTAGTTTTCTCCACATGGTTTAAGCTGAGTGTGTGATTATTTTTGCATAGTGCTAATTGATTGTCTGTAACTGCCTCATAAAGACACCAAACATCTCAAAATATTTACGTAAAAGCCTCAGACAACCTATTTTTTGGTGGAGGTGGTGAAATCACTCACTGGAAGAGTAAACAGGCTGTGTGGATTCTTGAGCGATGCTGGGGAAAGAGATACAAAGTTGAATTTGCTCCGGCAAAAGATGCAAAAATGCGCACTAGCAGTAAAATGTACATTTTCTTTATGTGTACTGTGTGAACAAAAATATTGGGACACCTCACCATTAAACCTAAACCGACAGAGACTTCATGACATTACATTCAAATACATAGACTTTAATATGGAATTGGCCCTATTTTGCTTCCACTCTTCTTGTTTTTGGAGTGTTTCTGCAGGAGTTGTGCCCATTCATTCTGTAGAGCATTTATGAGGTGAGGCACTCATGTTGGACGAGAAGACCTGACTCGCAATCTCCGTTCCAGTTCATCCCAAAGGTGTTGGATGTGGTTGAGATCAGGACTCTGTGTGGCCAGTCAAGTTTTTCCACACTGAACCCATCCAGCCACGTCTTTAAGGAGCTTGCTTTGTGCACTGGGGCACAGTCATACAGGGATAGAAAAGAGTCTTCCCCAAACTGTGTCCACAAAGGTGAAAGCATGCCCAAAATGTCTTGTGCTAATGGGTATGCTTGAAACTCCTAAAATGAATGATTAAGAGGCGAGTCCGAATAATTTTATCCACATAGAGTTGCAACAGTGCTAAGTACATGCACACAAATACTGAACACACATATACCTAAAACACAAATAAACAGAGAAACACACATTAGGATGTAAACAGTAGTTCATAGGTGATTGTAGGTCAGCTGCTTCCTCCTTCCTCATTATGTGACAAATTGCAAATTTGTTGACATTTTAAATTTCATTTAAAAAATGTCATTCTGTTAACCCTCTCTGAGTTTCTCTCTGTCTCTCAGTTCAATTCAGTTCAATTCAAGGTTACTTTATTAGAAAGTGTGTTGCTTAAACTTGGGAAATTGGTTAAAGAACAGGAAATTATATTATAATAAATACAACTTTTTTATGATTATTAATATTTATAATAAATATTAATAATGAAAAATTGTTACATGTCGTCTCATGCCCTCTCCCTCCCTCTCTCCCTCCCTCTCTCTCTCTCCCTCTCTCTCTCCCTCTCTCTCTCTCCCTCCCTCTCTCTCTCTCTCTCTATCTCTCCCTCTCTCTCCCTCTCTCTCTGTCTGTGTTTCTCTTTCACACACAGACACCCCCCACCCCCGCCACGGTGCCACCCCCGCGTGCCTCCTGCGTGATGACATCATGATTGCTAGAGCAGCTGTCTGCAGGTCCTGATGGAGGTAATAAAAAGGTGAGGGGCTCCTCACTTCTGGCCTCTCCGGGAGAAGAGCGGGCGCGTGAGTGTGTTTGGGCCAGCACTCTCGTCCCTCTCCGTGAATGAGTGTCCGTCCGTCGGCACGGCTGGAGCCGCCACATTCACCCCCAGAGGAGCTCACGAGGTCAGTCAGTCTCTTTTTATTTAGGAATCTTCTCTACCTTCTTGTATTCCGCCTGGGCTCGAGTTTTCATCTCGAGTCAGCGCTGGTGTGTCCACCCTCTAGACGAGTGATGTGGATTTTATTGTTCAGGAGTGAGTTGGAACTGTGTTTGGCTTTTCTTTGCTGGAGATGTTTCTGGAAAATAGTCCGGGCGCGTGTGAATCTCTCAGAATTGCTTAGTCAGAGCTGCTGAAAGTTGGCTGTCTCACAAACACTGGGTTGCAAAATCCCCGATGCCACTTTAGCTGCACGTTCTGAAACGTGTAATGTGTATTCTATAAAAAGCCAGTAAGCGAAGGATGTTGCCATATTTTATTAGAAATTGATTAGGAACGCCCCACATCTCCCTCATTGAAAACGCAATTCTTGCATTTACCCTTAAATGCGCAGTCATTGTGAGGGATGGCTAAAGTCCAGGCTTCCAGTTTGATTAAAAATCTGGGGATGTTCTCCATGTTCTGTCAAATCCAGCACAGTGAGCTGTGTTTAGAAGCTGTAGCTTGTCCTGTGCCTGTGTTAACCCCATTTACAAATCCACCCCATGTTAGCCATGCTTGGTAACTTCTGTGGTCTGTTCAGTGGGTGTCAAGTTTTAAATCTCACATGCAAAATTCACATCTTCATGGTGTTGCTCTCTTCCTCTTCTGCTCCAGAAAGACTCAGACCATGGTTCACCTGCCCCTGTCTGAGGCCTTGGATGACCTGGCTCCTCCAGAGCTGCTAGAAGAAAAGGATGTCGGGCCAGATGGCAGTCCAAAGTCTGACTCCTCTCAGTCCTTCACAGCTCTGCAGCTTGCCCTCAACCCCTCCGCCACTGTCTACCACGGCTACGACACTTACATCGAGGATGGTCTCATCTGTCTCAGGCATAAGATTCGTAACATTGAGAAAAAGAAGGTGGGCTCATCTGTTTGAGTCTTGGTTTGGGTAACCTCACTCTGACCCATGGTCACTTGCTGACTTTGCTGAAATCCCTCTTACATGTATAACTTACAGCTGAAGCTGGAAAGCTACAAAGCACGGATAAAGAATGGGGACACACTGAATAAAGATCAACTGGTAACTCCTTTATATTTAAAATATTGCATTCTTTACCTTTTTCTTGGCTTTAGTTTTCTTTCATGGTCATAATGTCAATATTGGTGTGCCAGGAGGCCGTGATGAGGTATGAAGAAGTGGTCTACAACCTTACATTTGCCAAAGAACTACAGAAGACCCTTGGTGCTCTCACTCAAGATGTAAGACTTCTTATGTAAATTCCGTAACATGTTTTCATAAATGGTAGCTTCGCAAGAGATGATGGAGTGCGAATGTCTCACTTTAAGACGACCTAATTTTATTTATTGGGTTTTTTACACTTAAAACAAATGGGGAATGACGACTGACTGATTTTAATTGCACTTACACTAACGATGCTCAATTTTGTGGTAGCTGTTGAAGGCTCAGAAGAAAGCTTTGCAGCGTGAGCAGATCAAGAAAGTGGAGGTGGAGCAGAGGCGGTTGAGCACGATGCTGCAGGTGCAGTATGTCCTCCGCAGTCTTCAGCGGGAAGATGTTCGGAGGAACTTCTGCAGTGCGCGTGGATATGCTAATGTCCTGTCCACACAAGAAGTGCACAGCCTGCTGGACCTGGCCTCTTTACTAGGGTGCAAGAGGGATGAAAAAATGAGGTTTGTTGCAGGGCATGTAGCTGCCCTCTAGGGAAGTGTGCTTTTAGGCCAAGTGGATGTAAAATAAAAGTTGCCTTTAACATTTAAGAGGATTGTTTAACAGCTACAACACATGAGTTATTACACATGATAGTCGTAAAGTCATTGCATCTGTCATGTTTGTTAAATTCTGATGACGTGGCTAATTCTAGAGCTGGCTATCTTTGTCCTGTAGTTTAGAGGCTCAGATGGAGCAGGCCTCTTTTGTATACTTTGATCTGCTGGAAGGGAAGGACAAACCAGTTGCTGGATCAACATGTGAGTTTTTGGGTTTCATTTTAATCATTAAAACATATCTTTTTGACATTGGATGCACACTTGGCCTTACAGTAACAGTTCAACCACACTTGCTGATAACATTGGAATGGAAGCTAGTAGTCACTAGTTGGTGTGACCTTTGAATAATGCGCATCGTTGACATTTGGTGTCGTGTTCATGGTCAGTTCATTTAATACTTAGCTTTCTGTTAATATTTTGGTTTTTTTTTTAAAGTAACCTTTTTTTCCCTCAAAGATAAGCGTTTGAGGGAGAAGCTGCTGAGACTTGTGGACTCCGGTTTCTTTGATCATATCCCAACTACTCAAAAAGAAAATGAATGTGCTGACAACCTGAAGCCTAGTGCTTCTGCTAGACCAAGCAGCACTTCTGGTGAGGATTTCTGACTGCAAAGCCGTACAGGTGGACTTCATATAGTTTCAGCAGTCATTGTATGTTGTGGTCTTTGTCTGCAGCACTGGTCAGTTTGAACTCAAATGAAGTGCCTTCAAGAAAGGTAAGACCTGTCTGGCTGCTTCATTAAATGTTTGGCACAATTCTGTTCTATGGACAACTTATTGCTAACGTCTCTAAATGTCTTTAGAGAATCATTTCTGTGATCTGAAGTTGCCTTCTGTAACTTTTTGATTGCCAGAGATACTATTTTTTTTTCTTGTCAAACATTGACCGTTTTATTCTCCAGAATTAAGTCAGTAACTTTTGAATGATGCCAGTTTCTGAACAGACGCTACCTGCCTGAGACAGACCTCACTGGGCGTGGTCAGGGAGACGATGTGCCGTCACCGAACTGGAAGGCAGAATTCTTGGCTTTGAAAGAGCGAGAGCCGCCAGACTCCTGGGAAATGGAGTTTTCTGACACTCCAGCGTCTTCCCAGTTAGTGCTACAAAAACCTTGGAAAGGCGCAGCAGGGTTCATACCCAAAACCCCAGTCAGTATAAAAAGGCCCACTACTGATGCCAAACAGGTGAAATCTACTTCCTTTTTCTTATTTCGTTATTATTCTAGTGTGTATTTTATATTGCCTTTTTGTTGCTCAGAAACGGCAGCGAAAAAACAAAGAAAACCAGAACTCCAAGTGTGTAAGTTGGTTTTCTTCTCCGTTTTATATATTGGGTCATGTTTCCTTGCACCCACCGACGAGCTGTCCTCTTCCACTAGGGTGGGGATATGGCTATCCCAGTGGAGGTGTTCAACTCTCCCTCCTCCTTGGCCAAAGACCCAGCGCTGCGCAGACAGCAGCTGGACCACCTGATGGATCAGATCACCGGGTCTTTTAGTTTCATACAGGTATGGATCAGCTTTTGTTTTCCCTCCACTGAATGTAGCTGTAGCTTCTGTTGAGGGGGGAAATGGAGATACTGTAATGCAACAGTGGTGTGCTGCTTGAAATTTGAGAAGCTCAGCTGTTGGTTTCACAAAAGTGAAGATCCCTGAAATTGCATGAAATGTAAACTGTATGGGTCATGTGAATTTAACCAGTGATCTAGATGTAACTTCGCCAAGTCCTGTTTTTGTGATTTCATCTACACTTTCCCTGTCAGGACTCTTTGCTGGACGGTGAGGCCTCCCCTACTGAAGGGCGGTCCAGGAGACTTCGCCTGTCACCTGGCTCTAGTCCTCTAGGTAAAATTTTTAGCTCCCTTTAGCAGATACTTCCAGGTTTAGTAAATGGCTTCCAATTTTATATGGAGCTGTCAGTCTGACAGGGATGGCTGTTTAATCACTGTTTAGAGTGAACTCACGTTTGCTAAAGTGTAAGCTGAAGATTGTCTCCTTCATTCCACAGTGCAGAGAGAGCAGAATAAAACTCCAGCTGACCTTCTGCCTCAAACTCAGCATGTAAGACTCTTGGTCATCCATTCAATTAGGCAAAACGTTTTGTGCAAGTCCTTGCATGTAAACCTTCCACAGACACAGGACATTTCAATCTCTTGTGACTCTTCTCATGCCAGTCTACTCCTCTGCATGTCCGTCTGACCCCTGGAGAAGTTAAAGACCCTCTGGCCAATGGTGACCAGACTCTAGACAGCTCAGATTTGGACCTACACCCTGGAGATACCATACATGTAAGGCATAAAAAAAATATATAGTATCTATAGCTATATGTTGGAGGTGAAGGAGCAGTGGTTTGGTCTTTTAAAATGTGAATGGATTAAATATTAAAATTGAATTCATTTTAAAAACGTATAATGGTTTACTGTGGTTTGGTTCCAGACAAAGCAAGATGAGGGCTTCACCCCCCCACCCCTGTACCGTAGAGAATCCTGCATCTCTATACCTCTTGAAGACAAGAACTCTACACAGGTCTGTTAACTTAAGGCACCTATATCCAAATACTTTGTAATTCCAGAGCCTTTCATGAAATGATCTGGTCCAGCTTCCTCTACATATAGCTGTCTCACATCCTGGATTCTTATCATGGTGTTTATGACAGACAGGAAAGCTTTGTAATGGAGGAATGACGGCACAGACCTTCTCCACGCCACCTAGCAGGCAGTCTCTCACCGCTTCCTTCAACATGCATTCTGTGAGTCCGCATACGAACATGGCTCTATTCGATGCGTGTTAACGATTAGAACTGAAATAAAGGGTGTCGTGTTGAGATGTCTTCTCTTGACCAGGTGTTCAGTGGAGAGGCTCCTGTGACTCTGAGTTCTGAGGTGAAAGCTGAAAGTGACTGTTCAGGGTCTATAGGTCTGAGCTACAGTACAGCAAGTTACTCTACAGCTAGCACACAGACACCAGCTGAATTCGGCCTTCCTCAAGATGACCTGCAGATGGGTAACAGCAAAACATCCCTGACCTTGAGCGAATGCAATATAACGAATTAAAAAATGCAAATGTGATTTATCATGAAAGGTTAACCTAATCTGAAGTAGGAGGTTTTCAAATGCTATGGTTGTTTTTGTTTTGCACAGAGAGTGCCTACTTGTCAGAGAGTGAAGTCAGTGCTACAAGTCAAGGGTTTTCTTCTCCTAGTCCCTCCTCTGCCCCCCAGTCTCAGTCCAGCCTCAGCCAGCCTTATTACCCCCGCAGCACACTTGGAGGTACGACACGTAACAGGGGACTTCCGCACTCCTACCGTTCACCAGGGTCTTCCAGAGGTACTTGCCCTCCTGTTTCCTTTTGTTTGTTTTCCTGTCTTTTATTGGGTTTTAATTCAAAGCTTTGCTTTGTGTGGTGCTGGTTCAATGTAGATGTGTTTGTTCAAAATGAATTCACTTTGTAGGAATCTGTTTTAATCATAAACGCCCCCCCTCTCTGTTAGGTGGTTATGATGTCCCTCGTGTGAATGTACATGCCCCCGGAGGAAGTTTTGTGTCCCAGACCCACAGAGATCCTGGATCAGTGCTGTACAGCTCACGGGTAAAACGTTTTCAGTTCCCTCCTCAGTACTCATGTCTAGTTTGAGAAGCTGACTGAAATGTTTACACTAATGCTAGGAAAATGGGTGTCCGCTCAACCATAAACGAGCTGGAGGGACAGGAGCTCAGAGAAACGGCTCTTCAGGTATGTTTTGACTTCACAAATGAATCAACTTTTTTCTTCATCTTTTACTGCCCCCTCATTTTAACCTCTTTACCAAAGCTCACATTTGTAAACACTGGTAAACTGGTCAATATTAAAATAGCTAGAGCATAGTATGCAATCACATACCAAATGCGCCCTTCTCCCAGTACACCACTGAAGCGCTATACAACCCAAGTTCAGTGCGGCGATGGGATCTGTAATGTTTCTGAAGTATTTGGAAAATACATTAACATTGCAAGAACACCTGTAACTCTACAAGATGGTACATGTATACAGTGAGGCAAATGATTTCACCCCTTGCTGTATTTGTTTGTGGAAAAAAGCAATTTGAGGTAATTTCCTTTTTATGGCGAGAAAGAATCAACCAAAAATCAAGAAAAAAACATGTTCTCAGTGAAATGAAAATAAATATTTGATACCCAAGCAAAAAACGTGAGCTAGTACTAGGTGGAGAAACCCTTGTTGGCAAGCAAAGCTGTGATGTTTCTTGTCAGTCACCAGGTTTGCACACATCTCAGGAGGGATTCTGGCCCACTCCTCTTTATAGAAACTACATTCTTTAGGTATTTTGGCAGCAGCTTCCGCTCCTCCACAGATTTTTCTATTTGACTGAGGTCTGGAGACTGCCTTGGCCTCTCAGGACCTTAATGTGCTGCTTAGCCTCTTGGCTACCTTCGCTGTGTTTTGGGATGTAGTCATGTCCAGTGTTCTGGCTGAGGGAAGGAGGTGCTCACCCAGGATTTTGCAGTACACGGGCCCCATCAATTGGCCCTCAATGTGGTTGAGGTCATCCTGTACCCTTAAAACATCCCCATGTTTCCACCTCCATGCTGGACTGTGCGGATGGTGTTCAGGTTATACTCAGCATTTCTCTTCATTCTAACATTGACAAGTTGATGCCCAAGAGCTCGATGTTTAGTCTCCTCTGACCACAGCACTTTTCCCAAGCCTTCTCTGAATCTTAAATGTTTATTGGCAAACTTGAGATTGGCCGTACATGCGCCTTCTTGAGCAGGGGGACCTTGCGGGCACTGCAAGATTTCAGTCCATTATGATGAGTTACCAATGGTGTTCTTGGTGTCTGGTTAGGGTTTGTTTCCATTTGCATAATTGCACAAACAGTTGTCAGCTTCTCATGAAGCTTCTCGCCTCGTGCAGGTCTACTGTCTTGCTCCTGATATCCTTTGGCAGCTTTTTGGTCTTGCCCATGGTGGTGGAGAGGTTGGAATGGAAGAAACTTGGACAGATGTGCTTTATGCAGATCAGAATTAAGTTAAGTCAGAATTATCTGTAATTGATTTGTAATCTGTGTGTAACATGGGCATACAGCCAGTCTGTGGCTGGAAGTCTGGCTGGGTCCTTGGGTATCCTTGGGTAAATTGGTTTGCATGTGATTGAGTGACCTTTTATCTAACCTGTTTTTCTTGTGTTTTGCTGAATCTGTCTCCATAAAAATGAAACTACCTCATAAATTTGACTATTTTTGTAAGTCAGCAAACTTGTACAGCAGGGGTTCAAATTATTTCCCCCACTGTATATGTATCCATTGCTTGAAGTCCAGCATAGTTTGTCACTAGATCTCTGCTTTGCATGATTTGGCATTTAGTTGCAGTGAAATCAAGCAAACTGTGCTGAACTGCAGGACAAGAACTGATGGTTCTAAATGAAGTGCTTGCTTTTACGTATTAAACAAATGTTCTGTGCGGTAGCAGCAGGTTGGAGTGACTACTCTCAGGTGAGCAGTCCAGACCGGGAGGGGACATACCTGCAGGACTCCGGACATGGTGACTCTCTCTCTATTTCCCCCATGGAGATGCCAGTCACTGGTCAAGGTGCTCACACCCTGCTACCTGTGCATGTGTACCCTGTATCCCAGCAGCTCCGGGTAGCGTTCTCTGCTGCCCGTACTGCCAACTTTGCACCTGGCACTCTGGATCAGCCCATTGCTTTTGATCTACTGCACAGCAACCTGGGAGATGTGTTTGATGCTCCTTCTGGCCGGTTTTCATGCCCAGCTGCCGGCACCTATGTCTTCATCTTCCACATTCTCAAGCTGGCAGTCAATGTGCCGCTCTACATCAATCTCATGCGCAACGAGGAGGTGATGGTGTCCGCGTACGCCAATGACGGGGCGCCGGACCATGAGACGGCTAGCAACCATGCTGTGCTTCAGCTGTACCATGGTGACCAAGTGTGGCTGCGTCTCCACCGTGGTGCTATCTATGGCAGCAGCTGGAAGTACAGCACCTTCTCAGGCTTTCTGCTGTACCAGGACTGAGTGTTCCACCTAATTTCTGCTATATAGGCACATACTGTGGGGAGGCCAGTGTGGATTCGATTGGCCCACCAGTTACATTGCAGTTACGTCGCACTAAGTCTGTTTGGTGACCCTGCAGCCGCAGCATGCTAAGTGTTCCTGTCCATTAGCTAATCAGTCTTTGCCTTAATGTGAGACACTTGTGTGTTTGCTCTTGGCAGTGTTTACATCAATTTTTTTATGGTTACCAAAATATTATGCTACATACTAATTGCACAAAGTATTGACTGGATGTAGCAGCACCTGATGTGTTCCTTAATTCCAATTTTTCATTCAGAGTTTTCATTCAAACGTGACTCTGCTGGTTTCCTAATTCTACTGAAGCCCTAAACTTTGCTGTTTGTGTGGGATATTGGAGCTATACATGTGAAGCCAGGTCTCTGTCTGGTGCCTTTTCTTTCTGATTACTGAGCACTTGAATTGCTTATGAATGTCGATTTATCTGATAGTACTTGACATGTTGAGCACTTTAAAAGGAGACACTTGTGGCTGTGTGCGCTATGGTTGATTTTGACCACTGCAAACAAGGAAACAAACCAAATGGTTCCTCATTGTGCCTAAATAAAAGATGTTGTGCAGTTTTTCCGTGTGGTGGTTTGTTTGTAGCTGTTGTGATCTAGGTGTATTTAAAATAAAAAAGTGTAGCGTTGCCATCTGCTGGTGAAAATCAGGTTTCTTCAGAGAACCGTAATTCCTGCTTGTCGCGGGGGTTGTGTTTCAGGAGCTTCCGCGTATAGTGAAAAACCGTGTTTTAGTTTAACAAATACCCTTTTATAGTGTAAACCCTAAATATGCTCCCAGAGCACTTTAATGTCGTTTTACACTAGTTTAATGCATTGCTCTTGAAAAATGTAAACCCTCGTTCACCTCTTTAATTTAAATTCCTTGCTGCAACTCCGAAGGTCGTAGGACAAAAGTATTGGGACACTGCGGTGAGGTGAACAGTTTTCATGGAATAACTCCTCATCTGCTCTGGCTACAAATACATGAAGGGCTCATTGGAAAAGTCTCCTGGAGATCAGTAGAACGGTATCCAAATCGACTAGCCTGCCCAGAGTTTGCTTATGTGAAAACATCCAGAAAATGCTGCACATTGCTTACAATACTTTCTCTGGAGCTCAGCTTACACTTGATCCTGTTCTAACAGCCTGATGGAGCTCTTCGCCTATAGTCCTTAAATCTTAAGGTTTGCATGTAGAGGCATATGACACAAACTAAACTGACCGTATCACAGGTTTCAGTGTGGAATTATGTCATTTTTCGGTGACTTCACCAGAGGGCAGCATTGTTTAAACATTCGCTCTCTGCTTATGGTTACTTGGACTCTATCGTGGCTCTCAGACATGAAGCCACTTGAGACAGTAGAATAGACTGTTTTTTTGTGAGCTCTTGTTGATTCTGTGATCTATTTGATAGGTCGATATAAAGGTCTCAGGGACCTAGAAATGGTATTTCTTTAGAGGGGATGTGTTTTACAATGTGGTGAAATGTCTGAAGGTGAATGAAGAGCACAGTTATGGTATATTAGAATTGACTGGCAGTGGAACAATCTATAAAAAGTCGTTAATGACCAAAATGTGCAGAGACTGAAAGCAATATGAAGTAACATTCTTTGAACGAGCTGGCTGGTTCTTCTCGGACCCGGACCCACTAAGTGGGATCTTTTGAACATAATTGCCTCCGTGAACTTTAACAAACAAAAAGCTTTTCTGATGCTTGTTATAGAAAGCAGCTTCTGAAGTGTGCTTTTGAGATTCAAGCCATGTACTTTGTGTTTTTGCAACAGCAGGCAATGATGAACACAGGGGTGATTCACAGGACCTTTTGTGCTTCTGCACAGGATCATCAAAGCAAAGAGCTCCTCCAACCATATGGCCACACCTGTTCCCAAACCTTTATCATCCCTCAGCTCCACCTCGCTTTAGTGGCAATCTGTGCCTCAGACACAAACCAGCCTTATCCTGTTCAGCTACAGATTACAAATGCAGAGTTCCCTAATAATGTGGTGTTTAGACGATATCGCATTAATTTGGCAGCCAAAGGGAAACATGCAGTGTCCAGTTTTTGTTCGGTGCTTTATTTAATGCTGAGGGAAGGAGGTTGTTGCTCAAAATCTCACATTACATGGCACCATTCATCCTCTCCTTAAAACAGTGCAGTTGCCGTTCACCTTCGCTGAACCCCCGCCCCCCGCCCCCCAAAGCGTGATGTTTCCACTCCCATGCTTCACAGTAGGGATGGTGTTCTTTGGATGCAACTCCTTTTTCCTCCAAACATGGCGAGTGAAGTTTAGACCAGAAAAGTATATTTTGGTTTTGTCTGAGCACATGACTTTCTCCCAGGCCTTCTCTGGATCATCCAGATGGCAAACATTAGACAGTCCTGGACATCATGACTTGAACATATATTTTTTTTTATTACTGTCCAGAGAACACACAGAGCGTCTTGGTATAGTGAAATACTGCTGTACTGAGAGGCGGGAGTCAATCCAAGAATACTATTTATTTCTTCTTGCTGCTGATTGGCTGCTGCCCTTTGATGCAGCTGCAGTCCTGAATTTCCCCTGAGGAGCTTCTTCAGTGTTGTTTTTTGTTTTGTTCTTTTTAAAGCCCTGCATTTTTATTACTGTAAATTAAATTAATTTATTACTGTATTTACTCTACATAAACCAAAGAAAATGACAGAGCATACCATTGTAACATTGGGGTAACATTGTAATTTGCTCCAGTGTAAAGTGTACAGTACATTTTTTAAGGGTAATGTATTAAGTTGAGTTTAAAATGAAATTAAATTGTTTTTGGAGCATATTTAGGATTTACATTGTAAAAATAGGCATTTTTAGGCTTTTTTTTTTGACCACATAAATTCGCATTTTTTCCCAATTCATGTAACCTCTGTGAAGGTCAGTAGTTTACTGTATTTATAAATGATATAACAACAAATAGTCTCCTTTATTAAACTAAAGCTGGTGCCTTGTTGAAATCAGCCTCTCACACACGGCGCAATACGTTTTTACTGAGAATCAGAGGTCATGTTGACGGCAGTTTCCATGGTCTTTATAGTCATTGTGAAGTCGGTTTGTTTTAGAGACTGTGTGTTATGCTGACCTTTCTTTAGCCAGTTCAAACAGGTCTAATGCATCCCACAGGCTCTTTCTTTGGTTGGTAGACACAACTGTCGATGTAGTGAGAGAATGACCTCAGTTTTGCCTAGGTTTTAAATTGCTAAAGTTTTTGAAGAATCCTGAAGACTCTGTGAGTAGTTTCTTAGTAGCTCTGCTTTAATGGGAGAAAATATACTCTTCTCCCATTTCATTTACTTGGCTATAATTCATCTTATGTTTCAGCACCCATGAACACAGTTCACTGTGAGCATGAAATGGACTGTAGCGGCTTTCACTGTGCATTCATTCATCATGTCTAGCAAGGAATAAACTACAAAAATGAAGCACTAAAATTCTTAAGTCATGCTCAATTAGCACAATGGTTTTAAATGCTTTGGTCAGTTTAAAATGAGATACTTTCATGCTTTCACTTTATTCAATTTTTGAACAAGTCAGTATTTATTCTGTTGCACTGTTGTCTAACACCACATTTCCCCACATTTGTCTGGAAGACCCTTTGTCTTTAATCTAAGAAAAGTAAATTGGTAACATTGTTGGTTCAGGGACAAGTTTAAAATGTGCAGAGCAGAGGGGCTTCCAGGACCAGGGTTGGGAAACACTAGTCCAGTTCTCTTCAGCCAGTTCCTGGAAACAGGTCCTCTTTGGACTTTCCATTTTAGCGTTTTACAGCGATCTGAGCCTGGAGGGGAGTTACTGGCCTTGTGTTAGCACTAATGGCCACTTCTTCGGAGTGCTATAAACGGCAGAGCACCAGACAGTACAACACCTAGTGCTTATTTAAATCAGCAGCCTGGTCTTTTGTGCTTGAGCGTCACAAACATCGTTTGGCTCTCTTAAAGTTGTCTACAGTGGCAGTTCTGGACCAGCATTTCGCCGTGCTCTCAGTCACACATTTATTTATTTAGAGAGATTCCAGACAGAGCGACAGCTGAAACTATGACATTTGGTGGTGCAGCTTTTAAAAATCAAACAGTAATCTTTTAAAAATTAAACAGTAAGCTATTTCAGTATGGAAAACAATGTAGAGTGGTACTTTACATAACACGATCTATGTCGGGAGGCTCAGTGCAGAAAGCATTTGGTTTTAACAAGCACATGACTTGGCACTTTGGTGATGCATCCTGGGGTCGGTGAGCTAAGCCACCAGAAATCTGAGATTCTTTAGGAAAGCAGTGAGCCGGTACTCATTCCTAAGGACAAAGCCACAGAAGCAAGAATTAACCCTATATGGCCCTTGAGTACATATAGAAAACTGCATGGAGTAGAGTATTGACAGACTTAGAAGTCTGGTGTTCAGATATAACAGATTAAAGAAATGATTTTTAAGATTTATTAATTACAAAATGACTTTTATGGAATGTTGTCAGCTTGAAATACTAAATACCACTAAGACTTTCAGATATTTATGTATGATCAACATAAATAAAGTGCAAGCAGTGTCTTTTATGTCAGTAATTTTCAGTGCTGTCATTTTTGTCCCAACAACCTAACCAACCAATCAGCTGAACAACCGACCAATCATTCAAAAACTATTCAATCAACTCAACAACCAATCAATCAGCCAATCAATCAATCACCTAACCAACCAACAAATCAGCCAACCGACCAATTAACTAAACAACTGAACCAACAGCTCACCAGCTAAGCAACCATTGAACCAACCGACCAACCAATCAGCTAAAAAACAAACAATCCAATAAATTATTAACATAGTTATTCAGAAACCTTCCTTATTTAATTAAAACTTCTACACCACTAAGTCAAATGGTGCACTATTTTATCTGTTTGATGTTATTCTTTGTATTTAAAGAAATAGTTTCTTCTTGTGGAGGGAGTACAAGAAAATGATATGGTCAGCACTTAAAACACTGTCAGTTATCCTTTTAACACACACACACACACACACACACACACACACACACACATTTACCAAACTCGGTATGCTAGGCCTTATTTGGAAGTGCTAAGTGCATAGAAAAACACATGATTCAGACATAAACAGCCATGTTGAAACCCTGCCAGCTTAATGAGTGTTTTCTCATTAAGGTGATAGAATTCAGACATTTTGCACAAGAGTAGGGCTGTTCAGCCTGTCTGTTTACTTGTCCATAAAAAGGCCCAGGTGTGTGATTTTAACCTGGGGTTACCCTTATTTCCTCCCCCAGCAGTTTGCGCCGCACCTTCATGCTGGCTCTTTATTTTTGTTACCAGCTCCACCTCCAACTGTAGAGTAGCAAGCGAGATCTCCTGCAGGCTGGTGTTGCTCCGGCTTCTCCAAATTATCCTGCTTATTTTCACTTTACACTCGACATGCAGTGTGTTGTTTACTCACGTGTCTGAGATACACTTTTAGATACAGAAACAGACACAGATGGTTAAACTAGACACAACTCACTGTGCTGTTCATATAGTCTTCATATGGTATGTTTTACAGCACTGAACGTAATCTTTTTCAGCTGAGGTATAGGAATAGGAGGGTCTTATGGCTTAGCGGAGAGCTGCATGTTTAAGTAGAACTGGAACTTGGAGTCTGAGGCGGGGTGTACATATTGGACATACAGGGGTAGACTGAAAGGGCATGAAAATGGTTCCACTTGTAGAGTGGACTTTTACACTGGGGTCAGGTGCAGCGGACAAATAGCCTGCATCAAAGTAGTAGTACTTGAATAAATATAACTTACATATTTGAGATTTGGCATCACAGGCTTTTCTGTATGCATTTTGCTTTATTCTTTAAAAAGTATACTTCTAAGATGTACTCTAGTTATCTATAGAGATGTTTCTAAGTAACAGCAAATTGAAAACAAATTGAAAACAGAAAAAAGTGAAAATATTTAGTAAAGGAAATATATTTGATCTTTATACAGCACTTACACAGCATTCTTTCATATTTCAATTCTTTCATATTTCAATTCTTTCATATTTTCCAACAAATTAATTCAACAGTTGTAATGGTGATGGGCTCTACATCTTTAATTGCTTCTCGGAAACAGAGTTCCTGCTGGACGCTAAATTGGAGCAGCCTGTCAGTCAGGAAACATAACTCAGACTCTTTTGCCGTTTATAAACTAAATTATGCTTCTTAGGAGTAAATTAAAGATAACGTCAACTTCTGACTTACCATAACTATTAAAAACCGTTGTCTGGCTTCAAAAGGGATCCCACATCTAAAACAGCACATTCTTCAAATTTAAGGTGGTTCTTGGTAATGATGCCACTGATGAACTATTTTTGTTTCCCTTAAGAACTTTTCACAAATAGTGGGAGACGGTTTTGTGTGAAGAACCCTTTTAAATCTGAAGAACCTCCTCACAATGTAACGGTTCTAGAAATACTATTCAGTTGTTTTACATTAAGAGAAGAGTCTTTAAACCGCTAAAAGGTTCTTCATGCTCACACTATGGCATTGATCAAAGGGGCCCTTTTTGTGCAAAACCCTATTTTAGTTGTGGGTGAGTTTGGTGCTGTATGTAAACATTGTTAAAGATATAAAACTGGTTACTCCTCATTCAGTGCAGGTTTTATATGGAAATGAAGCTGCAAAAACAAAAACCAACACATTTACTTACATCAGGTGTGCAGTGGTGTGTTCACGTATGACCGAATGATCACTTTAATTTAATAAAAATCTGTTAATTCAACATACAGCAGATAAAAACCCTATAATCTATGGAGTGTTTCAGTTCAGACTGTTTTTTTATGAAGCACAGTATAGAACCGCCAATCACCGCATATTCACTCACACACACACACACACACACACACTGCCTTGTGTGGAGACCTCATGCTGAACCACCCAAAGAGATCCAGGTATTACCACAAATTCTGTTATTTTCACTTCGTTCGTTAACATAAATCTATCTCCCAAAAATAATTACCATTTTTGTTCCTGAAGTGACATCAGCAAGGGAACAGTTGAGGGATGATTGTCAGTGAAAAGTAAATGAAATCAATTACTCCTGAAAATATATAATCGCTTACTTTCTGAACTTATACAAACTACAATTTAGTGATTTAACTTTATGGATAAAGAAATGAGAAGGTGTGAATTTCCATGATGCCAGTATAGTGCATTAAAACTACTGCTGTGTTGTGCTGGAACTGTTATTCAGCTCCCTGGAACCATTTATCACCTCATAATACACCCCCCCCACCCCCCCCTTTATTTAGCTCTCTCTCTCTCTCTTTCTCTCTCCCTCCCCCTTTCTTTCTTTCATTCTTTCTCTCTCTC
>JBBPDB010000128.1:18084984-18095245 GCA_037974465.1 Brachypetersius altus | reverse complement strand
GTGTGAGTGTGTGTGTGTGTGTGTGTGTGTGTGTGTGTGTGTGTGTATGCGTGTGTGTGTGTGTATGTGTGTGTGGTAGAGTACTATAGCTCTACTACAGTTAAAAGCAGAACTGATGATGTGATTTTATCTCGGATTAACTCCTGTTCCTGCACATGATTCTGTGTGTAAAGGGTTTGAACATTGTTAAGTTGATGTAATATGGGGACATGGTTGCTGGCAGAAACAGCCCCACCTGTACCACTGAAGACATGGTGTACACAGCTGTACTAGAAAAGAACATGTGGTAGTAAACATGGGCAAGCACCCGCTCAGACACTTCCAGAAGTGACTCATATGGTGATGAAACTGTGCTACAATCTCTAGGAGAGGCAGGAAACCCATTGGCCTGTGGCGCACACAAAATCACATCAAGAACATAAAGTCACGTCGGTCAGATTTACACCTCTTACAGTTACCTGAATGAGCACCAGAGTGAGAAAATACATAGAAGTGAGACTGACCTCAGTACTGTGTGAAAATATTTTGCAATTCAAAGTATGATAAATCAAATAAATCAAATAAAGACACATGATCATAGTTATGGGCAGTTTTATTTCACACTGATATTGATTGAATGTTTTCTGGAACAGGATTGATTAGCAGGAGACAAAGAGAAAAATCACTTGGTATTTGAGGTTTAATGAGTAAAAACTTTGGCTGAGGGTTTTAAAGTGTTTTTTTTTCTTATAGCAAAGTAATACTTCAGTATTAAGAACAAACATTAACATGATCACGATAACCATGAACAGAAGTTATCTAAATCAATTTCCAATTATTACATTTACAAATCAGTGAACATGGTTCTGCTTCTGCAGTGAGTAATCATGCCCTTCTGTTGCTTTATACACATGCACAAGACTGACTGCAATACAGGGGACATGAAAGTATGAATTTGAACAATATTTGTATGTGTTTAGCTCATTTTGTGGTGCTACATTTCTAAATGGGGTGTGTGTCATGACATAAGTGTTGTCCTCTTCCTTTCTCAGGAGCCTGAGCAGGCCACAGCAGCTGTAATTCTGCCTGTACAGCTTTGAGCGGGGGCTGAAATCTAATTCTTGAGGGATAAATAAGCAGTGTTCCCCTCCCATTGAGTAAAGGGCTAAGAAGGAGTTTGTAGAAAAGTCATAGAACAGCGTGGAACTGTTCTTTATTTGCTGGTGTGGTGCTGCCAGTTGTAATGAAGGGTTGTTTTTTCTGAAACTTTCTCCAAATCTTGTAACATACAATGCTGTAGTAAAGACCAGGAGTGTGCCTGAAGTCTACCGACATCAATGGCTGAGCCCCTCGCACGTAGTGGTGATGGTGGGAGGAACCACTAGTCAAGTACAGCCTCAGTGTTTACTTGAAGGACCAAAACATGCCCTTCTGACTGAAGCCAATGCAGTCTCATATTTGTGGCCAAAACATTTCTGCTGAGTGGGTGCCGTTTGTGGTAAGTAGCTTATTTAATAAAAACGATGTTGAAACGCGCAGTTACAGAACATACCCAGACCTCACACTGTCCAGTTGAGTGGTGAAGGATTTGCTGAGGTACTTGGAGGTTAGATGAACTGCTCAGCTGGGCTTCAGAGTTTTATTTACCATTTTGAGAAGCTTCTCTCTGCTATTGATCAGAATGTCAGATTTGAATTCACCTGTTCATTAGATAATGTAAGAATGTATCTTAGGTATGGGGTACAGCAGCATCTCATATGTGATTGCTTATGTGTCCATATAAGATGTGGAGAACGTAAATATATTATTTTAATTGCAGACAATAACCAGGTCTGCCTGTTTGAATGGTTCACTCAGCCCCTACTAACAGCTATTAAATGTAACTGAACTTGAAGTTAAATATAAAAGATTCTATGAAAAAGGTAATACCAAACCTAATGCTTAGACCTGGGCTGGTGGTGAAGGAGTTGCCCCTGCGATCGGAAAGTCGTGGGTTCGTATCCTAGGACTGCTTGTAGCACCACACACTGCTCCCCAGACGCTGCGTCGCTGGTAGCCCACTGCTTCACTTGGTGAACAGGTTAAATTCCGAGAAAGAATTTGACACTGTTCACAGCGTTTGCTGTGTTCACTTTACTTACTCACTAACTTACGTAAACATTAACTCAAAACGAATCCCGGGTACTAAGAATGATTCACTGATAATCCGCATAGTTTGTTTACAATTAAATCATCTGTAGATCCATTAAAATAAAGTTGGTTTGTGAATAAAGCCTAATAGCCTGTTTCTCGCACATCCTGGTCATTAAGCCACCTGAAGCTGTGTGTAACATTGATCATGTTTAAGGGGTGTTTTTAAGCTAAGAATAACCCTTATATATCACTCAAACACGTGGCCTTTTGTAGCTTATTGCTTTTAGAAAATGGTGACCAAATACAATATGATCAAATAAACCAAGGTTCACTAAATAATTTACTAGCATTATTTAAAATCAATAAACCACAAGCAAGCAATGGCATTTGTTGACAGCAATAGCTTTAGCTCACATAACAATAAAAGATTCCTCTTTGAACAGCAATAATAAACATTTAAATATGTTCACTTTAAAATGACTTCAAGGCTCAGGCGATCAGATTTTTGAACCAGAACTGTATTATAATGTGGGAATCAGAATGCATGAGTCACTGCGGACAGGAACAGCCCGCATTTTAGATGCATATGAAACTGCAAACATGACCTCTACGAAGGACACACTTTCTGCTAAACAGGAAAACACACCATATGGGAAAAAACGACACAGCAAAGATATTGTTTAATACAGAACAAAATGGCCTGTAAACAGGCAATAAACATCCCCCAAAAAGTGCTTAAAGCTATTATTGTACATTGTCTCACTACTACTGCACTTTACAGTGCTAAAATAAATTACAGTGCTATTAAGACAGACAACTTTAGAAAATTACACTCCGTTGTGTTGCATGAGTATAGAGGCATCGTTTAGACTGTGTTTTGTCACGACACACTATTTTATATCTAGTTGGCTCCTTACCCTAAAAGTATAAGACAGGTTTGGTATCTGCATAAAGGTCCCATACTGTGTAAACAAAATTTCCTCACATTTTTTTAAATAAAAGATTTTAATGCAGTATTTTAAACCTGTTAAAATGTATAAACGTCATTGACTCCCCAGTCTGTACTTTCTATGTGGAATTTAACTACCAACAAACAGCCTTAGAATCCACTGTTTTGTGATGCCACAAACATCTAAACACGTATGTCTGCCTATTTATCCTACAGCCGTTTAGCATCACTCACTCCAGCTGAAGGTACGAGGCGTGTTTCAGCCCGGGCTGCTTTTTGAGCAAGGGACAGACAGTCACAGCAGACATCATTCTCATATATCAGTCCATATAGAGCAGCAACACAAACACCCTGTTAAATAAAGAGAGGGGTAATGAGAGGTTGGAAAATTGCCATTCAAAAATGAAATACAACTGTTTTGGCACAAAAAACACAAACACCATAAACATCATAAATGGTCCCCAGTGGAATAAATAAAATACAGTGCAAATGTGAGGCAGTTATTATTAACACAGATGGCCTTGCACCACTGCAGAATTGTTCATGCAGATTCTACTGGTGCTATAAAATAAAACAAAAGTACAGATCAAGACTACTACTGTTTTAAGCAGTGAAATGTACTTTTGTACGTCTTTTAATAGGTTACAGCATACAACACGGTGTGAGAACAAGGAAGAAAAGTGCCGTGCTGTATTTGGGCTTGTGTGTTGTGAGTAAGGCAGTGTTTGGGGTTTTCCTCTAAGAATGTGCAATGGTGGAAGGTTTATTTCCTGCTGCTCTGGAGGGTGATCCCTTCCTGCGGGGGAAAAGAGGAGTGGGGGGAGTAGAAGGAGAAGGAAGGAGAAAGAGAAAAGACTGGGTTTATGATAATAAAGGCTGGTGTAATTATTTAGAACACTACTTCCTTGTTGGACAGGGTATGATTACATTCTGGTCTTTCTTCATCAGCATCTCATCTACCCTTTACCACTTTATATGTGTGATATATGAACACTGTTATTTCAGGTTTTTATGGCAGGATTTTAGTGTCTACACTGTGCTAAGATAAGCATTAAGTTTAACTCAGATATAAAAGTTCCAAAAAATATTAAAATAGCTATTGGTTGTATAAAGAACCTTGCAGTGGATTGTTCTTTATTCAACTATTGGTGTAAACAGTGCATAGTGTGTGAGTGAGTAAGTGTATGACACTGTTACTCAAGTGAAACTCACTTTGTGTAGTCACTTTTTGAAACACTGAAAGGTGAGGCTGGTGTTGCTCAAGCTATTCATTATGGTCCCCTCACACCTGGAGCAGAAAGTGTGTGAACGGACGATTATTTACCCTGAAGCCTTGTGGGATCTGCACTGACCCATAATACCCCTTCCCGTGTCTGTGTGTTTATTCTGAGTGTGTGTGTGTGTGTGTGTGTGTGTGTGTGTGTGTGTGTGTGTGTGTGTTTATTGTACTTCTCAGAGAAAACTAAAATGATCCTGACATGTAAAATGCTTATTACAAAAGTGACCTTTTATTAAAATTTTGATTACTGTTAAGTGTGGAATGGGTTTGCGTTAGAATAGAAAATCAAAGTCTTATATAATGTTTTGCAATCCCCGGTCAAAAGTCATGTTTTGCTCATTTTGTATGTGAAAGTGAAAACTATTTCTCTGTAGAGAACACACTTACGTTGAGCATAATTGGAACAAAATATAAAAGATAAAATGTGCCCTAATTTTATGTCATTTTTCCAAAGTGTTTAATTAATTAAATAAACAGTGATTGTTGCAGAGGCATGTCTGTGTGTAGCAAATGTGAATTTATTTTCACTTAGACCATCAACAATAAATATTCATTTCATGAATAGCACTGGGGACACAGTATTATTACAAGTTCTTACATAAATGGGGCATTTCATTTCATTTGAAATGCATTACAGCGTTTCATTCCAGTGCATTAAAGCATTCAAGCATCTACTTTTAGTGCATTATAGATCATTTCACAATTTTCCATAATATATCTAGAGGTGAATGAGCTCTACATGTATAAGAAATATTAATACTGTATTAGAACAAATATAACTGTATATTAGAAGAGGACAAACCTTCCTTTACTTCTAATGTACAGAAAAAACGTTTTTGTGTAAGTAATGATGTTATGTCATTTTTGGGCATCTTGAAGTGTTCAAAGTAAAAGTAGTAAAGTAAAAGTGTAAAAAAGGAAGACGTGAAAGAGAAGATTTATACACTGAACGTTCTGACTGTTTTTGCACTTGAGTAAATGAGTAAGTGTGTGGTCAGCACATGTGTATGTATTTGAATGTGTGTGTGTTTGGAATGGCCAGTGTGTTTGAGTGTGTGTGTGTGTGTGTGTGTGTGTGCGTGTGTGTCACCGGGTATGAGTAACTGGAAAAACTTAGAAGTTACACTCAGTCTGGTTTCCTCTGCCTGCATTCTTTCCCTCTCATCTCTCATTCACTGGCTTTCACACGTGAGCAGAGATGAAAGGGCCAGTTCTTTTGGCCTCCTGGCGACGGATGCCCAGCAGGACCGGGTCACACCTTCACTGAGGCTGAGAATGGGCCCAAAGGACTGACCAGGACACCGATGTGTGTTCGGCTTCAGGAAGCTGTTCTGCTGTTAGCACACCTTCCCCCAACACACACAAACACACACCTTTCAATCTGTTTATTCTCAAATGCCTCGGGGAAAAGGAGTACTGCGTCAGTGCGGCTGATAGCGGCAATATCCTCCCAGGAGAGACAGCGTGCATAAGAAAAAGATAACACGCTTTTCAAATTGTTGTTTTTTTTCCGCAAAATGGCAAAAAGGATTTTATTTATGAGCACTGAAGTGATATGACACACAGTCAGCATAGTTTTTCATGGCTCCACACTGCATCATTTCAGCCAACAGCTACATGATCATACATTTATTCTCTATAAAGCGTTATCATCCTGTGTAGCTAAATGCTTAAAATCAAATGTACAGAGTTTTACCTTCATTCTGAACATAAGTCATAAAGCCAAGATGTATTTGGTGTGTGAAGCTGCTTCCCTAGCTTTGCACTGAAGCTACAAAGTAATGGAAGTGTATGTACAATAGTATTTAACAAGCTGCATGCCTTCACTTATTTACCTAAAACTGTGTCGAGTTGTTAGATCATCTCAAATAGACTTGCTTATTCAGTTTCTGACGCTATGCAACACACTAATAGTCTGTCATTTGATCAATCTTTATAAATAATACTGTGTCGTGCAGCATTAAAAAAACATACGAAAATCTATCATAGATTACAGCACAGTTTGAGGTGAGTGTGTAATTATTTAGGCATGCAGTTTGCCCTCTGCTGACTGATGGCATATGAGCATCCACTGATTTATAGCTGTATTAGCCTGGAGTTCAAAACTAAAGAAACAACCTTTAGACACCAAACATCTCAGAGTTGGACAGTCACACATATGGTACATCGTTCAAAGCCTCAATATCCTGCATTTTTCTTGCATTTGATTCCCCCCCCCCTTGTGTCACCTTTTTTTTTACCATTTTCTAACTTTTCCTTGTCCTTGTTTTTGTTGTAAATGTGTCTTTAAGACTGATTTATGTAAATGAGCTCTGCTTTGATTGGCTGCCTTGTTTAGTCTAAAACACTTTTTGTAACTTTATCATGAAATGGACTGGGGGGGGGCACTTTAAACTCTTTAACTTCTGTTTTTCTGTGATAAGTGCTTTTCAACAGCAGCTATTGCGTTATTTGGTCACGTGAGGTTATTTATTAGGGGAAAACAGCACTGTTTGTAATATCTCTTGGCCAATTAGTGACCACGCTCTGGGGAGAGGCGATGTTTATAGCTTGATCCAGTGCCAGTCCCCCCTACCCAGGTCCTAACGTTAGCCATGTGTGAGAGACGTGTTATAACTGGGCCGTACTTACACTGTGCCTGCCAGCATGTGCTCTGCGTGTGACGACCAAGACATAGCGATGGCCTGACTAACCAGAATCACCGCCTCCTCACACTCACTTTCAGTCGTGCATTTTTTACTGTTTATGAAGGAAGGCAGCAGCCTACACAGCTCCTAACAGTCACGCCTGCATTTAAATAGCTTGTGAAACGCACAAGCTGCTCCGAACGTGCTTGAGGTGAAGTAAACATAATTAAAGGCAGATTACATAACATATAATAACATGATAATTATCTATATAAATAACATTTTCTGAATTAAAACATGCTTATAACATCATTCATCTACCCTAACAAACAATCCCAAAACTAAACCATCAGAGAAGAGTTCTTTTGACCGATAGAGGACCCATTTTTTGCAAGAGAGCCTTGCAAAGGGGTGCAAACTCGAGTATGAAGAACCTGTTTGAAATGTAAAATGCTTTAATAGTATACGTCTTCCTGACAAATTCAAGTTTTTGTATATATGTCATATCTATGTTATATGTATGTTGTATACATGGATATATATATATATATATATATATATGTATGTTTTTTTTTTTTGTTTTTTTTTTTCATTGAACAAGCAGTGATTTGTGTAACATAGACTGCCCAACTTGTTAGATCACTACATTGTAAACAAAGGTGCTTTAGCCCATATAAGTAACTGGGCTGGCTTACAATTGAGTAATTTGAATAGCTTGAACATGCAGAAGTAAGCTAACAGTACAAAATATGCCTCGCACTCTATGAGGCCAATATTTTAAGGCTGCCCAGTTACTAACAATTTTTCATCTAAAACACTTTTTTTACTGTGATAGCATCAATTTCCATGTCCGTTCATGTAGCCCTAAATCATACTTCAGAGATTTAGACCTCAAAATGGAGCTTTTAAGAGACATGATTTAAGATAAAAGGCCAGAGTGAGTGGGGGCAGGTCGGCTCTAGCTAAGAGCACACCCAGCTTCCTCAGAGATCGCTCAGGGCTAAAACAACAGCAGAACTGCTGAGCATACGTCAGAGCATTCTCCAACCTGATTGGGCGTCCCAAGACATGCCCCTCAAGTGCTGATACCGTTGACAAAGAAATATGTCCACTCATGAAAAACATGCTTAAGGCCCAGTCGGAGGGGGATCGGCGTTTGGTCAGATGTGGTCTTGCTTGATGCAGCCTTTAGATCTTGGCCTCTAACAAAAGAGTTTATTTAAAATATACAACACTTTCATATACAGAGGAACAGGGTAAAGCACAGAGCCACACAATAACACATAGAAATCCCACAACAGTCCCTTGCTTTGTCATGAAACTAGCTGGAAAAAAAGCAAAGAGAGGACCTTTAACGTAACCCTGCCGGGCCAGTGCGGAAAATTTCCCCTCTAAGAGTGGGAAATTCCAAAGGCCGTAATGCTGGGTCAGAGTCAGTGTGGTCATATGCCACCTGGTTACTAGACAGAGTTTCTATCACCACAGCTTCACTTTAGTTTCATTTTAGCTGAAAACTACCTAAAATGATGGCCCCCCTCATTTTAGTAATGTATTAGTATTGCTGGCATTAATTCAGAATTATCACCAGATATGGACAGAGTAACCTAAAACCATCCACCAGTAATGACTCAAAAGCAACTGTTAGATTATTTGATCTTTTCTGGGGTCCTCTTGGACAATAGCAGCACAACTTCAAACCAGTATAGCAGAAGACGTATTGATGTTAAACCCAAAAAAGAATGAGTGGATCACAAATATAATCAAACTGATGAAATGTTTCCTTTTAAAATTTGTAGGAAAGTATAAAGTCATATCAACATTCTGTATGCAACTAAATACACAATAAGGCCAAAAGTGTTGGGATGCCTGACCATAACAACAACAGCGACATGAATTAATTTTAGCATGGAGTTGGTTCCCCTTTGCAGTTAAAACAGCTTCTTCTTGGAAGGCTTTCCACAAGATTCTGGAGTGTTTATGTGGGAATTTTTGACCATTTTATTCTGTAGAGTATTTATAAGGTCAAGCACTGTATTGGACGAAAGGCCTGGCTCACATTCTCCATTCTGGTTCATCCCAAATTGTTGGAGTTCTTCCGCACCAAACTCATCCAACCAGGTCTTTATGGACGTGCTTTGTGCACTGGAGTAGAAAGGTTTCTTCCACAAACTGTGTCCACGAAGTTGGAAGCTTGGCGTTGTCTTGGTATGTTGAAGTTTTAAGACTGCCCTTCTTAAAACTTCTTAGGGGGGCATCTGTATTCAATAATTAAGAGATGTGTCCCAATATGTTTCTCCATATATTCTACGTGTTATTTGCTCTTCTACGTGTTATTTGCTCTGTTTGCAGTAGTTTTGTGCCTCTAAAGAGTTAACCTGGTCTCTCTCACGCTCTGATCATTTCTGGATGTGTGACGCGGAGCAGCCCCGCCCCCGAGACTAAGTCACTTCGTGTCTGTGGGCTGTGATAGGTCGGCTGCTGTTGCTGTTGTTTCTGTTGGTGAGGGGGTGGTATATAAACTAAATGCCCCTACTCTGCTGCCCCGACTCTGCTGTAGGAACAGTGTGGGAGAGAGTGTGACCAAGCAGCCAGCGCAGGTCTTTGAGCTGTTCCAGCGTCTCCCCGCTTTGATAAATAAATGCCCAACGGAGGCGGAGGGGGAGTGAACCGCGCACAGCCCGAGGAGGACTCAGACAGCCCCGCCGCCCCGTCCCGGACCCAGAGAGACCGACTCAGGTTCCCGCACCCCGCTGCCTCAGCGCGCCAGGCCGCCTCGCCTCCTCCATGCTTCGAGCTCGAGCAACGATGAAGCCGGAGATCACTGCCGCCGTGGGCTTTCTGTCCAGGTTCCTGCGGGTGAAGGGCCACGTCAATGACAGGCAGCTGCAGACCTTCAGCCAGGCCCTCCAGGACATGCTGGCAGGTGAGACAAAGAAACAAGATAGCTCCAGCGTCGAAAAGAAGAGTGTGTGTCTGTCTTACTCTCTTTATCTCTGTGTCTCTCTTTCTCTCTGTCTCTCTCCCTCCTCTGTTTCTCTGTGTGTGTGTGTGTGTTGGAGTTGAGGAAAACACAGCCGTGCTCTTTATGTTCGTGCCGCAGAGACGGAAATACACAACCAGCCGTTCAAAGAAGAGCTCTGAGCTCAAAACTGACATTATTTAGTAGGATTTTTGTGGTTTTGTTTTTTCTGTTTCTTTGAAACTGGGTGAAGGTCTGAGTTATGTAACGCAAAGCTCAAACTTTAGAGGGTGTGGGGGGGGGGGGGGGGGGGGGGGGGGGGGGGGGGGGGGGGG
>JBBPDB010000128.1:18073366-18084974 GCA_037974465.1 Brachypetersius altus | reverse complement strand
CAAAACTCAAACTTTAGAAGCTGTACCCCCCCCCCCCCCAAACACACACACACACACACACACACACACACACAGCCTCGACACTGCTGGGCTCACAGACGGGTTTACTTTATCAAATAACATACAATTAATACACCTTTTTACATAGATATTTAATATAGCAGCGTTTTAGAAGACGGGTCTCCCGAGACGCGACAGCAGTGGCTCTAAAATGTGAACGAAATGTCTCTAACAGGATAGTAACAATGTAACTAATGTGTTTTCTTTTTAAAAAAAATACATTGCAACATATTGCCACATTCTGACTTTTTTAAATCACCTGGTTTAGGATTTAACTAAATACGATTAGTAAATATGATTTCAATCATTGAATCTGATTTTTTTATGTAAACCTTATTAGGCCAAGTTTTTTTTGTTTAGTAACCCACAATGAAGCAGTATTTGTACCTGAGGTATGTAAAGTTAAGATTTAGTCAAATAAAAATATATATTTTCATCTTCAAATAGGTTAAATATAAATATCTACACTGAAACCATGATGGTAGGTCTTTTTTTATCCACAGATAAAAACATGCCCATGGATTTTCATTGTGTGCACAAATGCAAATATGCTACACTGCAAGACCTGGGTGAAACAGCCCACGAAACCCACCCGGGCTTTTTGTGGGAAGGCGCCAGACCCCTGTTTTTCCACTGATGTGTTTGTTCCTCTACTCATAGTTCTTCGACTTCCTCCATTTTATTTAATTCAGGAGCAGTGGTGAGTGTTTGTAAACAGCTGTACTTGTAGCTGCTCTCAAACAAAATGGCTGCAGCTGGGGGAGGGGAGGAGAATCATAAGTTTCGTTGGGGGGTGGTGGTGGTGTTTGGTACTCAGAACCCAAATGCAGTTAAAATCCATTTTAAGACATTATTTCTTTTCTGTTTCTTCATCGCTTCAGTGGCCAGGGACTCTAACACACACATACACACACAGATACTGCAAGCACCACACAATGATCTATGCAAATCCACACTGGTTTTATGAAAGTAGGCCAGTTTCCAAGCCACTCAGCCCATAGCCAGAGGAAAAGGAAAATATCCGTATGGGAGAGAGAAAGAGAGATGAGTTCGCTTCGATCAAGACAGCGCAAAAGGGTTATATAATGTTTAGTGAGAGGCATAGCATTGTGGATTTCTTTCTTCTTTAATGTTGACCTCTTTGTATTTGACCCAATGTGTCAGCAGAAAAACAATAGCCACAACCATGTGCTACAAAATGGAGGGAAAAATCCAACATACCACATTTTCCCTCCAATATATATTTCATTATTAAGACCATGTTGCTGGTGTTGAAGTACGTGTGCTGTACGCTATGCTGTGGATTTTCCTCTTGCTCCTGGTCATAACAATGGGGTATATTGTCTCTAATAACAGAGCAGGCATTATTGAACACACATCTACAGGTGGCCTGTGGGACCTGGCCTATTTTAGGCTTTTGTAAAGCCACAGCCCATCCCGTCAACTCATATTCTCTTCCTGAAACCTGGCACTGGCTTGGAGAGTAGGGGAAAGAATGCAGCTCCGTCTAACAAAAGGGATCTTGATAGATGAAGGGTTGTGGCTTGGCCTTAAGGCTCTCGTATGATTTGCACTGCCTTTGCTACATTTCTCACTGACAACAAATATCATGTGCCACGTAATAGCAGAATTAGGTAAACAAGTGCCAAAAGCTTGTCCTTTGTTCTACATATTTGATACTGTATATCTGGATTTCTGTATATGGCTGTATGACTCCCTTGAAAAATTTCTTGCCTAATGTGTTAAGTCCAATAAGCCCAGTTTGGTGTCTCCTGTTTTGGTTGAGCAGCAGGTTAAACTAAGCCTCTGTCTCTTTAAGAGCACAGCTCCTCCCCTACAGCTGCTCTGCTGAACCTTTTGCTCTTGTTGTTCAGCACCATCAATTGAGGACTTTGTGACGCTCTGGCCAAAAGGGGATTGTGCAATCAAATGGCCTAGTCCTTGTCTGTCACGTAGTCCGTGTGGAGAGGCCGTTTATGGCTGTTTATCAGCACTTTACCAGCATTTATTTTTTCCACCGCAAATAAAATCTCAGACTTTGGCCTTGTTTCACTGTAACAGTAGTGTTGAACAAAACAAGTTGTTGATTTACTGTAAAGTGTGTTGCATGTTCTTTTTTTTTTGTTCATTTTCTATGTTTTTTGTTTACAGAATATTGTAAAAAATATGAGGTATGTTTAAATACAATTTGAAGCAATAAAAACAATGAAAACACTCTGTTCGCCCTACTGTTACAAGATACTTATTAAATGTTTGTATCAGTAAATATTTAGATTTTATTCTAATATTTTTATTATCTTTCTCCTCAACAGAGCAGTACAAACACCACTGGTTCCCTGACCGTCCCTGTAAGGGTTCGGGATACCGCTGCATCCGCATCAACCACAAGATGGATCCTCTGGTGGGGCAGGCTGGCCAGCGCATTGGCTTGAGCATCCAGCAGCTGTACCTGCTGCTGCCCAGCGAGTTGACGCTGTGGGTGGACCCTTTCGAGGTGTCCTACCGCATCGGTGAGGATGGCTCCATCTGTGTCCTCTATGAATCACAGCCCTCTGCTAACGTCAACAACAGCGCCTCCACTGGAACCAGCAACAGCTCCCTGGTGGACAGTCACATCAGCTGCAAGGAAGAACTGCTGGTGCTTGGTCGAACCAGCCCAGCCAAACCTTATATGATGACTGTGTCCAGCTAAAGGAGCTGTGTCCGGTTGCTTTTTAAAATAACATGAAATAAGGAAAAAAATGAAAGAGAGAAAAAAAGCAGAGGATATGGCCTAGAGTTCAGGTGATGGAAACCTCGTAGGTTTAATTTCGGTCGTTTGGTTTGTCTGTTCTGTCTTTGTGTTGGATCTACCAGAGGCTCAGACCCTGGGGCAGCTATGAAGACCATTTCCCCCCCATTTCCTGGAGCGACTGGTCCCAGACTGGGGGCTTTTATTCTCAACCATCAAAGTTGACTTTGCACTTTTCCTCACACCGTTTATTTCATCTCACCGCCACTGACGCAGCTCCCTCTAAATATAAGCTTTCTGAAGCCCAGACATGGCAGCAGTTGCAGCAGTGCTGAGGGGCCGCCTCTTAAGAGCTTCTCTGTTTTTTAAAAGCTCATGTGTTTTTGGACCACAAAGCGCTATTTTTTTCTCTCCATCTTGGCGCCTGATACACTGCTGTCGTCTCCTTTTGACCTCTTCTCCTGGGCTTCAGTTTGACCAGCCCAAAGTTTCAAAAAGCCTGTGTTCTTTATGCTAGTGCTCTGGAATGGCTGTGTTGTTTCTGTCTGGCAAGGACTGTTGTTCTTGACACTGACAGAAATGTCATGCTTGTAGCTTTTAACATTTTTTTCCAGAGGAGGGACTGCTCTCCCCCATGGATGAATGTCAGTTTTAAAGAATCAGTCTAATTTATTTAAGCCCTTTTGTTGCCACACCAAAAGAAAAGATGTAGCGTAGCTGTCCAGGTCTCTTATAGCAGGTATCGCTGCTTGTTTAGAAAAGACATTTAATGCACTTTTGACATTTAGAATTGCGTGGGATGTTCATTTTAAAACAGCCACATTCCAACTTTTTGAATGTCCCAGCTCTCATCAGACTCACACCATTTCTTTCTTTTTTCATTCTTCTGGTCTGAATGTGGAGCATGACGTATTATGCTTCATCTTCAATCCAAAACATTTTCAGTTTAGACCAAGGGCCAGAATCCCAAAAGCACTGTAGAGCAAATGTGGTCATAGGGAAGCAGAAGGGATGATTTTCTCTCTGAATTTGTTTTGGGAAACTGGCCCCAGGTTGTTTTTGTTACATCGTTGAGTTTTAAGTTTCCAGCCATTTTAGACACACACAAACCAAGTTGTGCAAGAGGAGCTCTTTTGCTTTCGTTACCTTTTTGTTTTTTATTAGCAAAATGTCAGGGAGATCTGAGTATGGGCAGGGGTCTGGCTGACCTGTACTGGCCTGGAAGCACTGTGTGTGTGTGTGTGTGTATGCGCGCTCGTGCGAATGCGAGAACCATCTTGTGTTGAGTTTTACTCCTACACCTTCCCAAACCTCATGACTCACAGGACTGGGCTATAGTCCACTCCTGTGTCTCTGAGAAGGACATTTTTTTTCTTTTTCAGTGTTTCCTCACGCAGCACTCTAAAGCACAGGACTCACAAGGCCAGCAGCTCAGAGATAAAAGCGCCAGCACCACCCCATCACCTCCAACAAACCCCCCCGTGGAGCGCACAGTGACACATATCATCCCTCTCTCTCCCCAGGCTGGGTGGACAAAGGGGGGTCACACACACCAGACCAGGGCAGCTAAATCCCTCCCAGTGACCCCCCATTCACCATCATCTGTACACTCGATACAACAGCCTAGAATGAGAGGACAGCCAGCACATACACTTTAGTGCGCTCCAGATGCCATTGAGCCTTATTGAGGGTGGGAGAGTTAAAGAGAGACAGAGACACAGAGAGAAAGAAAGGATCAAGTTTAATGGTACCTCCTAGCTTCTGGTCATGGTGCTGCTGGTGGATTCGTGTTGAATCTGTTTACATGAGATCAGATATGAACTGTTGTGAGTGCACTTGAGTGGGGGAAGGTTGGGCCAGTCTGCAGGGAGGCAGACGGCATTTCTGTGTGTGTATATAAGTGTGTGTGTGTGTGTTGGCGGTTCTGGCCTTAGCTCCTAAGCTGCTGAGGCAGGGTGCTGGTGATCAGTCCAGTATTTGTGCTAATGCCTTTGACCCTAGAGGATCATGGGTAATGAAGCCGGGTTGTTGATGCACTGCCCTCCCTTCTATCTCTGTCTCTCTCACTCTTTGCTGGTGCTCTCCCGTTTAAGTTTAAAAAACACAGACCCCATTCTACTCTGTTGAACAGCAGCACACATCTATTCATTCTTACCTTTCAGCACAGGCTGATGCAATTGCACATAGCAAATTAATGAAGCCACACTTTTGCTTCTGATACTAAATTTAGGCCTACGTGAGGCACGGCGGTCCGCGCTTTTGGACATAGCCCACTGTCCTACTTTTCACAAGGCATTTTTAAAACTCAGACAGGCAGCACTCCCCCGACTCTCCAGAGGGTTTTTAATATTCATAGCATTTTATCACACTCTGGTGATCTTAACCAAATTCAGACGGACAGTTAGAATGTTTTTAGACCTATGATTTTTAGAACTAACCTCCCCCTCCCTCCCTTCCTCCTCCTTTTGTGGTAACAGCTTACCCTTTGATTCTGTGCCACATTTGACTTCAGTTTGGCTCGGCGCAAATAGGTTTCATTGATATCGAGAGAAGTGTTTTTGGGCAGTCGGAGGAAAGAGCACATATAATGCACTAATATGTTAACTTTGAAGTTATGTGACATGTGAGATGTGAACAGTCTCTACAGGAATGTATTGCCAAACTCAGGCCTCAGACATTCAACAAATCCCTTAACGGAGAAGTGCATGTTAAGATGTGAAAAATGGAAGGGAATTATTTAGTTTGTTTCTTGTCAATCCTTTTCAAGCAGCCGCTAGAATTATTGTCACTTTCACATTTGGGGTGTTTTTTGCGTATTTGTAGAATGTATCGTACTTGTCCAACATATGGTAGAATACATACATAACATTACACATGGAAAGTGCCAATAATTTATATTTTGAGGTGTCTAGGTGTGTTCCTTTTTGTATTTCATATTTTAACACAGATTGCTCTTTGATAAGTGAAGCCATTTGTGTCAGGAGAGTTGGCGAGGACCAAAGTTGTTTTGGTAAAAAAAAAAAAAAACTAAACTTAGTTTCCATGCTCTGTGCTGGTAGACTTATCCTTTGTTGTTTTTTTTTCTTTTTTTAAGTAAAACAAACAAAAACCTAGAAAAAAAAATCTGAGCTACCCAAGGCAAAAAGCTGTCTCTATATTGTGATCTTCTGTCAGTACATCTTTTATTGTGTTTTTTTTTCTTGGGTATGTTGTAATGAACTGCTGTAAATTTGTACAGTTCATGTAAATTGATTGTCCGGAAGTTGTACAGATTTCTATATTTTGGAAGAAAAGGTTTTTTCTCTGTAATAAAAGATTTCCTATCTTGGCAATGAATTCACATAGACCTGGTCTTTTTTTCCTCCCCGCGTTGACGTTCCTTTCTCAGAAAGAAAGTGAGGTTCAGGACATTGTTTTTAAAACGGAGGAAATGGCTCTATTCTTTTCAGGCTGCGCTCAGGAAAAGGCAAGGCAGACAGCAGACGGTAGACGTGAAAAGCCTGAAGGGAAGTTTAGCGTGACCTGGGTAGCTGCTTCGCCTCGTCCATAAAATGTGTGTGTGTTTAGAGTAAACAGAAAACAGGTAGTCTCTGCCCTGTGATGTACAGCGACAACAACATAATGAGCTTTTATGCTAATTAAACGAGAATAGTCACTCGAAGCGACAAAATACACTCTCCATTGGTTTAATTCAACACTCGGTAACGACGGCTGTCACAAAAGTAACCGAATAATGTGGGTCTTTTTTGTTTCAAAGAAAACCGTTTCCTTCTCTGCTCTCGTCTCTGCAGCAGCACATCAAAACGGAGATGCGCATGCGCAGTGCAAAGCGCTGAGTCGTGTGAAAAAAGTGGGCGGATTAAACAGCCTCTGATTCCTGAAGCTGAGGAAGAAAAGACTTCACTCACATAGAGAGGGGGAGAGGAAAAGAAAGGAAAGTGGGGGATACAGAGCAGCACATGACGAGTACCATTTTATTCCACACAGATTGAAAGGAGACTGTCAGTGTTTGTGTTCCAGCTGAGAGCAGCGCTGGCTGCCCAACCCTTCCAACACGACTGGAGGACAGAAGCCAAACAGAGTTTAGTCCAAACGGGGTTTGTTTCGGTTTTTAGTGCCAGATGTGGGTAGAGTAGCTATTGTTTTAAACGATTGTTACTTTGATTAAATAATGTAGCATCTACTAAAACCCAGCATGAATAGATGTAGAAAAGTAGCAGCAAACAAAAGCTCATATACAAAGAACTTTCAACACATTAACTGAACTAAATTAGACACAATTCTAGTACCTTTTCTAGTACCCTGTTCTAAAATAAAAAAGCTTGAAAGAGAGATTTGACCAAAACAGTCCAGATGCTGGACCAACAGGACAGTGAAATGAACTGTAACCACAAAAGACGTAGGAGGTCAATGTGAAAGACTAAAATGGTGCTGCCTGGAGCGTGTTCTTTTCCTCACACATGTGGTTGAGCAACAGACATCTATCTGAAACTAGACAAAACTGCACAAAACTGAGTTAAAAACTGCAGCTGCTGTCCCCTGCTGACTACAGATATAGGACTTTCTCTGAAGGCCTCAGAACGGCTCATGGCTAAGGTTTACATTCAGCAGTTTCAGACTCTCTGCCTAACAGCTGCCTTTTGATTTTAAACAGCTTTGAGGGGGCTTGGAGTCAGGATCGTCTTTCTAATCTGCGTCCACTGAGTGCTAAACATGGCAAATGTGCAAAAACAAACAAACAGAAAATGCTGGAGGAGCACTGAAAGCCATTTAGAGTGCAATCAGCCTCAGACTTTAAACATAATAATAAGCCCATGTGGGAACTGCTTATTTCACCATGTGTTGCCATCGTTATGAAAGTTAGATGTTTTAGAACATTGTGATTACCAGATTACATATTAAACAGGGAAGGCTGCTCTGCAGTGCAGTGAATGGATTTCCTATGGGGAGCATTATTTTACGTTTCTCACAAATAAACAGGACCCACGATTCACTATTATAACTTAGCAATAATCCAACCACACTCTTAAAAATAAGTTACACATTGAACCAGTGCTTAAAAGGATTATCATATAGATGTTCTCCATTAAGGATAATCTGTGTCTGGTTTATCATATACAGTGTATCTCATCCTTCTGATACTATATGAAGTCTTTTTGGTAGTTTGCATTATAGTTCATGTAGCTACTGAATAATGAGACTTAGGATGCAATAAACATAATAGACTTTCATGTATAAAAATCTTTACACTCGTATCAGCGAATGCTTCTGTGGCTCTGCTGACCTAACCATGATTGACACTGCATCAAAAATGTTTGTTTTGTTTGTGCATGCCCTTGAATTTTCAGACCTTTTTTACATTTCTGTTTTTAGATCTACAGGAACATGCTTGGCGTTGCCAAACTGATGTTGACTGTTAACCCTGTACTGAAGCTGATTTTTGAAAAAAATTTTGACGAAGCGAAAAGTGTAGGAAGTTTCTTGGAAGACGTCTCAATTATTACTGTAGCAGCTAGTAGGAGTTGAAGGCATTAGATACTATTACACAAGCGAATATTTGTCTATTTTTATCGACTTTATGCAAGAGCTGACTGTGCTTGATGCTGTGGTGGTGATACAGACTGTCTGCTTGGTGATCTTGGTGTTTTCTATCCTGATAAAATCTGTGGCAAGCGTCAGTGCCAGTCTATAGTCTTGTTTCAATTTTTTTTCATATGAAAGGGTTTATATCTGTATCTGAAACATGTAGTGTTTCCACTCATTTTGTTGGCCCAGTTGCACCATGATACTGTACTGAATGCAGACATCTTTACGAAACTCAAGACTATAATCAAGTGCTGCAAACAAACAGATGAGAAAAACAGCTGCTTTAACTGTACTCTTTTTAAACCAGTAGTTTACACAAATTCATACAAATCAATCCTTGTAGAGAAGCCTAAAATGTCTCCAAAGTTTGTTTCACTAATTTCAAGCTGGAACTATGAGGCCAGTGTAACTGACAAATAATGCAAATCTCTCATCTACCATTTAGCACTGTGCAAATGTATTATGTCATAATGATGATGAAATTATACCTGACAGTTAATTGACATTTAAATGATTGAAATTATTTTTTTTGTCATTATGTGGTAGTTATTTAAGTATAAGGCCCAAAAACCTGGCTGGCATTAAGCTGGATTGATGATCCTGCTACCTGCCCATTGATGATTAGTAGCTCCTAAATAAAGAATGATACAGTTCAGACTCAAATAAACAAACTTTGCCCTTTCAAACTATTACAGCACCTGTTTTTGTTGTTAGGACTACATCTGCCTAAACTGGAATAATATGTATAGCAATATCTTTATAGAAAATGTATTTGTACATGCTTACAAATGATGTCAAATGTAAACACTTCAGCACAGTACTCCATTGTCAACTATACATTTTACTCTACCAGAGTGCTGTAAATGCATAATCAAATATCAGTTAGAAATATTGGTCAGATCTAAGTATGGTTATTTTTTTCAAGCAAGTATGTTCATTTCTTGATTATAGTACATAGTTAAATAATTGTCACTAAGCTACAGACCTACCTAAATCGTCACAACACAACAACAATATACTTGCAAATAGGCTTTTCTTTATGACATATTGTTATGCATAGAGTGTCAAATCACTAGCAACCATTTCGAGGCCTGCATTTGATCTTTTATCTTTTGTCTGTTTTTTTATGGACCCTTTTCACTGTGATCCTGCACTGGATCTCAATGTCTTTGTGCAACTTGAGGCAGCTGTAATTGAGAGCAGGGACAAGGTCTCTTCTGCAGCTGCTCTCCACCTCTAATGAGACTCATTCTCCTGCTGATGAGAGACACCTTTCACTGCGTGGTCTGCATGTTTACTGACAGGATTGGGCAGTTGCGTATGTGTGTGGGTGTATGTGTGTGCGTGTGTTAGATGTGTGTGTGATTTGTTTATGTGTTCATTTGGCAGTGTTGAACTAGCTATGAAGGCTTCTGCGTGCTCACTGTTTTTGTATGAAGGTATCAGCAGATTCATGTGTGTACATGTGCATATGTGCGGTTTGGTTCAGGTTCCAGTCTGTGTGCGTCTGTTTTCATGCACATATGTGACACAACTGCACAGTGGGAACTCTTTCATGTGTGTATGACCCAGTGGGTTTCCTGTATATGTGTTTCACCCTCCTACGTAAGCGAAAGGTGGAGCGAATGCAGATGTGAGAATCCACATCTGCTCTGTTGGAGAGCGGTTTGTGTGTTTCAGACCATGCTGTCCCAATTGGAGATCTTCTGCTTCAGGGCTACAGGCTGCCTTTGTGTGCGAGTCACATTCTCTCATTTTCGCACTTGTGGCGTCACAATTAGATTTATTTAGCTTAATTTGAAAATAAATTCTTTATGTAGGTTAATTACTATTATTTTGTGTTTAGTTCTTGGAGTATATCAGGAAGGGAGAACCTACTTTAAGCAATATTTTTAGCTCGCTTGATGTATTTTATCTTCTAACATCTTCTATTTTTGTGAAAATATGCAAAATGCAATCAATGGTTTCATATATAAGCAAAACCAACAATTTTCTCATATGTGATATTTCCCAAAACTACAAACAACATTTTGTTGGTTACTTAGCAACTGCTTAGTGTTTTGTTGGGATGAACATACAGCATAAGTGGTGAATTTGCACTTGGCAAACTGTTTTTTGTTTGGAGTTTTCTTGATATGTTTGATCTCTACAGATTATCACAAGAACATGTTTAAAAGAAACAGAAGGTCCAGAAAAATAAAAGGCCAAAATCTGAGCCTACTAAAAGTATGCATCTAAAAAAAGAGCTTCAGAAACTTCCTTCTTGATATGATGCAAAAGTAAATGTTTGTAGTAAGCCAGAAACCTGGTTACAAAGCTTCCAGTAATTAGGGAACCTGAGAATTTGTCATTGTGAAGTGAGGAACAAAGCCTTCCCCAGTTCCCTAAACCATATTGCTTCATAGAAGTAGTGGGAAAGTGAACAACCTTTTGTAATAAGCATTAAAAGCTTAATTCTGGCTTAAGGGACTTTGTGTTTGTAGGTGTGCTTTCGGGATTTCATATCAAACTTAAGGACGTTCGGGAGCTTAACACCTAACATGTGGTTATGTGGTTTTCCTATCGAAACTTTATCATGGAAAGCCGGAGGAGTGTGTGGACTGCTGTGGCCTGTGGAAGTGATAGCAGGGTTATTAGGACACCACCGGTTGCATCTATGGAATGTGGACTCTACCAAGGACGCGTGTCTGACCTAGCTAGTCTAACAGTCTTCCATTTTTAGAACAGCTGTTTGGCTTGGGACTGGGATTTCCTTTTATATAGGCAGCAGAAACTATGCAGTATGGCAGAAACATCCATATTGCGGTTCTTTCCTCACCACGTCTTTTAAGGAACTTGTGGAGGGGGAGAACAGCACCCTGGTGTTTTTCTCTGTCTTTCCAGCTATGAAGGTCACAGGCCTGTGGTATCTAGGGTGCGAATGCTGACTCAAAAAAAAATCCCACAGTGAAAAAAACACTCAACAGTAAAAACACACCTCAAACATCCTCATTCTCTGTTTGTGCCACTGCTTTGGATATAATATATATATATATATATATATATATTTATATAAATTAAAATGGCTCATTTGAATTCTGACGAAGGTCTGAAGCCCACACCCCCCCCGCACCCAAATGATCCCAATGCCTATTTTTATAGTGTAAACCATAACTATGCCTCCAAATGTTCTCCCAGATCACTTTAATTTCATTTTGAACTCAGTTTAATACATTACCCTTAAAGAAAATG
>JBBPDB010000128.1:18046198-18059460 GCA_037974465.1 Brachypetersius altus | reverse complement strand
GTGTGTGTGTGTGTGTGTGTGTGTGTGTGTGTGTGTGTGTGTGTGTGTGTGTGTGTGTGTGTGTGTGTGTGAGATAACAAACGTAGAGATAATTAAAACCAAACAGTTTTCATATTGTGTAGTTAAAAAGAGAGTTTAATAAAGAAGGCAGGGCAAAAGTTGATTATTTTTTATATTTTCTCTTCATCTAATGTCCTAAGGGGAACACTCTGCCTGTGACTGTCTGATGAGACAATGAGACAATGAACAATCTCTCTCTCCCTCTCTCCCTTAAGATCTAGGACAGGGGTTATCAACATGGTACCACGGGCACCAGGTTGCCCCCCAGGGCCACATGAGTAGCCTGCACCCTTGTTCTAAAAATAAACAGCGTCTGACATTTAATTTTCATCCTGTTGCTATTCTTCTTTATCCACATTTGCATTTCTATAGATTTGAAAATGACTATATCTTAAATAAAGCATTTAAAACCTTTTTATTAAATATATGAAGTATGAAGTTTAGGTAAACTCTGTTCCAGTGTATCAAACTGTTAGCCCTTCGTATGACTCAGTACCTCGAAGTAGATCTCAGTTTCGAAAAGGTTGATGAACCCTGATCTAGAATGTGCTGTTGAATTAACACTGAGACATGCAAGTGCTGATTGTGGGGAAATGGATGTAAATACTGCTGTCAGATCACAAGCACAGAGCTGATTTTTCATCTTTGGCTCTTTTTCTTCTGTTTTACAGGTATAGGGTACCAGCAACAATCTGGCCTCTGTATCAGCATATTGTATTTGTGACTTTTAACACAAACATTAATGCCCCAATGCTCAGTATGCACCCAGTAAAATCACTCTTTGTCAGTTTACCATTTCAGAGTTAAAACTCCATAATTACAGACACTATAAAGATGAGAAAATGCAGATGTCTGAAAATGATTTTAAATATTATGAGCAAACAGAATTAGAGATTAAGCCACTTTCTGTCTCTAATGGAAATGTGGGGTTCCATTAGCAGCTCTTAAAAACTGTTCCTTCCTAAATGGTTCATGCATTCAGACACTTTTATGAATTCATAAAACATCTTTGGATCTGTTTAAGCTTCCTTGCTCTCTCCTCATTGTAGAAAATTTGGAATTCTTTTCTTACATGTGGACTGGCCACCAAGATAAGGGCTTTATGAATTATTCACCACTGTGTCCTCACTCATTTGCATTGCACTATGAATAGGAAATGTGTTGATGGTGGAGCTAAGAGGATGGTAATTGGCTCTTCCTGCTATGAATGAAAGAATCTCTGTATTGATCAATCAGTGTGAATAGACACTGCCCTGGCAGAGAACATGTTTGGCCTACACGAGGGGAGGGAGTGTCAATTACACAGAGCTGTGGGAAAAATCCATATAAACCACCGTCCACTATTGAGCAGCAGGACAGAACTGGCCAACACACAGCAGCAGTGCTGATCTGGCATCAGGTGGTCAGTAAGTTGCCCCTGCAATTGGAGGGTCATGGGTTTGAATCCCAGCACTGCTAGTGGCACCAATGAGGTATCCTTGTGCAAGGTACCGTCCCCACACACTGCTCACCAGACACTGCGTCACTGGCTGCCCGCTGCTTCACTTGGTGAATGGGTTAAAGAATTTCCCAAAGTTCACACTGTGTGCTGGGCTATGGTTATAAGAGCCACTTTACTTCACTACACATTTCTGGATCAACTGATCAGCCCACACTCTAACAATCCAATTCTGAATTTTGCACTGTTGTCAGTAGAGTAACTAAATAATAAGTATTGGTATGTGAAAACACAAAAAAAAAAGGTGTTGAGTGTAGCAGTAATTGTATCTTGACGGGGTCCAGCTCTGTCCAGAAGCAGAGACACAACCAGTCAAAATATGTTAATGCAGGACACGCAGCACCTCATGCTTTCACATGCTCTGACCCTAATTCATCGATCACTGTGTCTTACTATCCAAATGTGAACTGCTAGTGTACATAATGATTCACACCGTACATAATGAGGCTCAATACTCAGTGTGCGTATGTGTGTGTGTGTGTGTGTGTGTGTGTGTGTGCCCTTTTTTGTGCCCTACGCTGGTAATGTGGATCCTGATGAGAACCGTGTCCTGCACAACAATCAGCCCAATCAGCCTCAGGGCTGTGCGTCTCTCTCTCTCTCTCTCTCTCTCTCTCTCTCTCTCTCTCTCTCGCTGTGATATAACAAAGTAAAAACTAATTATCAGACTACAACAGGCGCATCTCTGGTTTAGGATCATGTGACGTGGCCTAATGCCTCCTCTCCCCTCCTGATCTCTCTTCCACAGTGCAGACTTCCTGGCACACACAGCATGCTAAACCAGCTGCTCTCTCGCACCTCCTCCGTTTATGTGTTTATCTGTCTTTTTCCTGATTCTCTAATGCTCTAATGATCTTTATCAAACGTAATGTACAGAATATCACTTTATATAGCACATATTTGTATCTACACATATTTATAATGGAACTTATATTCAGACTACACTTTTGATAGTGTGGCTAAACATAAGACATAACAAAAATGTCCTCCTTTTTTAATGCAAATATTGAGAAAGAGTGTTTCATTGGCCAGTCACATCGAAAGAGTAGACCTTACATTCTGCCAGAAAACATAGCAAGTCATTTAGGAGCTAAAACAAAATATCAGTTATTAGCATAGCCTATGAGCATGCTAAGTCCAAGAACTAGTCATTTCTGACATTAAAAAAAATGAACGACTTTTAGTCAGCAGTGTGCAGGCTTGTATTGGACGGCAAGTTTGAATGTAGACAAATGGCCAGCTGTAGAAGCATCTCTGCAAAAAAAAAAAATCTGCCACTGGAAACTGGTAAATTGCAGTAATGTGTCAGGCACTGAACCAAGCTTATTCATCCCTAAAAGCCATGATTAGATCGAGATATCAGTGAATAGTTTGTCAATTCCCGCAAAGAACTGTGGATTTGAAGTAGAACTGATCAAACTCCACCCGTGTCATCATGCACGCTTGGTCACATAAGGGAATTTAACTCTCATTATCAATATTTTTAGATAACCCCTTCTCGGCTAATATTGTTCTCCAACATTCATAATAAGTTTCCTCAGTTAAAATATCTGTCTAAAGATAGGCAAACTTCATCTCTGTTTCATCATCCTTCATTAATTATCACACGGCCCTCATTCACTCCTTTAATTAGCTCATAACACTAATTTGTTCTTGTGTTATTGTTTTGCTATCGACCGGAGGAGCATGGGCCCCCTATTGAATCTTGATTCCTCCGACTCTTTCTTCTTCCTGATCCTGCCAGATTGATCTCTTATCTTGTTAATCCTCAAACCTAATTCAACTCATTTATATCTTGATATGTACTCATATATACCTGATTAAACTCGTGTATATCTTTTTGGCCTCATTGTTCCAGTACTTATGAAGGGAAACTGTCTCCATATGTCCATCTCTCAGCCTGCTGGGCTGTTTGTTTTCCACACTCAGGTAGTATTTTTAGCCCCTTCACTCTCCCGGTGGTGCACGTAGCAGTGGGGGGGGAGAGTAGGAGACTGAGAGAGAGGGAGAAAAAAAGACCAAAAAAACAGGCTCCCAGCAGCTCATCAGTCAGCTCTAATTAGCCCTAGCACTGGGGGCTAATGCACTTCATAGGCTCCGCCAACAGCAGGCCAAGATCAATGCAACCACACTGTGCTAAACCCAGAATGCCTTCTCTAATTCCCTCAGGACTTTTATACATGGCCTTCGTCCACTTGCCATACTTGATATGCTTATCTCAAGAAGGTCCTTTGAACTAGGGTTACAGGGAAAACAAGAGAATGTCTGGCTGTGAAACTGACCCTGTCAGTGGACGTGATCTTCAGTTCTGCAGTGTTTTTCTGTGAGCTTGGATGGAGCCCTGAACAGAAAACTCACCTCTGCTGTGCTTTCCTAGCGAGGACCAAGGTTTGCTCTTACTGCCACTGATCCCCAAGGGCCCCACTAAGGCCCACCGAACTAAAGTCTAAACTACACCTTCACCTTACACCAAACATAACACATCATTAGCACGATCCCTAGCCAACAAAAAGATTTTTTTAGGTTTAAATGGCGTGTACAACTGAACAAGAGTTAATTGTCCTAGATAGATAGATATGGACACTCAGAGATTTTTTTTTCGGGGAATATAAAAATCTATGTTTGCAATTTTACTTAATAGATTCATGTTTAAATCATGTTTAAGTTCTGCAATCTCTGTGATATGTGAGTAGATAGGATCTCTTAGGAGCCAAAGCAATGTTCTAATGCATCAGATTCATCACTGGCATAATGAGGAACTAACAGTGCAATCATCCAATTACATTTTGGTTTCAAAAGGGTGAGAAAAAATGACTTTGAGATAAAGTCCAAGCTCTACTCTAATCAGGTTTCAGTCAGATGTTGATGGAAATTAAAGACAGGGCCCCTTCCGGAAAGAATCACTGTTACATTTTCATTATTAAAGGTAGATGGGTGATATGGTGAGAAGGTCCTGGGTTCAGTTCCTGGACAGAGCAGTTCAGGGTTCTTTCTGTGTGGAGTTTCCATGTTTTCCCAGGTTCTCCGGTTTCCTCCCACAGGCCAAAGACATGCCAATCTAAACTGTCCCGGATGTGTGTACATGAAATTGTTAGTCTGTGTGTCTGCCTTGTGATGGACTGGTGCAATGTGTTTCTTTTCCTTTTGCCCTATGAGCACTGGGATAGGCTGCAGTACTCCCCATGACCCTAGTTAAGGATAAGAAGTTTAGAAAAGGGATGGATAGATTGTTAAAGGGTCAAATCACAATAGTAATTTCCAAACCATACTGTCCATATAGAAAAACAAAGCTACAAAACAACCCAACACAACAGATATTACACAACTATTAGTGGTTTAACCTATCTATCAAAGTTGACCAGATCAGTAGATTTGATGTAAAGTATATGAGAGTGATTAAATGTCCTTTTCTGTTTATGGCTGTCAGGAAGCAAATGCTTTATTGCAGCATCATTACTGCTGCATCATCAAGTCCAGAGATCTGAAAGAAGTTTTATTTTTCTCCATAGTTTCTGAGTCTATTTATTCCTGATTCTAATTCTAAGAGCTAAAGAGGGTTTGGAAATGAGCATATATGACTGTTTCTGATACAAACATCATACATGGACCTCAGTATAGGCATAAAACAGTAATGGCTCATCAAAAATGAAAGGAATTGCATAAAGTAGAAGAAGTGAAGTATTTCTACCATTAAATAGCCCTGTGAGAACATCACACACTCTCTCTTCCACCCATTCTCTTGGAGGGCCTGCCATCACTTTCATATTCCAAGGCGGTTCTCAGAGATGCTCTCTATTACTGGTCTGGCACCTACAGTGGAAGTAATGTTGAACTGTGCTAGAACACACATGATCCCCCCTCTTCTCACAACCTTGCACTTGAATGGTAGGTTGAATTTATCTTTTCATGCTTACTGCCCATGTCTCTGAGCACCAGGCCTGCAAGAGAGAGAGAGAGAGAGAGAGAGACAGAGACAGAGACAAGGGGGGGTGGAGAGAGAGAGACACAGAGAGAGAGAGAGACAGACAGACAGAGAGAGAGAGAGAGCCGGAGAGAGAGAAGGACAGAAAGAGAGATAGAGCGATAGAACGCAAGATAGTGCCTCAGGGCTGGAGAAGAGAAAAAAATCTGCCCCTTACGTAACTGGAACTGGTGCACGTGACATGCTACGTTAATGGAAGCAGTCAAGCAGAATCCATTTGAAACCACTGTATACGCATACTGCTCCCACATGGGAGGCTATACACACATACACACATACACACACACACAACACAGCAGCCCTCACTCTTCAGCACCCATAGAAAGTCTTTTGTCAGAGATTAGGATGACAGACATGGATGAGAATTCCCAGTTCTTAACGTGCTGCCTGTCCCTCTCTCCTTGGCTTGTATTAGTGTGTATGCGTGTGCACACGCTGCTGCTGTGACTGCTGCACGTGTGCGATGTTTGAGTCTGGGTGTAATTGGTTATGACAGTGAGAGAGAGAGGGACAGTGGGACATGGTGGTGGATAACAATGGCTGGCACCTTGTCTTCAAGGCTGTTCTCCTGTTGCTAAATAAGCACAGCCTAAATAACCTCTTCTGCCACACGGCCTCTCCCAAGATGGTTATGTGGCAGGATGGATACCCTAACTGACCTGGATACCCTGAAATGATTCAAAACATATCTCTGCTATTCCTTTTGTGTTTTCTTTAAAAGTTTATTTGACAGCTAAAGTTAGATAGCTTACAATAATGCGTGCTTGTAGTAGCCTAGACTAGCAGTTGGGATTGGTTGACACCACAGGGATTCCAATTGGTTGTATAACATATTTGAATAACAAATGCTGGGTAATGTCATACATTAATAAATGAAAATAAGAAAGTGTTTTTTTAAGGCATTTCCATCAATCAGTAAGGCTTAAAAATGCAACATTGCACTAGAGAATATTGCATAACACAACAGCTAACATATTAAACTGTACTTTTACGCTGAAATGCTTTTTTAGTCCACCCACTCACTACTCAGCTACTACAGAAAAAAAACACATGCCAATCAGTAACACGTGATTTTCTGCACATTCTGTGTTACATTTCATAGACATTTTTTGCCATTTCATGTCATATTCTCATTTTTACTCATGACTATGTGTTTTTCCAGACCCTTCATATGTAAAAAAAAGATCATTCTGTAAGGGTGGGTTAACAAGGACAAACCACAACAGCAATGTGTAACAGTGAGCATCCATTTGAAAACACAGGAGAGGAGAGTGTGTGCGCCATGAATGTGCGTTTATTCAGAATGCGTCGTAAGCAATATAGACTAGCTTCAGTTCTTCCCTGCTGAGTAGAGGGGCTGGTATAAATACACACTGTAATCTCACACACACCCGATGCCCTGACAGCTCATGCTGCTGACACACACACACACACACACACACACACACACACACACAGGTCCTCCAGCAGGGAAGGTTTGCGTGCGTTTTTTTACAGGGTCAGATAGGGGTCAGTGTGTTAGTAAGCCAGAGGTAACTGAGCGGCCAGACAATGCTTTAGGGATTTTTCATTAGTGATTAAGTTAGAAACTGGACACATACTGTGATCTGCATGGAGGGATGGTGCTCTTAAAAATAAGCAAACATGATCCGTTTCCAAACTGGACAACCGTCCTTGAGGACAAGGCCACCTTCGGTTTGAGGATTTTAAAAGTAAACAGAGATTGGTGACATCAGTGATGTTCTCTCTCCCATTTCGTCCACTGCACCAGTTGCCAAGTCTGACAGGCAATCAAGGAGTACAGAATACCGCAGAATAGTGCAGAATACCGGTAAAAAGCAAATTACATGATGTGATAACCATCACCTGTGACATCACTCGGAGATTGAAATACCTCTGCCACCCTGCAGCAGAGTACTGGGAGAGATAAAAAGAAGAACTAAATATAGTCTCCGATCAGTCATGCTGATGTAGATCAGAGGGAATCAGAAAAGGGACATTAAAGGAGGTCCACGAGGCAGAAGGACATCCACATAAGAGACCAGCACCAGAGGGAAAACCACAACACCAAAATAGAACCACGCTCCACCAATATCATTCAGCAGAGGTCTGCATGAGCACGGATACAGAGTGAATGTGTGATCCATCAGAGAAGTGGCGCAAAACGGCATGCAAAGGATCATGCACAGTTTTTTGTCTTTTTGCATGCCAGAACATGAGCGAACATGAAATCTGCACCTCACTGAGCATAGCCCATAGCAATGCACCAGTTTTTAGGGATCTGATCATTTAAGTATCCCTCCTTACAAGGGATGGGCCCGATCTGATATGATATCGGTATCAGATCTGATGTAGCCGTAATTCTGATATCAGTGTGCAAAGCCAGCGTGCCGAGGGGTGGAGGTACGGTTGCGTCATACAATACAACAAATGTAATCAAGCACCTGCAGAGATTTCACGACAAAGAGCACCGGGAGTTTATGCTCAGGGATTGACAGAAGCGATACGCATGGAAAAATTGGCGTATGTGGTACGACAAATGCGCACCAGTTTTCAGTCTTCATGGCGCAAATGCGTACCTAATTTGAGTAACTTCATACTGGACCTCCAAGTACCGACACTCAGGAAAGGAAAACCTTAAAAAGAAAAATAATAATGACGTTTCTCACGTCAGCGCTTCTGTAACTGCGTGCCCGCACCCTTGACGTCAAATTTTACGTCAAGGGTGAAGTGTGACATGAATGAATTCCTTTGGAATGCCTTTAAATTCAATGTTCTTCTAATAAATAAATTAGTTCTTCTAATAGTAGTTTGTTTATTCTGTGATGTAACCTTACTAATAAACAGCACAATTTCAACAAGCATAATGCTTAAGTAAAAACATGTATTATATCAGAATCGGTATCGGTATCGGCAGTTGTGTATCAGAATCGGATCGGAACTGGAAAAACGTGGATCAGCCCATCAGTACTCCTTACACGCTGAATCACAAAATCGCCATACATTTACGTAATTTCAGTTCAGTAAGCAATGACAGTCGAAACTGAAAGTGTGGGAATGAACTGACCAACACATTTAAACCAGAACCCTTTTGCCCCAACCTAGGAGCAGCTTGGCAGCCGGCTAGCTAAATTAACATCTCTACCGAAAACAGAGAGCTAACTACAAGCTGATCTGGACATTTTTGAGGTTAATATTTTGCTAAGGAAGTCTTTTTGAACATTGTTCACAGATTTGGGCATCTTTTGAGGTTAATATTTTGCAAGGACATAAAATGCTACAGTTAGGCAGAGATTAGGTAGAAATATGAATTGGGGGGCTTTACTAAGGAAGTCTTTTGGACATTAAATTTATACTGTACTTTTACTTAGAGGAGCTACTGCCTACCTAAAACGGGCGTAGCGGCACCTCCGGACGAGGTATCTATAATGTAGCACTGCATTAATGTTGCACTGCATGCATAAATTATGTGTAGAAGTAAAGAAAACTATGTGTAGATATAAAGGACAAGTAACTTTCATATAGTGAACCCTAAAGTAAAAGTCAGATGGTAACCGCATGTGCAAGCCTACTAAGAGTCTACTGGAAGACATGCATAGGAAGACTTTACTGAGCTACCGTTACTCACCTTAAAGGGGTTCTAAAATAATACAACAGAAATACATGAAAGGATAAATTAAAGAAATAAACAAGGTATTGTCTACGAGCTCCCCACCCAGCCCTGAACTCTTCATGTACAAATGCTTGTGCAGCTTGCTAGACGCCAGCCCCATTGTTGGCTATTTGCGGCTTTGGCTAATGAAGTTCGGAGAACAATGTGCTAACTTTCCAAGGGCCATTTTCCTCTGGAAGTTAGCCCTGTCGCAGCACTGGGACACAAGCCATGGCATCCTGTTTACTATATTTCATTCATCAGCACACACTGCGTCCCGGTACAGCCGACCAAACACAGGAGAACGGAGGTCCTGAAGTCGCCACATAGTTGAATGATGACAAATACCTGTTATCCACACATTCATAAGCTGACAATATAGCAGTGATGGATGTTAATGGCCTTAACAGGTTATGCACACTTTAACTAGCTTAAGCTGCAGCAAATGACGTCTCCCTATACAAAGAAACTGAGCCATTCTTTTAGGAAAGAGCCTCATTTTCATGAAGCAGCCATGCACCACCTTATTTAACTAATAAAAAGTACTCTTTTGTTACATACATTTTAGTGTATGTTAAAACATACACCCATTTAGGGCACACAAAATACACAACAACAAGACCAACCTGCCAAAAGTATGAACATCATCTCTAATTATAGAGAACATGATCCGCAGTACAATCTATGACCATATGTCACTTCCAGCGAATAAATGCTCGACAGCATCCAAGCTGTTAATGGACAAGGCACTGATAAACAGCTTTAAACAAGTCATGGCAACAATGAGCATGCCTAAATCACACAGGGGAGAGCTACAAAGAAAGAACAGCAGTGGGCACAGTGTAGGTCCCTGAGGAACCCCAAGCAAAACCAGTTCTTGACAACCTAGTATTTACATAAGAAAACACTAATAGCTTTCTGTACGTTGCAAAGAACTTAAGACCCTGACATTTACCGTCTACAGTCCACCACAGAGATCTACAGTTAATCAATAAATAGCATAAGGACAAGAGAGAGCTGAGAGTGTTAAGACTAGACACAGTGAAATAGCCCATTACAGGAAAAGCCCTACATCCTTCAGGAGGTTTCACACCAACTGTATGAAACAGAGAAATACTTCCAACAAACAAAAGGAGGTTTTGTTTAGTCAGAAAGGTTACAAGGGCATTTCTGTTCAATGGGCAAACATGAGAGCAAGCCTGCCAAGAAGTCGAGCTTGTAAAATCCCTCTGTTCATTCACAAAAAGGGCAGCACAGCATGACTCAGACATGTGCAAACAAGACTAAGTAAGGCCTTAGGAATGAGAGGAGTGTCTGTATAGGAGGTAACTACACATGGAGACTAGATGTTTGTTATGTGATTATGGTCAAGTGTTTATGAATCAACAAAAGAGACAGACACCCATACTTAGTTTCGGTTGCTTTGTATCTCTAGGGGTGTAACTAGGGATGTCTGATTGCCAGATAATTAAGGGCTCACAGTTCAATAGACAGACAATGATTAATTAGAATTCAATATGCTCACAATTTTTTGAATAAAAAAAAAAATTCAGCTGTATTCAGCCGTACCTCAAGCTGGGAGGTGGTGGGTGATGACATGAATGTGCTGGGTTGTTGATCCATAATGTTACATTTTTGCATTGCAATTTCACAATATTTTTGATGTATTGCTACACTCCTAACTATTATTCTTACACGACACTGCATGAGTCAACTTAGCAATCAGCAATGTGACTTCTGTTGTTTCTTTGCAGCATAAAAGAAGGAAATTTGAACCATTATAATTAAACCACTATACCAATAGAATAATAGGCTACAGGTTAACTATATTATATTAACAGAATAATAGACAATAGGTTAACTGATTGCACAAATAATGATTTGCCTCATCATTAATATTTACCATATCTAATGACGTCTTCAACTGTAAATGCCAAGAGAGTTACAGAACTGATTAGTCACACTAGAGCCCTGGTTTCCAATCTCAGTCCTCCGTGTTTTTGTGTTCACACTGCTCTAACAAGCTTGGCCAGGCTCATGAAGAGGATGACAATTAGCGGCGCTGAGCTGAGTCAGGTGTATTCAACTGCTACTTACACTGAGTGTGTGTTCCTGAGCAGAGAGAATCAATGGTAGAACACAATGTTTCACCATTCTCTCTCATCTTCTCACTCTCCAGACTGGCAGGAATCATCCTCCTCCCACGCACTGTGTTTAGCATCCTCTAATTCAAAAACACCCACAAATCATCATGCATTACTACACTCGAGGCCTTACATCAATTTAATGACACAGTCTGGAATCAGTATCACAGACTACTGTGCTCGTGAAGGTATTTGGTCCTTGCATGTATGGTGATACATAAACACACCCACATACACACAGCTGCCTTAGGATGACTCAGAGGCAAAACACGTCACTGTTATTTTGACAGATGCCACATTTCTTCCGTCATTGATTTCTCAACGAAAATGTGTGCAAAAGACCAGTGTGCTTACCGGGTTCACTTCTCTAAGATCTTTTCCTGGCAACATTACAGTGGAATCAATTAAACCAGTGGATTTTCTTCACTTCGGCTCTAGTGCGCACAATTGCCTAACGTTCAGCACTAAAAACGCATTCGAAAACTCACGCCTCGTCTGATTTGCTAACAGAGCAAACTGAAGGAGATAATACTACAGTCAAGGACTTCCATTTCTGCAGCACAGAAAGCATGATCTACGACTAAAAGTAAAATATACATCCATACTTATTAGTGGTGCAACGGATCAAAAAATTAACGGTTCTCTCTCGCGCGCCTCTCTCTGTCTCTCACACTCTCGTTCGTGACTTTTCCGGAGCGCGCGCGTCTCTCTCTCTCTCTCTCTCTCTCTCTCGTTCGTGACTTTTCCAGAGTGCGGGTCTCTCTCTCTGTCTGTCTCTCCTCCACCTCTGCTACCGCTGGCCATGACTATCGCTTGACAGACTGACTACGTGCTCCATTCAGCGGAGCTTTTATTTTTCTTTCGGATCATCGGATCACACGCGTGCCGAACCGTGGAGAGGGATCGGTTCAGATCCCGGATCAACAGTGATCCGTTGCACCACTAATAGAGGCTGATGATTGCCCTGCCTAGAAAAGCCGCGAGCACGTTACGTTGAGGACACCAGTGTTGGGACACCTGGCGAGGGGTGTGTCTTTCTTCTTCTCCGAACTGCTGACATGTTGGGAAGTCTCACACACAACAGAAACTCTTATCACATGATGCATCTTGTCACATGATGCATGTCGCAAATTACGCTATGGGTGCTGTAATTATTTTCCATATTTTTTGACGTATTGGGTTACATTTTTTATTCCTTCCAGTAATTTAGGTCAGGATCGGACCGATACCAAATATCGGATCGGCGCATCTCCAGTATAAATAACTTAAATTGCTATGCTGATGTCTCATCGTTCATCATCCAAGCCAGACGAAGAAGACCAACCAATTCAGTAGGATAATTGATGGAGGTGTCAAATAAAACACCTGCTACTTAAATCCTGCATCAGTAGTAACATGTTATACAAGTAAGCAATGAACCCTTTAAACCTTTGGTAGCAAACTATGCTTTTGGTTATACTTTGGCTGTTCTACTGTATGTATTTAACTGTTTAGCTATTTAGTTAACTATTGTAGAATTTCAACTAAATGTCTATTCAGTCAAATTTTACTTGAATATCAACGAAAATGAAACTGATCCACTGAATACATTGTTGTTTAAAACATTTTCTATTAATATCGATACCCAGTGATACTGATACATTGTCTTTAACTTGAATATGTTGTATGCTAAAGACAAGTATGTCCACCAAATTGGGCCATTCTAATGAACACGTTCACTAGAGCAGTGGTCTCCAACCCCGGGCCGCGGCCCTGTACCGGTCCCCCGGGCCGTGGGTCATGTGGTACCGGCCCGCGGGCTGCACAGGAAAAAAACCGTGGATGTTACCCGTGTTCTGTTGTCGGCTCGTTGCTATGAAAATGCTGTTAATAAAGCTGCGAGTACACACTGGATTTACGTTTATTATTATATTTTAAAGATACCCC
>JBBPDB010000128.1:18005054-18027363 GCA_037974465.1 Brachypetersius altus | reverse complement strand
TGTGTGTGTGTGTGTGTGTGTGTGTGTGTGTGTGTGTGTGTGTGTGTGTGTGTGTGTGTGTGTGTGTGTACAGAAATACATGGGTGGGTGTATATCTACATATATATAATAAATCCACACTTTTCGCAGAGTTTATGTTCCTGCATATAGTGAAAAAATGTGATGATGTGGTAAAAATGCCTAAAACTGCCCATTTTTGTAGAATAAACCCTAAATATGCCCCTAAAGCACTTTCATTTCATTTTGTACTTTACCCTTTTAGAAAATGTACAGGAAAATGCAGTTTTGCTGGATACAGTTTCACTGAACTCCCACAGTGCTAGAATGTAAACTACCGAAGTATTCATGTACGGGCATTTTCTTAGATATGCACTGTTGTTTTCTTTGGTGTAAGCAAGTAAATACAGTTATAAATTCATTTAATTTACAGTAATAAAAATACAGGGCTTTAAGAAGAAGAAAACGAAAAACACAAGAACACTCGAGACGCTCATTGGGGAGAATTCTGGATTGCAGCTGTGTCACAGGGCATCAGCCAATCAGCAGCATGGAGAAATAAATTGTGTTCTCGGATTGGCTACTTTCAAACTGAGTACAGCTGTATTTCACAATCCCAAGACATGCTTTCTTTGTGTTCTCTGGACAGTACCAAAATGTATAGTTTTTTTAATATGGAAATGTAGCTGAATTTGTTAATATTTATGTAAAAAAATAATTTAGCACTAAAATGTATGAAAAACTATATTTTCCCACAAAAAAACTGTGCTGTCTGGGCCTCGTCCGCCACGCCCCCCTCGTCCTCGTGCTGTGTTGTCTGCAGATTCCGTGTTAGTACCGGAGTTTCCGCAAACAATTATTAGTTCGGTTCTCAGAAAAAATCCACGATGGACTGAAACCGTGATTGCTTAAAGTGGGTAAAGCTGTATTTGGCTTGTTTTATTCTTAGCAACTGTGCCATCTCTTTTTGGTTGTAGAAGTGAGGAAAGGCTGCGCAGCAACTGGGCAGACAGGCTCAGTTTGGGCACTGACGTGTCCACTCCAGCCTGACATGCGGCCGTGCCCTGCCTGGCTGATTTGAGAATTTATGGATCTGTTTTACGACTCACTGTGTTCTGTTGAAGATTAGGCCCTGTGCTCTCTCTCCCCTTCACTCTTTCTCTCTCTCTCTCTTGCTCTCGCTTTCTCTGTTTCTCTGTCATATTCTTAAAGTATGTGCATTAGTGTATTTCTTGTTGTATTAAGCTGTGCTACTTTATAAGTTCTACTGATTTATAGCTTTAATAGAGACTGAAGAATGCTCAAGATTATTAGGTATCATTTGTTGCTGTAGTTGAAAGTGTTTGTGTACATGATAGAAGCATTTGGTTTTGCGCTGAGTATGTTTATATGTACATTTGTAATAGTAACTGCATTGCACCATGTATGTCTTCACCATTATGCACTGTAATCATTTTTCCATTTTTATAACATATAATACTGGTTTCTTATAGCCATCACCTCCCTATAAACATATGTGATAAATTGTCACATTATTCATGTTTCGTTACAAAGAAAGTAGAATTCGTTTTATTTAACTAAATTTAGTGCAGTGCAGCGTGTGGTCGCAAAATTAAAGTCATTTGTTAGCCCAAGTGTTAATTCCCCAAGGGTTCGGCAGCCATCCCCATTTGCCCTTTTTTTTCAAACTATTTAAATTTTGCAAGGCTGGTTGTTTTTTGTCTCAACCCTGCCGGTTAATCTGTGTTAATAATTCAAGTGCAGCATAGGAGCTCTTGTTAATCTCTGCTCTATCTTTCATCCTTCAGCTGCAACTTTACTCTGAAGCCAGCATTGCTCTCTTGCACTTGAATTCAGCGCAGGACTTTACTGACCTCCTCCAACAAGCCAAAAAGAACCTGACTCTGGATGGCAAGGAGCTCACAGTCAGCCCTGCATATCTGTTCTGGGACATCAGTGCTGTCTCACAGGTAACCTGTCCTGTACACTGTGCACTAAGGTGCCACACCACTTATAGCGTATGAGTGTTGGAATGGAACAAACAGAATAAAGGGATTCACCACTCCGGTAAAGTATGAGTGGAGGAAGCTCTGGACCAAGAGGTCATGGGTTCAAATCCTACCTTCAGCACCACCACTGGGTCCCTGAGCAAGAACCTTAACCCCAAGTTGCTCCAGGGAGAGACTGTCCCCTGTAGTTAGGAGACTGCCCCCTGTGGTTAGGGAATGAAGTCACTCTTTGAGATTTTTAAATTGTGTACAGCAACTAGTCTGTAATTTTCCAGTCAAAGCAGGATGAGGATGTGTCTGCCAGCCGCTTTGAGGACAATGAAGAGCTCCGTTATTCTCTACGGTCAGTGGAGAAACACGCCCCCTGGGTGCGACATATCTTCATTGTCACCAATGGCCAGATCCCTTCCTGGCTAAACCTGGACAATCCCCGTGTTTCTGTGGTTACTCATCAGGTGAGCGCCCGGTCACTGTTGTTTTTCAACTCCTTCTCAAAATCTTGCTTAACTATTCAGTTACTAATATGAAAAATTATTACTATTACTAATGATTATTAGTTACTAATAGCAATGAAAGTGCCTTTCACTGCATCTGCATTTCTTTATAATTTTGGTGGTAATAGTTAGGCTTTAAGGCAATTCACACTTGAGTCACAATTCATGCATGCTATTAAAGTCTTATTAAACTGGATGTGACGTTCTCAGCACGAATGTGTAACATCTTCATCATTTCTGAATTGTGTACTTCTGTATCTCCTTTCTATCGTGCAACCTGTGAATAGACTGTCGACTAGAGTCACAAAGCGTTTCACTTTGGCTGCATTTTAAATGTCACTGTATTGTAATGTCACCTTGTGTCAGTCTCACATATGTGTTTTTTCTTCCAGGATATCTTCCAGAACCAGTCCCACCTACCAACGTTCAGCTCTCCAGCCATAGAAACACACATTCATCGCATTCCAGGCCTCTCACAGAAGTTCGTCTACCTCAATGATGATGTCATGTTTGGCAAGGACGTGTGGCCTGATGATTTCTACAGCCACTCTAAGGGCCAGAAGGTCAGAGGGAACATGCTTTACTTTGTTCGCTTCATAAGATTCTCTTTTTGTGTTCTTAGGAACAGTTTCCATATTCAGCTTGTCATCGTGCCCCCAATAGGTGTACCTGACCTGGCCTGTTCCTAACTGTGCTGAAGGCTGTCCGGGCTCTTGGATCAAAGATGGCTACTGTGACAAGGCCTGCAACAACTCTGCCTGTGACTGGGATGGTGGAGACTGCTTGGGTGAGGAAGATTTTATAATATGTCTGTCCTTCCTGTGCTTTTCTGAAGCCTACCTATTGTTGAAAGAGCTCAAGTTAATTGTGAATGCCTGGGGACCAGTCAGGTTTGGTTTTTTCTTAAAACAGTGAAGAATTATGACTCACCTTCAGCCTCTTCTGTGTGTGATTCTGCAGGTACGGCTGGAGCCAGTCGTTTTGGAGGGGGTGGAGCTGCGGGTTCGGTGGTCGGCGGTGGGCAGCCCTGGCAGTTTGCAGGTGGTTTAGGAGGCCTGGGTGGCATGTCCTTCTGCAACCAGGGCTGTGCAAACTCCTGGTTGGCCGACAAGTTCTGTGACCAGGCGTGTAACGTGCTGGCCTGCGGATTTGATGTAGGAGACTGTGGACAAGGTGAGAGGTACAGACAAATTTCAGCATTAGGGTTGCTGCCACTACTGCTACTGTTTAATAGCTCTGCTGGGAGTATTGGTGGTCTCCTTTTCCCTACTGGGGGTCTCTTCATTGACAATAGTCTGTTAGCATTTTCCTCAAGATGTGTAGAGCTGTCCAGGTTTGCAGTGCGAAAAGATGCCGTGGTGCATCACTTGACTAGGAGTTAGCCTGTTGAGCTGTTGCCTTAGGTATTAAACTGAAATTAGGAGCAAAAACTTTTCATAAGCATCAGTCCATCTGTGAGCTCTTCTGCGTCTTTATTTTTCATTCATTTATTAATTTACTCATTTATTTTTTGCTTTTTCCGTGTGTGTATTTTCATCAGATAACTTCGGACAGCTGTACCGTGTCGTCTTACAGAGGAACAAGACGCAGTACACACTCCCTCAGGGAGAGCTGAGGCCCTACTTCAGCTTCTCCAGTTTTGCTAACCGCGTGTTGGAGGCCCAGGTCACTGATAACTCTGTGGTTCGCCACACGTCTGTTGCCAACAAATGGAAAACTGTCCACCTGCTTCTGCTGCCAGGCTCCAATGCTACCCAGATCCACTACAACCTCACCTTTCAGGGTGCCGGTGACCAGGAGTTCACCATGAGTTTCACTGTAGCTGTGGACACCCGCGAGCTCCCCAAGCCTAACGTGTCAGACCCAGTGCAAGAGAAAGAGAACAAGGAGCTGAAGCCCACTGTGGCCACCCCGGAACCTGAGGTTGTGTTTGCAGACATCCCTGTTGAGCAGCAAGCACCCAGAGTGAGAAAAAAGCCCCCTGGAGAGGTTGTTGTGGTAGTGCCTGCATTAAACACATCTCTTTTGCCTAAAGAAGTCAAGCATGAGCTGCAGAGGTTGGATGAGAAGCTACTGCTTGGTGACATCACAATGAAAGGCTACAATTTGACTAAAGCTAAATTGCTGAGGCCGTTTCAGGACAGGACAAATGCTGGTAATGACGAAACAGACGAAGGCAAGGCAGAAGAAGGGGGAGCAGCAGTGGAAAAGGATATTGATGCGTCCAAGTCCGGTGGCAAACAGAACCAGAAGAAAGATTCTCTCGTCCCAGTAAAGATTGACCAAGTGCCTCCAAAAGACCAGGCTCTTCCTGACCAGGCAGGATTCATTGGCTTGGAGAAGCCTCCTGCATCCAAACTGCTGGACACGCTGGTGGGGAGCATGTCTAAGGACAAGGATTCAGAAGCCCAGACGATAGCCCATGTGCAGAAGCTTAATGCTGCAGATGAGGAGGTTAAGGTGGCTGTGGGCCGTAAGCTCCAGCACTACATAGGCCCTGAATGGAGCTTCCTGCCATGGGAAAAGAGCCGGTATTTCCAGGATCTCCAGGAGGTGAGTGAACTGAAGGTTGAACAGCATGTCATTTGTTAACTGCAATGTTGGTCTGTACAATGCTAATTTAACAGAAGAGCCACAGTGGTCTGTTCACAGTGGTTTGCTAACAGTTCACAGTAGTTTGTACACTGTGAGCATCTTGATATAGCAGATACATTTCTGTTGGTGTTTTGGTGAATGACAGTGATCATGTGATTAAACACAAATTGATCATAGAAATACAGAATACAGACCAATCCTGGCAAGACTAGTTTGTTTTTTAAATAAGACACCGCAGTCACAATATGAGACAGCTTTGTCTACCTATGTCCTGTCCTAAACTATTATAGCTAAAGTAATTTAAAATGACATCTGTCAATCAAAACCTGCCCTTCACAGGAACGCGAGCGACTGGAGAGAGAGCTGGTGTACAAAGCAGACGGCGCTGCCGCTGGTCGGAGACTGCAGGACACCTTCGCTGATTCACTCCGCTACGTCAACAAGCTCCTCAACGGCCAGTTCGGCTTCACATCCCGCAAAGTACCTGCTCACATGCCACACATGATTGACAGGCTCATCATGCAGGAGCTACAGGACACGTAAGGATCACAAAACACTTTCAGGCTTGCAGCAGAGTACACTTTTACTGCATACTCTCTGGGTTAAGGTTTAAGTCAACAGATTGAAATACCATAAAGCAGTTACTGCCTTGCCCCTGAGTTGTAGTTAAAAAAGGATAAATTATATTTATTCCAAATTGTTTTCCAAGCCTATATCATTGAAGCATCTGAAATGAAATACTGTGGGGGAGATTTCTCTTCTGTTTGACATTTGAGTGAAATGACCCTTTATCTGTGGCATTTTCCACTCTCTTTGTTCTTCTGTGTCAGTTTCCCTGAGGAATTTGATAAGACTTCCTACCATCGCGTGCGTCATTCAGAGGACATGCAGTTTGCCTTTTCTTATTTCTACTTCCTGATGAGCGCTCTGCAGCAGCTCAACGTCTCGCAGGTCTTTGACGAGATTGATACCGACCACTCGGGAGTTCTGTCGGACAGAGAGATCCGCACACTCGCCACACGCATCCACGAGCTCCCCCTCAGTCTTCAGGTACTTACTAGAGCCCTCCCCTGTTGGAGAAGAGGAACAATAATGCAGGCCTGATTATTCATGTTCGGCATCATAAAAAAATTAGATCTAAAAATCTAAATGACAGTTTTCCACTCAACCCAAGTGTTGTTGATTAGCCAAGACGTGATTGGAGTCAAAATGTTGCTTATTTGATTAAATTTCATTTCTTTCATTAGCTTCTTTAGTTAGCACTGAGGTTAAGGTTCCAGCTAAAATGAGTTAAAATTCAGGCAAATCCTTTCCATAAATACATACTCAAGACTCATTTTCACACGATCAAACCTCAACCAGCTCTTCGTTACGGTGTCACTCACAGTATGACTTACAAAACATCACGCTACTGGCAGCTGACAGCAGGGTCTGCCTTCACAAAAGGCCTCCTCAGTCAGTAGCAGTACTACTCCTCAGTTAGAATCAGTCATAAATACAGAGGAATCTGATCTGAGATCAATCCTTTTTGTGAACACCTGTAGCCATAGTAAGTCATATCGTGTCCTAAACCACATCCATATATCTCTGCCACGTTTAGAACAAGATGAGGTTTGAGTGGCTTGAAAGATAGTTTGCTAAGGTATTTTAACATACACGATTTGAATGACTGTTATCTACTAGAGTATAGTTCCAGCACAAAAAAATGGAATCCTCACGTTTTGGCTGATCGACAGTGTCTTGGGAAAGTGGAAAATTGTGTAGATAAGATTTATTTATTGCTTCAATATCATGTCTTTTAAAATCATGAAAATCACAAAGAGGGAGTATTTGTCCTGTAGTGTTCTAGGCTGTCAGGGAGCCAGGGAGTGAGTCAGTGTGTGTATTTGAGTAGAAAAGAATGGATTCAGAAAGGAATGTTTAAGACGGTAGTTGTTTGTGGTTAAATGCCTGTGTTTGTGTGCAGGACCTCACGGGTCTGGAGCAGATGCTGATAAACTGCTCGAAGACTCTCCCCACCAACCAGACTCGGCTCCATGCGGTGAACCCCACCCAGGAGACCTACTATGACCCCAGCATGGTGAGAGAGCCAATCAGATAGTTCCGCTACTAACTACAGTGGCCTTTAAACTATGTATTAGTGGAGTGGGGGATTTGGGTGTAGGAATGAATCATTATTGTAATACATCACAAATATCTGCAAAATACAAGCAAACCCTTTATTGGATGCTGTAAATTGGGCAAAATCATAAATAAATAAATGTATGCATCCCTAGTGGGGACAGATGTACATCTTATCTCTTGTGTTTGTGTCCTCCACATCGTGCACTATATCAAGACTAATACATAAAGCTGCACTTTTTATTTCTTGCCTGCAGCCTCCGGTTACTAAAGGTCTGGTAATTCACTGCAAGCCAATAGCAGAGAAAATCCAGAAAGCCTTCAAAGATCAGAACAAATACAAGTAGGTATAATACAAAATAATATGTTACATGGTTGGACTACTGATTAAGAATTAAATGATGCTTAAGTGTTCTCTTAAATAGGTTTGAGATCATGGGAGAGGAGGAGATTGCTTTTAAAATGGTACGAACCAATGTGTCACATGTGGTAGGCCAACTGGATGACATAAGGAAAAACCCAAGGTGTGTATTCAGTGTACCTGTGTAACCTGGCATATGACAGTATGTGAGCAAGAGCGTTTGTCACTCTTTAATAGAACTGCTCGCAGTATTTATCATCGCTCTTTTCCCTTTAGGAAGTTCATCTGTTTGAATGACAACATTGACCACAGCCATAAGGATGCCAGCACAGTGAAAGCTGTCCTGAGGGACTTCTATGAGTCTATGTTTCCACTGGCCTCACAATTTGAGCTGCCCCGAGAATACCGCAACCGCTTCCTTCACATGGGAGAGCTGCAGGAGTGGTGAGAACATCAACATTAGCATAACACGTTACAGGCAAGGCCCAGAGAAAGAGCACGACATGGAAAGAGTAATGAGAATGCAGTGTGTATATTTCACCATGAGCCAGTGGGGAACAGTCCCTGCTCAGCAGTGATGATTTCCAGTGAGCATAAATAATATTAAGAACAGACTCTAACTTGATTCTGGAAAAAAAAAAAAAGTCAAAAAAAAATTCTAAAAATGTAATTCAAATTGAATTATTCATATAATATATAAATTGAAATACTCATATTTAATTAACATAGTGAGATAGTGAGACAAAATAATAAAGAAATAAAAAAAAAACACATATCAGATCATGGTTTGACTTCAAATTTGTAGTGATGCCGAATTGGCTTATTTATTACTCCAAATGAGCAAAACTTGTAAAAGTGCACTCTATACTTCTGTATAGAAGTACTATACTTATATTTGAACGCTACTACTACCCCAAATTTCATTGCATAATTATGCATGACAGCTAGTTTCCTTTTGATTTTAATGAAACATTTTTTGTTATTTAAATGTATATTTTTCATTTGTTACTTTAAAATGCTTGTTGTCAAACAGCGGGTAATGTTCATATTGGCTGTAAGTAAACAGCACTGGAAATGTGTTTGTGTTTCATGATCGGTGCACCTCCATATATAACAGCCTCTATATATAATCTGCATTATATGCCCAATCACACCTGTGTGTAACGTTGTTTCCCCGTCTTTATGAACCAGTGTGGATTGTTATTCCTGTCATCACAGCAGGAAGAATGGCCAATAGCTGTCAACACTAGAGGCACATTCTGAAAATAAGACAGTGGTTGAGCTGTGTTTATGTATTGGTGTGTTTACTTGTATTTTTATTCTAGTGAGGACCGAATGTCTTCACTGAAAGGAAAAAAAAAACATCAACAGCAATTCAGGTTTCTGCTTCAATGATTATGGTTAGATATAGAGATAGAATTCATCATTGATAGGTTTGGATATTCGTTCAGGTTTAGAGTTCGGTTTAAGCTTAAAAGTAGATCTAGAAACACTGATCTAGTGTTTATGCAATCTTTGGTCCTTACTAGTATAGTAATACTATTATGTGCGCATAGATGTTTGTGTGTGTGTGTTTGTGTCTCTGGAGACCAGCTGGTAAAGACATGGAGCTTTTGAATTGTGTCCCACGTTTTGGGGGAGCTGGGCAGAGCCCTGAAATAGGCATGCGTCCTGCGGTGCAGCCAGGCAGATCACATGGCTCTGAAGTGGCTTCGCCAGTTATGAATGGCGATGTGCAGCAGTCATAGTTTCCAGCTTGTACATCCCCATGCATGCACACGAACATACCGGCACCCACACACACCTATGAAGTGTTGACAGGAGGGTGATGAGCAGGTGGCTGCGTTCCGGCGTGCCGGTGATGTCAGCTGGTCACTGCCTCACCTCCGACAGGCTGCTGCATGACATCATGCTCACACCAAAGGCAAGGCTGCTGCCAGTTACTGCGCTTAAGTCACTGTGTTGAAGAAGAATGGTGGAACTGTGCTAAAACACACACCTGGTATCTTAAAGGAATAGTTCAGCTCAAACATGAAATTGAGTTTGAATCTTTCTAAATGTAGTTGATAAGTAAAGACATCATGTGTCCAAAGCAATTACTTTTGCTCTGGATCAATGAGGCAAATGTCCATCATTTAGCTACATTGGTCTGTTTTCGCTTTGGGTTAGGAAAAGGTTGTGTGAGATTTTTATGCATGCCATTCCTTTAACTATGTGGTGTTAGCCATTAGCTCCTTTAGTATTGTACCTGAGATGCTAGTCATATTCATGCTAACTTCATAGGACATATTAATACACAAAGAAAGGGACAAAAGAACAAAAGCTTGTTGCATAGCTAAATTAGCAGCCAGTGTTGGACCAAATAAATCCACATTAGACACTGAACGTGTTTTGACTAAGCAAATACTGTATGTGTTGCTCCGCAGATTCGAACAGTAGTTTAAAACATAGTTTGTATGTTTACCTGTTTTCCAGGCGAATATACAGGGATAAACTGAAGTTCTGGACGCACTGTGTACTGGTGACGCTAGTCGTTTTCACTGTCATCTCCTTCTTTGCGGAACAGGTGAGTGTCACTTGTACTAATGTTTTCCTGTGCGCTTGTTACGGCTTCAAAATTAGTTTTAATTAGGGCTGCACAATATAGACCAAGTGCTAGTATTGTGATTATTCTGCTACACATTGTGATTTCTATGCCAATCAGTATATTAACAGGCCCATATAATCACTTTTGCAAAAAGCCACACATTAACATATTCATATTGTGCTTTTAACAGTTTAGCCATGTTCCTGCGCTGACATTGGAATGAGCTGCAATACAGCGCCACCAATCATAAGAAAGATCCTTTATGGACCAGTCATAAAGGCACAGCAACAAAAACAGTTCAATTCTAAGGGGTAAACAGACTTGTAAAATGATATAAGAATGAATTAGGATAAATTATACTATTTATAATTATGGTACAGACCCACAGAAATGTCATAGAGAACTGAAAAAGGATACAGTATGGGTCCTTTTAAAATACTTTGGTCAATCAATGTCTTCAATGGTTAAAGACTTTACTGATCATTTTATTTTTATACAATTATATTTAAAATATTGGTTTAAATATTGATTGGTTAGAAAGAACTGGATTCTGCAGTCAATATTGTGAAAACAGATACATTTTGCAGCCATAGTTACAATGTGTGCCAGTAGTGTCACATTTTCTAAAGTTGTTCTAGCATCGTTGTTTTATGGTTATGTAACTCTTCGGGAAGTTTTATTAATGATGACTTGAGTGATAATGACTGATTGCCATGTGACAGGCACATTCTCGAGGCATGTGGGGAATGGCTGCATTGTGATTCGATCTTTGGCGGAGGGATCAGGTCCCCTCTTGTCGATCCTTGGAAAAGTTAATTAGTCCGCTGACCTTTTAGTGGACTATACATCTTACCCTGTCTGCTGTGGCAGGACTTGGAACGCTCGCTCGTATTACAGAGCTGGAGATGATGCATTATCACAAAGTCCTTCATGGCAGTTCTTTCTCTCTCCTGCTCTGTGGTACACCTCAAGGATGCAGACAGATGTGTTCCTTAATGAGCCGACTCTTTAGCACCTTCATTTACGGCATTTATTTCAAAGGCAAAGATTTACAGCAGCAACTACAATCAGTGTAGCAACATTTAGTGCAACATGTGTTCTGATGGTGCATTCCAGTGGCTGCAGGCAACTGGTATATTTATCACCTGAAGATATTTACAGTACAGTACAAAAGCAGGAAATGTGTGTTTTCCCGTAGCATGAGAGGTTTTTGTTTTTTCAAAAGTGATAGATAGATGGTTGTAACTTCTCGCTGCATGGCTGCACTGTTATGGCTGGGTTTGTTTCTAATGCTATCTTTAATTCTAATAATAGTCAGCAGCTCCTAATTTTAATGAAGAACTGATTAACTGAAGCAGGTACTGGATGATAACTGTAAATACTGAGGATCCTCAAGGAAAGGTTTGGAAATGTTAAAGCTAAAATACTCACACACATCAAATCACAATGCAATGTTCAGTTGGTTTCAACACCCACAGTCAAATGATGGCCAACCCTTACCCACATCCTTTACAGAGAACAAACATAAAGAAATATATAAGGAATATATAAAACCTGCCATAACCTTTGCAGTAGACACATTTCACCAATATTCTTTCTATATGGCCTAAAATATCTAGAAAAGTTCATATTTAAGCTTGTTTTTTTTTTTTTAAAGCAAATGAATAATTCAGCAGAGAGCCCGTTATTACTGCCCATCACTCTTTGTAGTCTTTAGTCCATTGTATTATAACTCTGCTGTTATACTGTATGCAACATTGTAGTGTCTATTTTTTTAATTGTGTAAAATTGTAAAATAACATATGCATATATATTTATATCAATAATTTTGAGTACAATACTGTATTGTTATAGTCTCCCTGTTGTGTCCCCCGTAGTATTTCATTTTTGTAGGTAAAGTATGTGTTTATTCGGTGATGTACAGTATATAAGATTAGTTATAATTCATTCCCTATTTTAACCCTCATTGTCTGAGTGTGCTGCTTTCGTGTTGTGTTGTATGTTGCACCTATGGCTGGGATGATAATAAAGCTCTATTTACTTACCACCATTTACATATATATATATATTTACATATGTGTATTTGCACAGTACTGTATATCTACTGGCATGCAGCAATGCCAGCCTGCCATGTTTGTTTCTGTATGTTTCTGTAAATAGTGGCTGGTTATACATCATGGCTTGTGAACTTGAGAAATGTGGAACTTGCCATCCAAAGAGACAACAGCAGTCACAGCTCTAATGAAAGTCTTAAATGATAAATGGCATGCTTGAGTTATGTCATTTTCTACGTTCTTTCCCCCTATAGTTAATCGTGTTAAAGCGGCGGCTGTTCCCCAGACGCAGGGTCAGCAAAGAGAGCAGCTCCGAACGGGTATGAAGATAATGTGGTCGGTTGCAGGTCACTCCTAGCTCTCCACGTTTCTTTTGCTCTCTCTCTTCGAGGGGTTGAAGGAGACTGTGAGCTCTGTATGTTTGTGATCTAAGAGCAAACCATCTTTTCCCTGGTGAGGCACAGCCCAGAACAGCATGACCCCACACACATGACGGTTCCTGGGGAATGGAAGGGTTCACTGGGGTTTTTCATGGGAGACTTGGAGACTGAACTGAAAATGGGACTTTGCATGCCTGGTCCACAAGAGGGCAACTGTGAGACACTACTGTGCATGGAGCAAACAAGTTTCACTGAAGTGCAGAAGAACATAAACACTCCACTTGAGTCCTTCTTGTGTGATCGACTGTCATGATCTCAGTGGATTTATGTGAACAAGACAGTTCTGTACTGAATGTCACACACTGCATTCTCTGTTTGGGTAACAACCCATTGAAATAATAGGATTTTAAAATGATGAAGGATAATAATTATAGAGGGACAGAGCTCTAGATGACTTTTGTCTCTTTACTGTTTGCTGTCGCTCTCTGTCCAAGCTTTCTTCCTCTTCTGCATACCAGTGCCTTGTCTCTCTAGAATAAATGAAGCTGGTGAACTTTAGATGCAACTCAGTATCCTCTACGCTAGGGCGGTCCTGTCTCGTCCACAGTGGTCCGATGAGACAGCAGAGTTCATTCCGATCAACCAGGAGCTCACCTGATGATATTTCAAGAAGTTGCTTGTTTGTCTCAGTCTTAAAACAGTCGTTTCCCTGCTTCATTGGGATGAAAACCTGCTGCCACAGCGGCCCTTTGTGGAAATATTGGCCACTCCTGCTCTGTTTGTATGTCTTTATAAACTAATCTGGCTTCTTTTTATAGAATCGATTAAACAGCAGTGAATTGTAAGGGATGATCTTTGATTGGCCTCCTGAGACTTTATCTCTGTGTTGTGAGAATGTAGGATGACCTGGAGGTCCCTAAAGACCATTGGGAATAACTGTCCTAATTAATATGGCAAGATTTCTTTTTATCTTTTTCTTTTTCTTTTTCTTTTTCTTTATTGCACGTTGATGAGGTCCATGATTGTAGCCTGAACTGAAGCCATATGTGTGTTTTATATCAGGTACAAAATTCAGAAATTCAGCATGCTGTACACTTGATTCTGTATCTGCACATTGTGGGCCACATTTACACAGGTTTGTATTTTCTTTGTTGGAGATAACGAATGGAATGAAGTCATTTTGGAAAGTGGAATGTGGTCTTTTCATGTCTGGATTTGACTACATTCCTATGGCTGTCAGATAAAAATCACAAGCCAGTAGTTTGTCTCAGTAAGCCCAGTGAGGAACATTTACCTGCAGATCAGGTCTGATGAGCTAAACTTGTTTGCTTTGTCGGCTCTACCTTGATAAAGCCAGTGTGTAGATGAATGAGTGCTGCCATCACGTCTGAGCAGTTTGTGTAGATTCTGCAATTTCACAACAATTCTAGGAAATTATTTGAAGCGCAGGAAAGCAGTAAATATTCATACCGAGGCTTTGTGAACTCAAATGCTTGCTTAACTCCCTTTCTTGGTAAAAAAAAAAAAACCAACAATGTGGAATGAGGAAAGTATCAGTAGGACAAGTCAGCTTATATGTTTTCCAAGTTTAACCTGTTTTTTAACATGTTCTGTTTTTAGCATGGGCTCTAACTGAATATTAGACCAGTCTTTTATAGGAAGAGGTTCCCATGGACATTTGGTCATTTCCTCACCGTCTGAAACCTCTTACATGAGGGACACAGCCAGGTCAGAGCTGGGAGCACATTTGGTGGGATTTGAGTCGTGTGTAATCTCAGCAGTTTGGTAATGTGACCTCTTGGTCTTTTTCTTTCAGATTCTGAAAAAGTGAACAAATCCCTTAAGCTAATATTCAGACGTGTATGACAATGTACTGATACAGTTGTCTGCCCAGTGTAATTAGAATACAGGTGCCATGTGGTTCTTTTTGTTTGTTTTTTTGTTTGTTGGGATTTTTGGTTTAAATTAAAGGAATAATCGAAATGCAAAATCTCAATGCAATCTACAGTATTGAATAAACACAAGCTGGTCAAAACTGTTTCAGTCTAAGCAGCTGGCTCTGATGTCCTGAAATGCCAGATATGTCAATGGGTATAAGGATTATTTATATATGTGTGTGTGTGTATATATATATATATATATATATATAAGCAATCGTGCACCATTAGTTTTAAGTTTGTCACTTGAGAGAGATGTCTGTTATCTCCCAAATTCATCCACAATAAAACAAAAATTGGGTACAGTATTTTTAGGTTCAAAAAGTCATTGGCCATATCAAGTAATGAAATTACTGAACTTGAATTTCACTGTTTTTGATAATAAACCCTAAGGCAAGCCCTTGTGATCACTCTTAGAAAAGAGCCACATCTCACCCTGCTTCAAACATCATACATCATACTTGGTATCACTTGTGCAGATGTGTGGAAAATCCCAGTGATATTAACTGCATTTGAAGAAAGAAACTTAAGAGACAACTGATATGTAACAAAAGAAGCATCTTCAAAAGCGAAGGATGCCAATCGTCCACAAAATTGCAACTGGAGTTTGATTCACAAATAATACATGACCAAAAGTTGTATAACACATAAAATCACATAAAATTTATTTGTAGATTAGCCCTTTGGGAGGAGATATTGAAAGCAGGCAGTGTTGAGAGTTAGTGCACTATCAAACAGGCACAGGAGCACCCTGAACGTTCATCATCCGCCGCCACCACCCCCAGTGCGTCAGAGCAGGGCTCAACCCTCTGCTCTTTGCAAGTGGGAGCTCCGCGTAGAAGGAATTGGAAATAGTGAAGGCAAACGTTTTGGTTGGTGTGGCAGGGTGGTCCTCAAAATGGAGGGTCCTTGCTGTTTTTAGCACAAACACTCATGCCAGTATCCACAGTCCCTGACAATTACAACCACACAATGACTCTTTTGTCCAAGACCTGACTCAATTTCACACCAAATCCAGTCAAACTGATCAAATAAATAAATACAAATGCTGTAATCACTGGACAATCATGTGAAGATTTTTTTTTTTTTTTTAGAAAGATACTGTTGCTTTTGGGAGGAATATGGATTAAAAGTACAAAATGGGCAGCACCATTGGTATGGAATGTTAAAAAATATGCTTTCTCTTTTTGGGTATCAAAAGCATAGAAATGTTGCATTAAAGAAAGTACATGGGCAAGATAACATGATGGATACACTATAAAAATGTAGCAAATGTGGTGGCAGGTGGTATGCATTACACCAGGCACTGCATGATGTCTACCCAAAATACAACAGTAACTTTCTTAGAACTACTGTTCTATAATTACATTATAAACTTGGAGCTTTTCCAAAACATTTTCATTGCTCAATTTTTATAGCTTAATTGGTACAACGCGCAAGTCTTGTTAGGTCATATTTTTCAAGATTTAATGGTCATTCATAAAATATCATTTTCCGTTGATGAAATTCTGACGAATTGCTCCTTTCTACAATAATAAGATAATGAAAGCCTAGTTTGATCATTTTTGTAGTATCCAGTAGTCAGTGTTTAGTTCCTAGCCAGTGTCAAACTGTGAGTCTGGTTTAGTGACAGGCGGTACACTCAAAATCTATTAGAGTGCAAGTGTGATTCAGTTCAGGACATTTAGTCAACGGTCTTTATGCTGTCAAGGCTGCTATGGTTTTGGCTCTCCTGCTCTGGTTCCAGAAGTGGGGCGGCATCTTCGGCTGACCCCGCTTCCTCCTCCCGCCGGGCAAAACGTCAGTCTTTATGGCTGTGGCCCTGTGGGGTGATGCTGAAGACCTGGATGCGGAGGTGCGAGGCAATCTGCAGACACACACCTGTGCAGTACCGCGTCAGGTCCACCAGCGACAGGATCTGCGGATCATCAAACACAAGAGCACTGAGTTCTATCTGTTCACTTGCTTAAACCATTAACAGCATGTCGAAAGACTTTCATGCAGGTTTTTACTGTATTACCATAACAATGATGAATGCGTGATAAAGACCTCGTAATAGTAAGACACACAATACTATGTCAATTTGCTGGTTGTTGTGGATGACCTGGCCGAAAACCTGTCAGTGGCCCCTTGAAACGAGGTGATAAATTACAGTTCTAAGTCTCATTTTTGACTTTTTCAATTCAGTTTTACTGGTCAAAATGTTCCGCACCACTTTCCAGAGAGCTCAAGATGGTCAAATAAAACTCACCAAAGCAATCCAGAGGACAACATATTCATCAACAAAGCTGTTGAAGTACTGGTTGAGGAAGAGCAGTCCAGGGCCAATGAAGGCTGTATCTTGGAGATGAAGTTCACTCCTTGTCATGTGAGCCATCTTGGCAGAAAATACAAAGCAGTAAGAAAGTGAAGTGTTGATGGACAGCTTAAAGCAGCCCATTATGCAGTGAAACAGTACATTTGTCTGTTGTTGAATTTATACAATTGTGTGATTCTTCATAAGATCTCAGAAGGTTTTTGCCACACAGTTGTTATTAATTCGCTCAGATTTCTAAAAGGCTGCTTTCTTAAAATCTCAACAATTCCACATAACTGGTTGAGATGTAAACAAAATAATTTAGAGTGACTTGATATGAAATTGTGAATTTCTTTCACTCATGACAGCAGGAGTCAAGCTGTTATTTATTTGCTATTCAAAATGTCTGGCATATCTACATATGTGTTCTGAGATTTACATGAAATGTAAAGAGTAAAATACTAGTAAATCCACTGCTATACAGTAAACCCCTGACAATCGCGTGAGTTACGTTCCAGCAGCACTTGCGAAATGTGAAAAAACATGAATTTGTGATGTCAAAAAAATTGTTACAAAATTTTAATTACGCCCCCGAGACACTTTAATTTCATTTTAAACTAGGCTTAATGCTTTACCCTTAAAGAATGTAAAGGTAAACCTGTATCGGTACTGTACAGTGTACAGTGAACTGTAAATACAGTCATTTAATTGAATTTACTGTAATAAAAATGCAGGGATTTAAGAAGAAAAAACGAAAGACACGAGAATATTCAGCAGCCAATTAGCAGCAAGGTGAAATAAATATCATTCGCGGATTGGCTACTTTCAAACCTCCTGCTTCTGAGTACAGGGTTATTTCACCATCCCAGGACGGATTTTCTTTGTGTTCTCTGGACAGTACAAAAAAATATATTTTAGATTGAAATGTAGCTAAATGTACATTTGTTGCACAATTAGTATATTTTATCATTCTTAATAATTTACCAATAAAATGCATGGAAAATGATATACTGCCACGAAAAAAGCTTTAAAAAAAAAAATTGAGGATTTCGCCGACTTCTGCAATTTGCGGGGATCTCTGCGGAAAAGCTGCGACTGATCGAAGCTGCAAATTCTGGACCGCGAATTAGTGGGGGTTTACTGTACTTAACTTCTATTTAGACTTACATCTCCCTTTATGTACTTTTCTGCCGTAAATATTTTGTCCAAAATATGTTTAAGGCCAAAACATTCTTAATCTTGTTAAGAACCTCTCAAGCATTAGGAAGCATGTTTATAGCAATTACAAAATAACAATCACATAACTTCCTTTTAAAGGCATTAAACTTTTACGATGTCTGGTTGCCATCACTACACCTGTAAACATTTTTGCCAATGGTTTCTCTTGATTTCACATCAAAGCAGTCAGAACAACATCTGACCACATTAATACTCACCACTAACTTGTTGGAGATCTTAGCGATGACCATGCCGAAGGTGAGGATGTAGAGGCATGGATGATGCTCAAAAAGATGGCTGGAGGACTTCTTAAAGATCATGAAGGCCAGGGTGAGGATGAGGCCGATGTGCAGACCAGGAGACAACACACTAGTGTCCTAAAGCAGATTGGGGTATTTTAAGTGTGATATAATCCAAAGTCTTTGCTAATCAGGAGATGTTCTGTTTTGTTCTAATGAAACTCACTATTGGTGTTGAAGGTTACGGTTAATAATCAATGCATTTCCTCTTCTCCAGTGTAATACAAATAAACTCTTATAGTGTCATTACAGTAGTGTTGTTTTTGGCAGCCTGTTTTAATTTTAGTTTCAGTCTAGTCTTTGCGTCAAGCTGTCATTTTAGTTTTTATTAGTCGTGACAAGCTTCAGTCGACTAAAAGTCTGAGCATTTTAGTCTTATTTTAGTCAGAATTATCCACGACTATATTCGTCTATAGTTTTAGTCAATGAAAACGGAGGACATTTTAGTCTAGATTCAATCAATAAAAGTTTTTTTAATATTTTTTTAATATGTTTTTAAAATTCCTGAACAAATATTGTTCTACACAACCAAATCAGAACAATTTAGGATCAGCTTTTTTTTTGCAAGGGAAAGGGTGCTTATCAAAATGCTGTGTGTGAGAGAGACTTTGTGTGTGTGTTTGTGTGTGTGTGTGTGTGAGTGATTTCTCTCTCCCTGGCACTGTATTGGCCCTGCATCCCAATACTTTTGTTCACTCTAGACAGATTTATTTCACAGTGCCTCTCAATGGACGTAACGCCATTCAACCCTAAGGTTGAGCGTCCCAATACTTTTGTCTCCCCTCCCTATCTTTCAGGAAATAACGTCTCATCTCGTTTTAGTCAACGAAAATGAAGAGACATTTTAGCGTGGTTTTAATTTTGTAAACCACATTTAGTCTCGTTCTTATTTGTCAGCAATATTACATGATATATTTCATTTCGTTATCGTCACATGAACAGCATTTACGTTCTGTCTCGTCTCGTTTTAGTCACGTGATAAATGTTTGTTGACAACGATATTTAGTCATAATTTTTGTTGCCGAAAGCAACACTACATTACAGAGGGGAACCAAGGAGGAAGAAACTCTTCTCTGATCTAAACTTACTGCAACATTAAAAAATCATTCAAATGAGCTCACAGTAAAAATTTTTTTAAAATTAGATGGTCCTGAACAGAAGTCAAAATCACATACTGCCACAGTGGATCCATTTTTGCCCACTCCTCCACTAAGGATGACGGAGAAGTAGTTGTAGGTTGAAAGCAGGAATCCTCCGATGATGCCCAGAATCGGAAAGGTCTGCAACTTAACGTTTAGCACTGGTACCTATACGAAAATAATAACAAAATAAATCACTGACAAAATAAATCAATGACAATTCCAACAAAAGTCCTTTCTCATATCAGTGTTCTTCTTCAGTGAGTATGCTTTCCCTGATGGAAAAAGGCAAGACCATGTCCACAGGTGACTTGTTGCCATGGTTACACCTCTTAACCATATTTATATTTGCACATTGTCAAGTAGCTGTGGGAGGCATAAAGCAACAGCAAGTGATAGAATCCCTTTAACTGATTTTGTAATCTAGGCCTAGACAGGAACCATGAACCATTTTCACATCCACATTCAAAGTATATGATAAAGAACATGATTTTTAATAAATCAACACAGTGTCTGTAAGTGATTAAACAGGACACTAGAGTGTCACACAGTTATAGTATAAACTGACATGGCACTTCATTAGGTAAACCTACATTGTATATACACTAGTGGTGGGCATAGATTAATTTTTTTAATCTAGATTAATCTCACTGTAATCTGGGAATTCATCTAGATTAAAATGGCTCCTTTGAATTCTGCCGAAGGCATTCAGAATATGTATGCTATCCAAATAATGACTAAAAGAAAGTCTTTGAGAACGGGTTTCTCAACTCCTACAGTAAACTAATTCTGGATTGCACAAGGTGCAAACAACCTTAGTCTTGTCGAGGTTTCCATTGGGAAGCTTCTTAAAAACACATTTTCCCTGAAGCAAACCCGGCGGCTTGATAGCTGCACCCATGTTAGCACGTCACGTTTGATGTGGTAATTTAACAGTAGGCATACACACAGGTTCGAAGACTTGCTCTCACCCCCTACAGTGCAATTCTGCTAGGTATACATCCGCACTAAAATATCAAGGTATAAGTCATCAAAGCTTGCGTAGTATAGGCCCAGCTCCCAACCCAACTTTGTGAATAGTTGCACGTTAACGCCAAAAACGGCCCACCACTAAAAAAAACATCTGACAAATCATCAACATCTGACAAATTACTGATTTGCTCACAGCTACTACTGATCAGTAAAAACTTATTAATAAAATGTATTATTAAGTGTTACAACTGGCTGCCAGACCAGGTTAGGTGCAGATTGTCACTCACAGCACACAGAGCCAGGACTGCTGGTAGCGCACCCCGGTGGCGGTGGCTGTCACGCCCTGGAGGGTCTCGGTTAGCAAGTGCACTGAGAGAAAGGCGAAAGGAGGGTAAACCAGCAGGAACACATAAGGATACAAAAAATAATGATCCTTTTAAAAAGGCCATCCCTTTAATTGAATCAATTTAACCCATGAGTAATCCTTAATTGAAATCTGCTTAATTCTTTTCAAAGTCTTTATGAGCTTCTTAAAGAGCCCCTGGCAGATGCTTAGAGGAGGTCTGGTCTGCTGGTTGTACAGAACAGGCTGCTTGGTGCTCACCGCTGGCCTCCTGGCCTCCAGCATCAGTGAACAGAGCGCCGGTGACCTCCTGCGGGTTGCAGCTGCCCTGGCCGTCCCGGGCCACATGCTCCAGCATGCGGCCCAGCACCTCATCCAGAGAGGCGGCCTTTTCATCTAGCAGGATGCTGGCCTGTGCCAGGAAGCTGTCCAAATCCCTGTGGGCCCGCACCTCCTCCTGAAAATTCATCAGCTTCACATACTGCAGAGAGACAGATGAGGATGTAGAGATAGAATAATCTAGTTCTAGGTAAAGACAAAAAGTGAGTCACCTTATTTCCCCAGACAGCATTGTTTCTGCTAAGATAATTTAGATGTTTTGGAATACTGTAGTATCAACTATGCAGTCACATTTCCTAAACTTCCTAATATTGTTTAGGGTGGCTTCGTTTCATCATTAACAATAATATAGCTTTCTTTCTACATAAAATATTAAAGTCAGACTTTTTTGCACCTTTTAAAGTATTGTCTTAGGCCGAGCCTTGGTAGAATCTACGACTACAGTGGACAGGGCATGCGAGAGATAAATTGTGGATTAATTGACAGGTATCAGTTGAGTCAATGAGAGCAGGTGGCTACAATTATGAAGGAGCTGAAATGCTTGACTACATCTATGATATGAAATATTAGCTTATTTGTTGGAGAATACAACCTAAATGAAAATAACGTGATTTCCGTGTTTAGATTCATGTAAACCCCTTTTTGTTTCACACAATAACAACAATGTCCAATTACTGACAATTATCCGTATATTCTGATGAAGAATTTTGTCATATAGCTGTAAGTAAACAGTCAGAGACAAACAGCAATAGAGAAAAAGAAGAACGACTTGCAATGTACAGATTATTTCTGGTGGAAAAGATTAGAGTCACCAAGCTCATGGAAACCCACCATTGGTACAGCTGGGGTCTCTGAGATCTCTATAGTTGTCTTTTGAGAACTTTTGAAATTTGTTACTACTGTCATATTTACTAGCAGCCATAAAATGATTCAAAGTCAATAAATCGATGTTTTAAACAATATTGAATAAATAGGAATTAAGGCTTGATTGGGGCTGATTGGGGATGTTTCCTATTTGATCATTGCATGAATCACTGATAACTAACAAGTAAATACAATCAAATTAAACCACAACTAGATACTTAAGGAAATTGGATGGATGGATGGATGGATGGATGGATGGATGGATGGATGGATGGATGGATGGATGGATGGATGGATGGATGGA
>JBBPDB010000128.1:17984917-18004954 GCA_037974465.1 Brachypetersius altus | reverse complement strand
CTATATAGCTATTAAAGTGCTTATTTTGCTGCTCTCTCACGCTCTCATATATATATATATTATATATATAATATATAAACAGCAAAAACTTGTAAATGCAACCAACTTAAGTTTCAGTAACAACCCATTGTGTCCAAAGTGTTACTGAAACTCAAGTTGTATTTACACTATTTACACGTTTTAAGTAAAATGTTTGCTGTTATAAATATATGCGAACATATATGTGAACATTGTGCCACTCTAAAATATGCCAAAAAGTCTTGCAAAAAATCTCTCTCTTTCTAAATAGATATATATATATGAACAAAATTGAACAATTTCCTTCAGGATAAATAAAGTTCTCTGATTCTGATATACACAAGGGGTTATTAATGATTAAGTAGCATCTATAAATTTTAAGTAACATGTTAGCTGTTTTGTTGTATGTATGTATTGATTAATATTAACTATATTAACCAGTATAATGGACAGTGACACCCCTGCTTAACTAATGTATACGTGCATATGAGGTCTGCAAAATATTTCTAATAAGATATTATTTCAGTGCTCCTCACTTTTCAACACAGTCAGTGTCAGTGGCACCGGTTCAGCTACACAATGCCCCACACTGTTTATCCAGACAGGCCGAGTCAAGAGTCAAGGAGCCGGCTGCTCTTACCTCCTCCGTCCCGGTCGGGCAGTAATAGACGAGGATGACGGTGGTCAGGACGTTGATGACGAGGCCCGTGATGGTGAGCGTGTTTGGGGCTACCCATGTGGGAACTTGCTGGACCAGCCAGTTCCAGTAGATCTGGCAGGGCGGCTCCAGCAGGGAGCGGCCGGCCGCGCTGTACTTGTGCTCCTCCAGCCGCCGGAGCTGCGAGGCGGAAAGGGGCTCCGGCCACGGACACCCCAGCATGGCGCCCGGGCCCTGCTCTCCACACAAACCGATCCGCGGTCGCGTCAAGGTCCGCCTCGGAAACAGGCTGCAGTGAGGCTAGGTGTCAGAAGTCATATCGGATCCAGCAGAGAAGAGTCGCTCCTCCAGCTGAAGCACAGAAGTCAGAGAGGAAGCAGCGGCCCGGAAGCTGACGGAGTGGGGCTCCGCTCCAATTGGAAGACTAGTGCCCTAACTACAACACCTTCCAGTCCAGTCACTCACAACAACAAAAACTACTACTACTACTACTACTACTACTACTACTACTACTACAACAATAACAACTAATAACACAACAACAAGAGCAACAACTACAGTTCCGACAAAGGAATGAATCTGTTATCACCAGACATTAGACCAGCAAAAACATTAGCTAGTGTGCTTTAGCTAGAACACCAGACCTTTCATTTTAGTAATAACACATCCTTGTAAAAACAATAAACACTGCAGTATAAGACTTGCTAGTACATTTTAGTTAATATAGTATAACAATAGCTTGTATATTTTAAGTAAAACAGTACCACACTATTTAGTACATACTAGTGAGAATACTATACCACTAGCTAGTACATTTTTGTAAAAACAGAATAACACTAGGTGGTACATATTAGTTAATATAGTATAAAAACAGCTGATACATATTAGAATAGTAATAATAAAATTAGTACACTTTAAAGGGAAAACAGAACACTAGTAATTTAATAAGCAGATGGTGTTTTTTAGTAAGAACAGTATAAATATTGTGCATTTTGATATCATTTACTGGTACATGCCAGTAATATGTATTTTTATTACTATTATATTATCGATCATGTTATTGGTATCAACTGTGGATGAGGAACTTTATTCTTTGTTAAGTAACATAGTGTATAAGCAGTAATTAAAACAAAAACAAAACAAAAAACACACACACAAAACAGTTTTGTTTACTGTGATATTTATTCAGCTCAACCATGCTAAACAGAACAATGTTCTTTAAAACATTACACCAGTTTAGTTAGAAAATCAGGTTTCTAACTGATGAAACACATGGATTGTCAAAAAGAATTTATACTAGATATTTATTATTATCACATATATTGCTTTATACCTTGATTGAGGATCACATACTTGGCAAAAACAAAGGAGAAGAAAAACACTGAAATCATTTAAACATGAAATCTTATGTGAGAGGCCTGGAACCCAGAACAAAATGATAGCTTGACTGCATCACCACATATATCACTGAATTCCCTAAATGTCTTTAATACTATGACTCATGTATTTTGAAGCTACTATCCAGTACAACTTTAGACATGCATCTGAGCTTCAGAGGGGCTTGGTGAAAAGCAGCCTTTCATGAAAGCAGGGCTGACGGATACAACTGGTCATGAACAGGCTTTTCTATGGGAACTAGAGGTCCATGTCCGAACACTGCATGCCATGCCAAAGACTGGATGCACACATCATTTATGGGGTCTTGGGGATATTAGGAAAGCTCAGGGCAAATCAGCCGTCAGTCAGATCCCTTCTTCTCAGACTCCGAGGGCTTTGTGTCGCTCATGTACTTATCAATAAGATGTAAAGGAACTCCGCGCTTCATCAGCTCAAAGAATGTAAAGCCTCCTGGGGGAGAAAGACAAACTGAGTCAGAGGTGGGGAAAGAGGAGAGATACACACAGAGAAATGTACACGGCTCAGGGTCCAAAATGCATCTCCCGCAAATCAAGGGAGCAGCTTTGTGAAGTAAAGTTGGAGAAAGTCAGAAGATGGACAGAAAGACTGACAGAGAAAGGGAGCAGGAGCACGATCAGGACAGAAAAAACATCAGTACTGGGCAGGCGCTGCACAAACACTGTGAGCTGTGAGTACAATCATATCTGCTATATCATATCTCACGTCTGCACGCTTATTGACGAAGCTAACAATTCATTTAGCATTTTTTTTGGTATAGAAGACAGTGGAATGTTTTGGCATTCAGTGTCTTATCTTGCTGGGAACCAGCTTGTTGGCCAGAGATTGACCATTCAGGCCTGCACACTGGCCCTGCAGATGCAAACATCTGGAAAAACAACAAGTCGGAAAAGATGCTCGACCAGTCTTGAGTCTAGTCAGGACGAGGTTACTCACCCTCTTTGCGGGACATGTTATTGAGGCAACAGGCACGGTTACTGTGGCAACAGGGATCACACAAGCAGCAGACGGTCCTCTGAGACAGTAGCGGAGACACACCCAGGTGTCCAGGTGATTAGAGACAGAGGATGCTTCCTCAGACGCACACATAAGCCCACAGCTGTCAGAGAGCTTTTGCAGTATCAGCATGCAGGGAAGGACACCGGCCGCAAAGTGATCTACAGCTCGCCCATAATCCTTAACTACTGCCCATCCACAAGATGGATCCTGACAGACCTCTCACCATTGCTCTAAGCTCACTCATGAAACATTAAGCTGTGAAGTCACTTGTTTAACATACTTCAGCAATGTAGCAAAAAGCAGGAGGTGCAGAATGAATGACATAAATAAGCTTCATATGCCCGAAACCATATGAAAGCTTACCTTAGATGAGAACAACACATTCACTATTCCTGAGTGATGACTGGGGGGAGAGAAGAGAAGAGGGGTTAAACCCAATGTTTACATGAGGGAGTTATGTGTGTGTCAGACCACGTCGCTGACTTAGTCATTACAGATTTAACATGGAGGATTAAAGCATAGACCACATGGAACATCTCCATCCGCTGGTGATGAGAAACTGCATGGTAGACTAACAATGGGAACTCCTGAAATAAGAGTACAGTTCACCACTGATATTATGGAAATTATAGGTCAGGTGAGGTAACATTTATTGTGCTATACAGATAACAATGGAACATCACTACAAGTTATTAAATTCTTGCACAGTAAAAAAAACATTTAACACAGGTGCAATAAAATAAAACTACAAGTAGTAAAAGTAATCAATAGTAAAATAATAAAGTGCATAGTGCATGATGGGGCTTTGATCAAAGCTTACAGCGGACTTACAAGAAAAGGTGATACCTGGATGCTTTTGCAACAGCGGAAGTAAATCAAAAATTCAGATCCATACATCAGCTACTGTATCTGGATGTGCAAAGCAACACAAAACCTTAAGCGAGAGTGTCATATCTGCAGAGATAAACTTCATTCTTCTTTCACTCCTCGCTGATCAGCTAACAAACTGAACTGGATGTGTTCAGCCAGACAAGGGTGGCCCACCACACACGTTTGACTCATGTGTCTGAAGATAAACCAAGAAAATGGTCTCATGATAATGCTGTCACTGATGTATTATTAATATGTGTGGTGACCTTCAGAACCCCACATGGTGAAATTGTGTTTTAGGCTAAAAAATGAACATGTTACGTTTTGAGGGTTTAAGATGTCACAGTCAGAAAGGTTTTGATAGTCGAGAACATTTGAAAAAAAAAAAAGATTTAACTGAATTCCATCTGTGTGTTTTATCATGAAGCAGCAGAGTTTAAGAAGTCTTACACAATATGACTACAGGTACCACACAATATAAACTCCATTATCATTCTAAACATTATAATAAATAATCATTTTGACCTCTTATTGCTGCCGGTGTGATTACCTGCTCTGTCTCTGGTCATGTGATTCACTTTCAGTTGAGGATCCTTTGGACTATAACCACATTCTGTTAGTAACTCATGTAATCATATCATCCTTTAAGTATGTGAGGACATTTCTGCAGTTTTTGAATGTTTGTACTGTATGGAGTGCTGGACTGGCCATCGGTCATACTGGGCATTTACATGGTGGGCCGATGGTAAATTTGGGCTAAGCACCAACCCGCCCCCTGGAGAACGACAGCGAGAGGGGCTCCGGTGAGCACAGGATCCCATCAGCACCCTCCCACCCCCCGAAAGAAAGATATAGAGAAGGACACCAGGCATATTCCCGTTACCACCACCCCCCGGGTGGGCCAGTTTCAAAATGCCCGGTAAGAATGTTTGTCCCTGAGGCAAGTAAGCTTATTATATTATTAGATATCATTAATTAGTTATCACTGTCACATTTGAGCTTTTCTGTGAAAAAGACATTGGTAATATGACGGGTTTCTTTCACAATGCAAGCGTAGGCAAAATGGATGAATGAGGACTATGGTGATTTTGAGAGTGGAGGTCTCTCTATCTATCTATCTGTTCATCTTTAAATGGAGTGGAATCAAGCGAAAAATAAACAAAGCATTTTCATCAAATTATTGTTGGTAACAAAAACCATACATGACAGCCCTTATGTATGAAAATGTCCTGAATGTAACATAACTGTTTTTCAACAGGTGTGTATAACCCCACACAAGATTTCATCACAGCACATAATATGACTGGACTGTCACACATACTGACCTTTCACCTCCAGTTTGCAGTCTACCTGTGCCTCCCCAAGGTCGTTGATGGCCTTGCAGGTGTACATGCCTCCATCAAATGGGCTGGGCTTCCGAATTTCCAGTGTACACACACCCTGATTGCTGAACATGCGGTAGCGTGGGTCGTCTAGGATGGTAATCTTGTTCTTCATCCAGATCACTTTGGGCTGTTACAGCAATATAGCAGGACAACATAAACCACAGTCTGAGTATATAAATATACATATACAAACTACTAGCTGGTTATGTATTTATTTTCAGTATAAATAAATACATGAATAAATAAAAATAAATGCATAAATAGCTAGTATTTTGTTAAACCCGTTAATGATCTTGTTAACAATGATTTTGCAAATACAAAATTATATTTGTCATATTTGAAATTGTCTCAATCTATTTTTGTAGTTCAAAAAGAGAAACATTGCTATGGACAAAAGTAAAAAGTCATTTGACAGTGTGTGTGTGTGTGTGTGTGTGTGTGTGTGTGAGTGTGTGAGTGTGTGTGTGTGTGTGTGTGTGTGTGTATGAGCGTGCACATTAAGATTTTCCTAGAAGGTCAGAGAGCCCTAACTAGCTGCAAATCCCTGTCTAATGAAGGGCTAGGAGATCTGTTATTATCCATGAAGCCCACTTACAACCATTTTTTTGGGCTTTTGGCCCACCCTATAAAAGGGGATTTGTTTGTAACAGTTTAATAACAAGATTTGTTACTGTCACACCCTTCATTTTAATATTCATTATTTAAGTATGCTGAAAGAGGGAACACATTTTTCTTTTTCTTTTTTTATTTAATTTCCTAGTAGAAATGGTCCAAAAACATAGCGAATACTCATTTTACATTAACTTCAAAATGAGTTAAACAATTTTTTTTCCTTTTCCTGAAAAGTTACAATCTTGGAGATTTTGTTTTGACAGTGAAGAGATGCTCTCGCATACAGCTTCAGAAAAAAACAAGAAACCGCTGCAATTTATTTTAAAATCAGATTCGCTATAAGACCACTATTCCATTCCAGTGACTGTTAAATTCCTACACAAACACACCAATCTGCTTTATGAGGTGCTTATTAGTGAATAACACCTGAATCAAATCTTACTTAATGAGGAGAAGTATAAAAACACTGCTGTAATCAATGCTCTCCTCTGGCAGTGTGACCAGTCGTATGGCAAAACACCACTAGAAGTACGTCAGATTTAATTATTGCCATTTTGTTAACGAGTGAACAAGAGATTTGTTTTCTTTGAATTAACCAAGTTCTGTAAGCATCGCATCATTTCTCTTGTTTTTATGTATTGTAATTTCCTCTAAAATTCTGCTATAAATAACAATATTTTTTTGGAAATGAGAAGAAATACTGTCAGCAGTTCTTAAAAACTAAGGCAAATAAAAGATAAAAAAATAAAACCCATAAAAGATAAAACCTGAGGAACTGGACATTTTTTCAGAGGTTTCGTATTTTTTTCCAGAGCTGTATTGTTAATCCTGAATAACTGCTGTGGCCAAATTTGTGTTTTGCTAAAAGCCAAATCAGAAGGTACTGCTTGCTTAACCCTGGCCCTGACACCCCAGTTCCATAGTAAAAGGGATCAGTCTGTCTGTAAGGTGGAATGTCATTTGCTGATATTCCTCACCCGTGGGTTGGCGCGGACGCTGCAGTTGAGGGTGGTATTGTAGCCGGCAATGGCGATGGTGTTGATGAGAGGCTGGGTGAACTTGGGTGGTTCAGTGAAATCATAGTCAATGTACTCTGGGTTCTTCAGGTTCATGCCTGAACGAGAGTGAGAGGAAGCAGAGGAGGAGGAGGAGGGAGAGGAGGAAGAGGAGGAGGAGGAGGAGGAGGAGGAAGAGGAGGAGGAATAGGGGGAAAAGGGAGAGCGGGATTGTGCATGATACGGGCTGAGCGCTGTATCATGGGGGAATTTCCCTTATGTGATGAGGAAAAGACAACACCATTTTCATTTATCATCTGCTTTGAAGGAACAATGTCTAGCATTATGCTCTGATATGTATTTTATACCATCTACAATAACACTCAACTATAATTAACCACCAGGATTGCACAGTTCAGGACCTGCGTTACAGACTGTTTTTACCATTTTTTACCATTGGTCACTGGTTAGTTGCCTGGAACAAAGCAGACGATGGAGTGTTGGAAAACGGTTAATTCAAGCTTAGGGGACAAGAAACGAGATGGCAAACTTGGAAAACATTTCCTCCACTTCCTTTCTGAAATGTTTTTATTCAACTTCACTTCAACCAAAATGAAAGTGCTCAGCAGGATATTTGTTATGTGCATGATTTTGACTAGTAACCATTTGTGCAGCTGTTTAAACCTTCAAACCACTGCACCGAGGAGCTGCCCAGCCTTAAAGTCAGGACTTACCCTCCTTCACAATTACAGCGCTGTCTTTAGTGGTGGTGGCACTCTCACTCAGGCCCACCATGTTCTCAGAGAAGACCCTGAAGAAGTACTCATTACCCACCACCAGCTCACAGATTGTGACGCAGGTGCGGTGGTAGTGCTCCACGCAGGTGTACCACTCCTGTTCCACACACACACACACACACACACACGCACACACACACACACACACACACACACAAAATACAATTGTTTAAAACTGCAATGGATGTAAAAAAAAAAAAGATGTGGATAAGGGTTAGCACCAGGATCATTTTTTTGTACCATTGTCTTTTTGTCTGCCTTCTGGATGGTGTATCCTGTTATAGGGGCATTGCCATTATCCTTAGGAGGTGTCCAGTCCAGAGCAACATTCTCACCCCAGACTTCTTCAATTCTTACACACTGTGGAGGACCAGGAAGGTCTGATCGAGAGATTGTCACATACAGTTACCCTGTAGTCCATTACATCTAATGATGTATAAATAAAGCTGCCTGGTTATGATTAGCTCACCGACTATCTGGATGTCCAGAATAGCTGTATCCATATGGTTCTCCACTTGCACTTTCATCTCATATTTCCCAGAGTGCTTACGCTCAGCCTTGCGGATGAAGATGATGCTGTCGCAGTCTGAGTTGCGGATGTTGACCTGTGTAGGGTCAATAGCCTCCCCATCCTTCAGCCAGCTGACCTTTGGCCTGGGTTTGCCCTGTGGGTTAGTTGTGCATCCTTATGTGTTACATGTGTTACAGTAACTGTAACACATGTAACACATAACACATGTAACACATACAGTACAGTACAGTGATTCTAATCCGTTGCTTTAGTATGATTTAGTGCAAACTGATCAAAGTGACTAGAACTGTATCAAATCTGAATCTCATTTATGTTGCAAAGGTTTAATTACTGTCACCTTACCATGAATGGCACAACAAGGTTTACAACTTCTCCAACCTTGCGCATGTATGTCTGCTTCAAATGTCGAGGTATGCGAATCTTAGGAGGCTCTGTAAGATACAAACTTCAAATGATCTATCCATAGTTATCCACATGAAGTTCTGACAAACATTTTAACTATATATTCTGTAAAATAAACTATACTATACATTCAAAAAACCTTTTTAGAAAAATGTATTTTAAGATGACCTTAATAAAGCATTAGGTTTTATTTGTTAGACAATGTGAACTGGTCCAGTGCCTTACCAATAACCTCTTTGACCAGAATGGAGTGCTGTGTGGTGCGAGGTGTGCTGGCTCCAGCAGCATTGATAGCCTTCACACGCACAAAGATCTTGCCTTCTGGAGGCAGGCCTGTGATGGTGTACTTGGTTTTCTCTATGAGCTCCTTGTTGGCAACAATCCAATCATCAGCTGTGCCAAAAACAGTTCAGTTTTAACATAACTGGACATTAGCATCGACAACACATTCAGAACTTTTCCTCACAACAACTACAGATATGCAACAGCTGTGGAAGGCTATGACTATGTAATAAACTACAAAGATTCATTGAGCTTTCTCACTTCCTTCAATGCAGTACTCCACTTGGTATCCATCTAACCCAGCGGCACCGATGGTGTCTGGGGGACGCCACTTCATCGTCACCGTCGTGTCTGTGACGTCATCCACTATCAGCATTGTGGGTTCACTGGTGACGGCTTAAAGAGAGAAAGTTGATGTTAGAATCGCACCTAACATCATATTAGAGTCTTTGAATCTGACATTCTGTAATAAATGTTCTGTCACTCTCAGGAGAAATGACCAAAATTGTTTATTAATAGCACAGTTATGCAAGGCTCTACAACTAAAAGTGTAAACAGTTTAGTAAAAAAGGTGACCTCCTCTTCATTCATGGGTTTCTCGTCTCTCTCATCATTTATTTGATAATGAGTTTTGTTGGTGAAGGTATAACTGAAGATGATACAGATATATTGTACATGCAGAATAACATGAAAACAACATGGTATTTTATGCTACAATAAAGTAAGGTGGTCATGAAATGAAACTCTGCAACACCACTGGTTCATCCAAATGCTCGCGTAAACCCACATGAGAACAGGTCCTCCGCATATCTCTGTGGCATCTCTACATCTGCTTATGTAATGTTTCTCTATTCTTCCACTGGTCCCTGTCCCAAAGTGTGACTGAGCCCAAGAAAAGACCTGATCTCCTAAACCTATAATCCTCAGATGATTTGGCAGCCAACATAAAGACATATTTAATATCTTCTAAATCTCGGGCTTGGGCTGTGGAGGTCAGAGTCAGAATACTTTGGATGCTGGAGTCTGCTCAGCAACAGCTGCAACAGGGGAGACCCAAGGGCAAGCTCAGACATGGCGAGTGTGTAATGGTGTATCTATAGTGTGGCTGTCTCGCTTGATGTGATCTGCTAGGATTGTGCACCATTATCTAACATAATGAGACAAAGCAGTTGTGACATGACCATTCAAAATAACTTGTTGACAGTGCTGGGCAGGCTGAGGCGTGGAGTACATGTAGGTATCAGGACACAGCAGGACTATAACAGCGGTACTCACCAAGGGGAACAAAGGATTTGGAAGGCTCGCTTGGTTTCGACACACCAATGGCATTAACAGCAAAGACTCGCACCTCATACGGAACTCCTTCAATCATCTTTTTGGGCTCAAATATGGTCTCTTTGCAGAGGTCAAAGTTCAGCCTCATCCACCTTGAGCTCTGCTTCTTCTTTCTCTCAATGAAGTATCCTAAGAGACAGAGACAGAGTAGCACAAGGACACACTAAATGTCATGCTAATCCAAAACATGGGTTGCTTCTCTCTAGTAACCATATTAATAAATCATATTTACTGGAGAAATAAAAATGTACTTGTGTGTGTTCTTACCTAGAATAGGAGAACCACCATCATACTGAGGAGGATCCCATGTCATTGTACACCAGTCCCCACCTACTGTAGGGACCAAGGGAGCCCCAGGGGCATCCGGGATATCTAGAGACCAAGGGAAAGTAATTTATCAAAACACCAAAAATCTTTTTTAAATGCCTGAACAGCATGGTCATTAACTCAGTATATACGCCTGCACTTAAAAAATAAAACACTGGTACCAGAATAATGCTTCACTCTTCAGTACTGCCATATTTTCACAAACATCTATCTATCTGACCAATAGGAAGCAGGTCTCTATCCCTTATACTGTGCCACAGTACAATACATTCCCATTGTGAGTTATTTGACAGTCTTACCCACAACCTTGACCTTGACACAGGCCGTGTCCTCTCCTGCCTCGTTCTGCAGGACGATCTTGTAGTTGCCACTGTCCTCTCTCTCTGTGACGTCAATGGTGAGGCAGGTGTGGTCTGAAAACGTTTCTGCACGAACCCGGCTCCCTGTGTCAAGAATCACCTGGACCAACACATACATAAGGCCATTTCTGGCTACTAGCAGAAATTTAGGCCCCAGAAACACCTGGAGGCCAAGAGTATGTAAACTTCTAAATGTATTTTATATTGTTTGTGATAAAGTGTAGTGAGTGCATCGGCTCTTCTTCAAGTATTACTGTATACAAAAGAATACAATTGGGCTGAAGGGTAGGACATTGCTAAGCTAAGAAAAACACTGTCCCTAAATGAGTTTGTTACCGCAAGGCTGGATGACTGTGATGCCCTGCTCTCAGGATGTTCCAGTAGGAACCTAAACTAGTCCAGTGTGTCGCAGCTAGAGTCAGTCCAATATTGTCAAGACTACACTGAAACATCCAGACCGGTTTGAACACCATGGATCTGCATGTGCTGATCAAAGCTAATAATACTCTGATGGCCGGGAAAGGAAGCTGCTCTTTACAGACAGTAACCTACTCTTGCAGAACACAGACACAGCTGCTCATCAGTAGTTAAGTCTGTGCACTTCTGCCTCATATACATTATTAGTAATCTTCATAGCAATATTCGTTAATTCTCTTTTGTGATCTGGTTTTGACCAGTGGAAGGGTTCCCCTTCTGAATTTTGGTTCTGTCCAACGTTCTATCAGGAGTTTTTCTTAAGCTTCTTCCCCCTCACTGAGAGCTCGGACCCAGATTCTGTAAAGCTGTTTTGCCATATCCGTTATAAAAATCACTATATAGACAAATGTCTTTGAATTGGCTTAACAAAGTCATTTAGAGCCCCAAAATGTTCAGAAACTGTCCTGCAGGGGTGTTTGTTTTATCTATATAACAATATGCTACTCTATTACAATCTTGACATGTTTACACTTCTAATCATTTGCAGAAACAGTAAATGAGATAAGCCTTTTTTCATTGTTGGTGGAAGCTAAATAAAACAGGGAATAGCTATCTCTAGCCAGGTGTCCCAGTACTGGTCCTTCTGTACTCGAGTTCTACTCACCCTCTCACCCTTCATCCACACCACTCTAGGAGCAGGCTCTCCACTGATGGGGACCTCTACGCGCAGCTTGTTTCCAGCCACTATGGTAATTGTATTGTCTGGTGCATTCAGAGCCTCCAAATGCACTTTAGGGGGATCTGGAAAAAGTTATAAATGAGTTTTAAGTCAGTGCAGGTCAGGCAGGGGTTTTTGACTGCTCAGCATGGCTGTTTCAGTGCTTCTTATTAACAGTTCACCCCTTGAGCTATAAAGAACACTGAAGAGGGCACTTAAAATGAAGAATAAATGTCAGGTTAGTCTTTCCACTGAGAAAAAAAGGTTATACCTATGATGTGAATTTTACAACAGAGGCTCTGTGAATAGCCTTCAGGTACAAAGGTGTAGTCTCCAGCGTCATGGAGGGTGCAGCTTTCAGTTTCCATCCTGTGATTTCTGAGAAAAAAAAGTTTGCTGTTGATAGCTGTTGACACGGCAACTGAGTGGGACAAATCTGGATGATCCGGATAAGAAAAGCATGCATGCTATTTTATCATTAAGCATTGTGGCTAAAAACAAAAGGTCTAGCATGAAAAAGAAGTGAAAGAGTAAAGCTAGGTGTCTGTACTTTGCTCTGTGCAGAATGTTGATACGGTCACTGGCCTGGACAAGTTGGCCATTTCTATACCAGCGCCCAGGAACGTTTCCGGGAAGGATCTCACAGTGCAGCTTCAGAGGCTGGCCAAGCAGTACTGTTGCATCCTGTAGATCTTGCAGAATCTTCAGAGGTTTCACTGAACCAGCCAACACAAGGCACAGTGAGGGGAGAAACAGCCAGGGAGAAAAAGCAAGTAGAAAAATTAGGAAGAAGTGAGCAATGGAAGTTTAAAGATGCTTTATATAACTGTCACTTGGCTCAGAAAAAGTTGGTATATGATTAACCTTGAGAAAATAATTGATTTTCTATAAACTGCAGTCAGTTAGACTGGTATTGGAAATGAGATAATGGTACACACAGTCCACTTGGACACGGGCCTCAGAGGTGCCCCCAGTGGCCATGACGGAGTATGTCGCTGTGTCCTCTTTCACCGCATCATCTATGATCAGCCAGTGCTTGGTGCCTTCACTCTTCACACGATACCTTGAACGCACCCCAGTGGGAACCTCCACCCCGTTCTTAAGCCTATTGTAGTCAGATAGAAAAGGGACCAGTGCTTTAGAGTTTATTGTTCTGCTTCAAAAGTGTATAGAATATAAGCAAAAGTGAGCAATCTGTTTTTCACACCGACTTATTTTTTATTCCTCACCATTTAACTTGTGCGCCTTCTTCTGATACCTCACACTCCAACTCAATCCTTTCATTGACGGTAGTCTTTACAGCCTCCAGCTCTTTGACAATCTTCACTGGCAACTCTGCAGAGAAACACACAGATGTATCTTGACTAATTTTAGGTATTTCCATTAATCAAATCATATCATCACTGTCCAAAAAAAAATAGAACATATTTCTCCATTTCTTTATTTTTTCTTCTTAACCTTTTGCCACTCATGGCCCAAGCAACTGTCCAAAAAGCATCCGTGGCCCCCAAGAGGGTATTGTGTTATTTTAGAAAAGGCATTGTGTTATTTTTAGAAAGGGCACGTTTCAGATTGATGAATTTATCGATGTACCTTTCACAAACAGTTCAGTTGTAGACTTCTCTTCTCCAGCAACCACTGAATAGGCAGCATCATCATTCATCTGGCAGTTGTTGATGACCATAATCCTTTGTGTGCCCTTGTGCTCGAAGATATATCTGTGCAATTAATTAATCATATCAATTGCTCTACATGTACCTGACAGACCTTTCAGTGCTACCTACATGGTAGTAAACAGTATAGTGTTCTTCTTGTCTAATACTTGATCATATATGTAAGAGTAGAAAACCAGAACAGTATAATGTGGTATTTATAATAAAGTAGGCTAAAATAAGCAATGAGATAAACAGATTTAGCTGCACACCCTAATGTATTGGTTAAAAAACCTTAAAATATATAATCCCAGAATTAACTGACCTATTACAACTACTAGCCTAATCCACCAACATGAACTACAGATTATACGCGCTACAGATTTTTACCATGCTTTATTAGTCTCATAAGACCCCTGTTCCCAGGGACCAACACTGACAAAGTACATAGGCGGGACATGTCACTGATCACAGTTTGAGCTGTACTGACATGCAGACTTACTTCCTATTACTTAAGGCCAAAAGAAGACCCGGAATGGAACCGGAGCGCAGGATGGAAGAGGTGGAAGTTATGGTGCACAGATGAAAGCACCACGGCACAACAGGCAGAATTGGACAGGACAGAAGGACAAAAAGACATCATGCCTGGAACAACTCTGAGAGCCAGCTCTGAGAGCCATTGTTATAAAGTTATAGTAAATAAACATAAAGATGCATAGATGTACAGTTAGATAAATAGAGAGAGATAGAGAGAGAGAGAGAGAGAGAGAGAGAGAGAGAGAGAGAGAGAGAGAGAGAGACAGACAGAGACATCTCCCAAAAAACAAGAGCTCCTGGGACATCAGACAACATCAGAAATAATGAGCAAGAAAGTTGCACTGACCACCCAGATGGCTTTAGCGTAGCATGACTTTGAACAGCTCAATTGAGGACAAATGTGTTTCTGTACTTCTTGTAGGGACAAATAATAATGAAGCAGAAATGTGCTTAATTGCAGTGCTGGCTGAATACTGAATTACACTGCTGTCATAAACATGTTCAGAAATGCATTAAATAACATGTCCTGTTCTAAAGCCAGACTCCATTAAAGTCCTGTAAAGGTGGTAGTGCCTTTTCCTGCACAATTAAGGACCTGTCGTTAATAACAAAGGATCATTATTCCTATGATACACGACATTTCCATTTCAGAAGAAGCTCAGGACCCACACATGAGCCACAGAACACATGGGAAATTTCTGCATTCACTACAAGACCACTTGAATCTTTAAGCAATTGGCTGTGTGTAATGGTTCACGGTAAGGTGGCCTGTAAGAGCACGTAGCCTTAATAAGGCTCAATGAAAGCAATCCCAAATGCATCACTTCAGAACTCCCTATGGTTAAAATATTTGACAGACTATCTCACATGAACCATTACACCTGGGTCCTGCAGCAGCCCAAGATACAGGTAAAGCCTCAGGAAAAGCATACCACAAATCAAACACATTTTATGGGAGCATCCCAAAAATGTCTTTCATTTGTGAAAAAAGAAGGGAATAAACACAATGGCACAAAAAGAACCTAAAGAGGTGACCTACTTAGGAGTGGGACGAATTTCCTGCCCGTTCTTATACCATTTCAGATCAATTGTTGGATCAGCCATGTCCACTATTAATCGTATCTTCCCACCTTTGTCCACCTGATATGCAGGGTCTAGCTTCTTGGCAAAAGCTGCAGGAAACAGTAATTGGTCATTTGTGGGAAGAAGTTGCAAAACAAATCAGACTGAATCGATGGAATTTGACTTGGAAATCACATGTACTACTTTTCAGCCTCTGAGAAAAGTGCACCTTCACTCTTCTTCTCTTCCTTTTTTGTCTTCTTCAGTCGCTTCAACAAGCCACGGAGGTCAGTGATGCCGTAGGTGAAGGCAATCTTCTCATACTCGTCTGGCCGGGCGTTTTTCAGAATCTCCCACACGTCCACCTCGGGTGCCTCCTCCTGCTTTGGTTCTCTGACACCACAGAGTACAATAATCAGTTCTGTGGCCACCAACAGACTTTTGCAACATGCGTTGAGGAACCGAGATGCTAGCTAATAGCTTTGCTAACTTGTATTTGTAGATTGAACTTGTATTGCTTTTCAGCTGAGGATGTTTACTAGTGCCTGGCCTGTTGGTGGTTTCACCAGCTCCTCCTCTCTAGTTCCTCCGCACATGTCACACAAAGAGATGGGCAAAAGAAAGATCTAATCTTCTTCGTTCTAACTTTTCTTGGTTCTGTGGATGTCACGGATGAATTGTTATACAAGAGAAATGAAAGAGAAACACAAACCGACTCCACTCTGAGGGACTGGTGAGGGTACCCTCGTCATGAAAGTGATATGGGGTGTTTGCAAAAAAAAAAAAAAAAAAAAAAAAAACAAGGGCCAGGTTTTGTTACCAGACACTATACACGAGTCTTCCACTGTAAATCTCTATTTAGAGGGTAAATTGTAAATAAATCACAGGGATTTTGTCAGTGGAAAAGATGTGATTATCTGAATATTTATGACAAGATTAATCATGTCTGTGAAGAATACACTGTCAATTGTTGCATAACCTCTAAAATCATTATTAAGTCAATATGAGGCCTTGATGAAGAGGTAAGATGATCTTCGGTTTGTGAATAACAGTCTGATATATGCTGTTTGAAGGCCCATCCCTTTGCAGAGCTCCTACTTTAATAAGCTCATAAGAAGTGACTCCTTGGGATTAGAGGTGAGGGTTTATTGAGAGTGAAAAGAGGTGTTATATCATGGTTATTGAGGGTGTTATGTTAGAATGTGAAGTTCAGTTAGTAATCAGCAGTCTGTCAAACAGGCTTTTCTTTCACAGACATTTTTCCTGAATGTCTGGAAGATTTGAGGCGAATGATTATTTTCATTTCCTCTAATAAGTGTTTCAGATCTGCATATACTCAAGCAGGCATTAAGAACACTGAAGATTACATTTGCAGCTGAGTTCATATTTTAATTGTAATTGATAGTAATACATTCAAATGTAGCGATAACACTATTTCGCAGCTTCATTTAGAGGTGGTCCACCAACTACTCATAAATTACTGGAAAGTTGTGCCCTTTGGTTTTTAAAACTGCCTAAAAGTAGCCATCAGAATGTGCAGGCCCACTCTTAATAGTAAAAGAGCAACAGTAGCTTTTAGTAACATCACTGCTGAGGGGTCTATTGAACTATTCTGTCCTTAGTGCACAGGGTCATTTTTCTTATTATGGTGATACCACAAGCATCATTTATCATTAACTCCAGAGTTTTTGCCATAAACACAGCCAGTAATCCAAGTACTAGTGTAGCCATGAAGCTGTTCAGGTGGTTCCTGTTTACCGCTTAAAAGGTTTAAATAAAAAAACAAAAAAAAACAAAGGGCAATTTCCATTATTTCTGAGTGTTCCTGGAACTTTCATGAATGCTGCCTTTAAATAAAGTGTTACCAGACTACAGTAGGCCAACACTCTTGCTTGTCCAGTTTCGATAGCTACAATCCATGCTTGGTAATCTATAGGATTACAATACTTACCGAAGGTAAGGTCTAATTTAATTACCTACTTTCTGTACTAACCTGGTGTTTCTGAATATGTGGGGAAGAAGAAGAGACAAGCCAAAATAAACGTGGAATTTAATTTCTGTGAAAGGAATTTCCTAAAATCCTATTCACCGAACAGCAGAACAAAAAAGCATCAACTCAAGAAATGCAGTCTTTGTAGGGGGAAAAAAAAGAAAAAGAAAAAACTCAAAAATGCTGCTTCCTTTTTTGTCAAACAAGTGATTTTGGGTTTCCACACTTACAATAACATAAACAAACAAGTACTGAACATGTTTATCAAGGCATTACAATAAAAAAAAGTCTCTTCTCTGTTCAATAAACTTAAAAAGAAAAAGAAGGAAGAAGAGGGAACCCTTGTTGGGTGTTAAAAAAGTTCAAGAAAGAGACAAAAAAGGAACTTGGCCCCCTGAGGGGAAAACTGTGGTTCTCACCTATGTTTGAGAAGCCCACTAAAGTCAAGCTCCCCTGCATCGTCCTGGCCTTCACTGCTGTTGTTAACAAGAAGAGATTAATGGAGATTTAATTAGAAAGACAGTCCCAAACACCAGAATAAAAACAACGCAACCAGAGCCATTGCCTGCAATCTGTGCATAAGTGACAAGCTAATGCATGATTGAGGCACGCACAAAAACCTTTCGCTGTGTTGCAGCAACAGCACTGAGCGAACTGGTTTGTGCACAGCCTATAAAGAGTGGTCCCAAGAGACCGATGACAGCGTTCTCACACCACTGCTGCAAAACTGGCTTGCAGACAATTGGTGAAAACGCTATGAGCCAGGATAGTGTGCGTTGCTTTCTGACACATGACCAGGGAGACTTTTCAAATGCAAGCGTTGGCCTTATATAGTTCAACACGTTGGTTTGGATGTTTTGTTGTTCAGACGGTGGGTTTATGAATATCCTTAGAATTAGTTCACAGGGTAACACTGAACTTCATCAAACCATGTTCCATCATAGGTTTGTGAAAGATTGCAGAAGATAAATAATAAAAAACACAGTTATCTTCTTGACTGAGTCAGCAACTGAGTCTTTGTCATGAAAATAAGTGTCAAAATTTGATCAAGAAAAGGTTGTGATGCACATTGATGCCTATTCCATTTGTTACTTGTTCCTCATGGTCCTATGAGCAGCAATAATGTGAAAGTCAACATCTTGAAATGTTCTTATAATATGCTAACAAACAGGACTAAACTCCTGGACCTGGTTTGTTGTCTTTTTCTTGGCCTAACAATTTACCACAAGAACAAAACTGAATCAGACGAAGGGCCTCATGTTACCTTCTTTTGAAGGCTGACCGAATGTCAATACTCTGAGACACTTCTGGAATATCTGTGAAAACAATGCAAATACTTATTTTAAAACATGCCCACACTTTATCTTAAGATATCAAGCCAGTGTGAAGGAGAAGACAAACCTTTGACCTCCAGGTCAAAAGAGCAGCTGTCAAACTTATCCTTATAGGTGACCTCACATCTGTAGTTTCCAGCGTAGTTCTCCTTAGCCTTGATGATGTGCATCTCAAACGTGTGAATCTGCAGTGGCAACAAGTTGAAAGATGCAGAACAGTTTTCTAGACATGAGATGAATTCTGAGTAAAGTTACTTTAAACAGGTTCCTCTTTTAGGGTAACTTCAGATATGATGACCTTGGTGAAGCGGTCAAAACTCTCCTTCAGCTGCAAGTGCTTCCCTGTCTTGCTGGCTAGATCCATCCATTTCCCTTTGAACCATTTGATTGTTGGTTTGCGAAGTAAGTCCTTGGCCTCTACCTTCGCAATGAAGGTAATGTCTCCACCTTTAAAATGTATGAATTTTTTTGGTTATAGCCTCAAGAAAAACCCCAAATGTGACCTTTTGCACAAGACTATGGAGAAGTCCAACTGGTTCATTTTTCTGTATAAGAAAAAACAGCAAGCAGAAAAATACATAAAGGCCTCTAGCTCTAAGCATACAAAGAATCTGTCAGTGTTCAATTAACACTCTGTTCTTTAGTGCACCCTACAGCCACTTCAGCACCTCCATCCTGCCAATCTAAAACAAACCAGCTACAGCCAACCAGTGTCCTCCCAACAAAAGCTGCTTCAAAAGTTGTCTCTGACAATATGTTCCCCCTCAAAGAGACACTCACATTCACACAAGCAGCTACCGACACACACCTTAGCCGCCTTTTACTTGTGCATTTTAACTGGTTAGACATATCTGAGGAGTTTAAATAGACTATGCAATCCCACCTAACATTGTGTTCAGGTGTTTTTAGCCACACTCATTGTTAACAGCTGCGTAAAATTGAGAACAGTGCCATATGATCTCCATAGACAAACACTGGCAGTAGAGTGGGTCATACTGATAAGCTTAGTGACTTTAAATATAGTATTGTCATAAGCTGCTACCTTTGCCATAAACCAGCTTGTGAAATTACTACCCTGCCTAGATCTGTCCTAGTCAACAAACAGTGCAAACAGCAGAAGGAACTGTATGTCTAGAGTCAAATGACATTGGTTTCCATATCCCAGCAACTATACACAAGTCTATGATCATTACGCACAATGCTAAGTAGGGATGGGTATCGTTAAGGTTTTAACGGTATTACTACTTTCGATACCACTTATCAGTTCTGTACTTTAACGGTACTCTTATCGGTACTTTTTGTTGTGTTTTTTAATTAAAAAAACAAAACATATTGAGAAC
>JBBPDB010000128.1:17968380-17984817 GCA_037974465.1 Brachypetersius altus | reverse complement strand
CCAGTACCGACAGCAGAACCGTTAACGTCAGAGCTTATCGGTCCTCCGGTCTTTTATAATTAGGCACCGGGACCGATAAAGTACCGGGTCTCGGTACCCATCCCTAATGCTAAGCATCGACTAGAGTGGTGTAAGGCACACCCATACTTGACTACATGACAAAAACATATTCTCACACTTCATAATTGGGCAATCTGATGCTTGAATCTGAGTTTAACGTATGCTGACAGAATGCCACCTACCAAAATGTATAGTGCCAACAGTAATGTTTGGTGAAGGAAGGTACAGTGATCTGGGGATGTTGTTCAGAGTATGGACTAGGCCCCTTTGCTCCAGTGAAGGTAAAGTAGTGTTAGAGCTACAGCATACAACTGCATTTTACACAATTATATCCTTTTAACTTTATAGTAACAGATTTTCCTGTTCCGGTCTGTTCCCCTACGCATTAAGCTAGGCCCATTAATACATACAATGGAGGAACACTGGTGTTTACAAAAGGCATGGAAAGTATCCCTGCAGATTTCTGCAGAAAAATTGAAAACACATCTCTCAAAAGAGAGGAAGGTAAGGTAATAAAGGCAATGGTAGGCTGCACTAAATACTGACAAATGTGATGAATTGTTTTAAAGTGTTGGTTTTTTTTTTAAAGCTTTCTATCCTGATGCTGAAGCTAATGGCTGCTTTGATAGGAAATTAGAAAAATAAAAGATTAATCTCTGACTGTACATAAAAAATGAGCTGGGATGGATGGTGTCGTTAACTACATTTACACCAGACCTTTAACTTTGGCACTTATGAAATACTTTTTGGCAATGGAAGGCATGTTCTTTATGCTAACAGCATTAAAGCGTTGGGTTTACCAACCTACAGTGATGGACCCACTCTGGGGCTTCTCAATCAGTAAGGTAGATAGGGGAGGGTTTTCGATCTGCTTGTCAATGTCCTCAGGGAGCTGCCCCTCCCCTAAAGACCACACTACAGAAAGAGTACAACACAATCATCAACAAAAACATGTTTAGCAAAATACAAACAAAACATACATACACACAAATTGCAAGAAACTCCACATCACGACTCTATGGACATCGTAATCTTCTGAAAAAACAATATTATACACATATATATATACACAAATACACACACGCAGCTGAGAGCATAGCATATAGCGACACTGAAAGCGGCTCTAGCAACAATAAATCATAAATCGTTAACCTGTAAAAGAGAAAAAAGAGATAAATGATTATCATAGTAAAAGACCTGTGTGAAACCTGTGCAGGAATAAATGGCGCCATTTGTTTGAATCTGCAATCTGTTCGATTTGCAAAGTCTTCAGATGGTCTGCTTCTGAAGAAATCTTTTTACTTAGAGTGGTAGCCTACTCTGTTAACCCACCCAGTGATAACCTGCCCAGTGTTTTATTATAGAGGCCTGTTCATTTTCCCATGGCTTATGAAAAAGCAGAGAGTATCCAAAGCCCCATAGCTTCCTACAAGCAAAGTTGGGGTTTGGCCCTATGGTGCTTTTAGAAAGCTCTCTTTTTCATAAATTACAGTTGTTTTGGCCAAATGAACCTGGACAGGGAGTGCATTAGTCAGGTTCCATTTGACCGGCCATTCTAGGAAAACGAACTTGAATAAAACCTCTGTCCTCAGATCCAGTCGTTTCGCTGAATGTGCACAGCGAAAACGCTGTGTGTATTTCCACTGGTTTACTAGAAAGACTTGCAGCTGCTTTCACGGCTAAAGGATTACCTGAGTCTTTTCTCCCCATGGCTGACTCGGGGACGCTATCATCTAAATAGAGACAGAGAGAAATTTTACAGCACATTATGGTTACTGTGTAATTCAGTGCAGCAGACATGTTAGGAAATGCTCACATGGAGGAAGAGCATGCAGTCAGGGGGAGATGCAGTCTTTGTCATGTTTGGCTTTGGAAACATATGTTTGAGTGTTTAGTTTACCGTTGTTCATATATGTTTTACACAACAAACATTTATTTTAGACAGAACTACATCCACATACAAATAAATCTAAGTTTCGGAAGAGGTTGCATAGACATCCACAGGTCAAGACAAGTCAAGAGTGACTATATTTACAGTCGTGTGCAAATGTTTGGACATCCTTGGTCAAATGACAAGTCAGAATGAGTTAATGCATCCACTGCAGGTAACAATTTCCTGCAAATTGTTTTTTGCACAAAAACTTTTGCAAAGACCACATTTTTATGTTTTATTTTTTCTTCCCAAAAAAATCAGCAAGTAAACAATGACTGTGCAAAATGTGCAGAAGTGTGTTAGCTGTAGAGGATGTGAACCTTTTTGCACTTAATACCTTAATTAACACAAAACAAAACCTGCCCTTTAACTAGGGGCACCCAAACTGTAGTTGGTGTGACTTTGTTATTAGGAATGATCTCATCTTCTCTTCAAACATAATTGAGAATAACACATAAGCTCTTACATATCTAAATGCTTCCACTTCCAGGCATTGTTTTAATGAAGTGTGATTTTTTTACTGTCAGATGTTAGGTGATTAGGGGGTTCTTACTAGGCAGATCAACAGAAAGTTTCTTGTGTGTACTGCCGTCCTCTGGAAAGGAAACACAGTGTTATTAATTGACATCTGCTTCCGTTTTCACAGATAATGAATTCAAATGAACAAATCATTTCTGCTATGTCAGCTGTAGTCATCGACAGATAGAGTAGTGTCCTGTCCACCTGACTACCATCAAAGTGTGACAAAGACCTAAAGCAAGTAAGCAGTGAAGTGATGGCAAAAAACAAATACACATACCACTTATAAGTATGTGTACACTTGCACATACATATGAGCATATTCATCCACTATGAATACTTAGATATGTGTATATGTATAAGCTGCATGTATGATCATGTATGACGTTTTCCACAACTGGACCTTTATATGTGCATATAAAGGTTGTGCTTGTAGGAATGTTTGATAATATACTGAATGTATGCCTCAGTACATACATTTAGTACATATCCTTGAATGGAATCTCTGAATAAGGGGAAATTCCATTATTCTTTCCAATTTTATTCATAATTAATGAGTAAAGATAATAAACAAAGTCGTTCGCTGTGGTTTCTTGTGAAGAGCACTGTTCTAGGGAAACTTAACCTGGGAACCAAACGCCTGCAGAGTTGAATGGCTCTAAAAGCTATATTTGTGACATATGTGCTGTCACCGAACTACTTATTACTTAACAATGTGTTTCTGATTGGTTGCTGTGTTCCTGCTCCCTTGTGTCTCCACGTTTAAAAGCCAACTGGTCCAGCAGTATGGCATGAAGTCATCATCATAATCCACCATACTCTCCCGGCTTCATGTTCACTCTCTCCCGTTTGGCTCGTGGATTCTAGTTGCTACTTAAGTAGAGCTCCTGTCTACGCAGCAGTACAAAGTTCAAAACCTTTGTTGTGTTTGAAACAGATCTTTATTTGTCTATCTTTGTCTTTCTGGATAGTAACCAATGCAGCTGAAGCGCCCTCAGGCTTTCCCTTCATAGCGCCTGCATGGTGCAGACAGTCTGAGCCATTCTGTTTGGAGCAGAGCCTGCATCAGAACCGTAACTAGTGGATTAGAGGACACGCCCACCAATGGAACGGGTCTTTTCAAGAAGCAAAAAAAAGAGAGAGAGAGAGACTGCCTGTGTGGACTCTTTATGTGTTGGCTTTATTAAAAGTGTTTTTATATTATTATAACTGCGTCGTCCTTTTCAGTGGCAAACATGACAATTGAAAGAAATGTTTTCCAATACACGTCCTAATTTTTTTTAGACATTGTGTTACAATAAAGATTTGAATGTATAGATTTTTAAAATCCATTCACGGCAGCGAGGTACATTCAGGGTGTGTTGTAAAAGAACGCCCAAGGAAACTTTTTTTTTTTTTTTCAGACTAACCACTACTTTACCATCAGTGACATTTTACCATCAGTGACATTTTACCATCAGTGATGTAAATGTACTGATCATTTTGGTTATATTTGCATTGTTGGTCATCACTGGTCCCTACCACCCCAACTGAAATCTGAGTCTGGAATTTCTCCACAGTGAACAATTTGACATCAAGCAACTATGAATGACTTTGTTTATATCTCGGAATTGAAAAAATAATCAGATAACAATTCTCTGAAGCCCAATATTTGTAATTTTTAATACATACATTTTACAACAACAGATATAACCCTGCACAAACATTTATAAAATCTTATTCCATTATGTGCTGTTGTCATAAAATTTGCTTTGGTCAATTCTGGTGTGATTACAGAAAATGTTATGACAACAAAAGTTTGTTAGAATAAGTCTTTGATCTAAATGCTTGTGTAGGTTTACTCCAGTTGTCATTAAAGGTTTACGTATATGTAATGTAGCTTTAACAATACTGGCCTCCAGTGAATAAATGCATTTTTTTAAGCTAAAAATTTGCCAGAATTTTCCCTTAAACCCTTTTCGGAGGAATTCCTCAGCAATATCTTACTCTTCTCCACTGTTTGATCTATTCCAGGCTGTTACTGATGCTTTCTGTGACACCAGATACAACAGAGCTGCTCTACCGTTTCCATGACTCCTCATCAAGGAGGATATGAGGTGAGGAGGATGAATTGCCATGGTTACCAACCTGATGGGGGAGGAGGTGATGGAGTGCTGGCAGTGATATCATCATCTTTATCTGCAATAAAGGTGTAATTGACACACAGACCCACCTGTCATTGAGTTCCAACGTTTACCAAAGCACCAGCACAGCATGCAAAAGCAGACAAAGTGAGAGACATAATTTCTACAGGCATGACCCCAATTGGCAGGGCGGAGTCAGGCTATAGCACAATGGTGGTGACTTTAAAAAATGAAAATAGCACTCGCCAACACTTTAACATGACAGATTTCTCCAGCTACTACTGAATGGAAGAGAAATGGGTGTTGTGTATGAAATGAAAAGGCATGTTGGTGAAGCAGCAGCACTATGATTTCTGTAACACATGCTCGCCTAAGGGCCAGCCAGGCTGGATAGCAGTGCATGTGTCTTTTTGATGGAGCTGTGAATGGAGCCAAAGTGCCAAAAAGAACAATGGTTTTAAGCGATGTAACAGCAGAGCTGTCTCCCACACAAACTCAAATGGTGCCACACACATCAAAACACAGTGGACCCACCAAAACAAAACTGGCACAAACATAAGCTGACTTTGTGGTACACACACATTCAGTCGACACAGACACAAGTACATACATGAAAATAAAGTGATACACACAAGCTCACTGTGGACAGACAAATATACTTCATACGGTGTCAGACCTTTCAGGGAGGGGGAAGGAGGGGGGACCACCATGATTATCGGGGCTGTATCAGCAGTCTTCACTGCATCTCTCAGTGGTGGTGCTGATTGGGACAAGGCTAGTGGATTTTAGTGCTCTCTCTCTCTCGCTCTCTCTCTCTCACTCTCTCTCTCACTCACACACACACACACACACACACACACTTTCCCTCACTCACTCACTTATACACATCTAAGATGTACCACAGTATATCACATCTTGCTTCTAATCATATGCACAAATCTGAACACCCCCACTCAAATTACATATTGTGTTGATTTTCTACTTGAAATAAATACACATCATTTACAGAGAACACACACAGATACAGTATGAAAATTTTACTGGACAATGACTGTTTACCATGTTATGGGAAAAAGCCATGATTTTCATACAGACCACATTTTATGTTTATGTGTTCTCTGTAGAGAATGTGAACTTAATTTTATCAAGGAAATCAAAATATGTTTGGGCTCAAATGGCTACATATATGTGTAGACAAATTTCATCATTTGTTTTTTTTCCACCAATTAAAATAATTGAAATTATCTCATTATTATCACATGATGGTTTTCTGGAAGTCTGAACATGTAATATTCAGGCTGAATAACTAGTAATAGATTTAAAAAACGACACAATTCTTGTGGATTATGAAAGAAACTTGTAAACACTCACATTAAAGTGGTATTAAAATATTAAATATTTAAAATGATCTGTGACTTTTTTGAAATGTACACTGATGTGCAAGCAGCTTGACAGATATCAAGAATAAAAGTAGTCATAAAATGATTTAATATTCACCAAAATGTAAAAAGATTGTAAGTAAAGCGGCTCAGTCCAGAACCAGCACAATATTACCTGCCAGCACAGCATTTCACAGTGATTAGTGTTTCTTTTGTTAACTCCAGCATATTGGGTCACTGGATCATGCCTGCATGTACGCTTGACTTTCTATCATGTCAGACAGTGCTTCAGTTCTCTCAATAGTATAATTTACAAATGGCTTCCTAAGAGATGGAGAGAAATTTACACAAAAGCAGTGCCTACATAGTATGTAATGTTGTGGTTCTTGAGGCTGAGTGAACTTAGACTAGTTCGTTCTTTGTAATTACATTTATCAACTTCAACTTTTACTCATGTAATTGTATAGAATAAACTTGTGATGTTACAATCCATCCATGACAGTGTATACTAGTGTATCACAATACTGACAGTGGATTCGTGCACTGTCCGTATGTCACTAGGCTATTATTAGAGAAACTTGTAAAGATTCTTTACTAAATTAACAGTTAACCCTAAAACTTTACATTATGTTGAGGATTTTTTAAACTTATCATTACTTATCATGATTACTATTATGTCCGTTTATGGTAAAATCTGATTACTGTTTTCGTAAAATCTGAGTGGTTTTAAGTGAGCATAAATACCAGAGGATTTATCAAAGAGAAGACTATTTAATTCCTGTCATGGTAGAATGTTTTTTAATTGCTTTGAGTTTTAAATAGTAACTGAACAAAACCGCTCTATACTTTCCGGAAATCCGATATTTTGAATGACTTTTGACATGTCATGATAGATTCAGGCAAACCTGTATTAAAAATCTCATTTGAATGTCCATTTGTGAAAATCTGCTGTGGAGCAGCGATGTCATGCATGATGGTTTGAATGTGTTGAGATCAGAGACTAAGCAGTACTCACCAGGGGAGTGAATGACGGTCTCCTCCTTAACCTCACACACTTGTACCACCTGAACATCCTGTGTGGATTCTGGCTCCACCTGTCCATGCTCTACAGGTTCTGCCACTATTGGCTGTGGCTCGGTACCCTCAGTTACTATTGGTTGAGACTCTAGAACCTCAGGTGTTACCGGCTCTTGCTCTGGCAGAGTCACTATGGGCTCTGGGTCTTTGACCTCCGCTGCAGCCTCTGCACAGGCATAGCAAACACAGCCAACTACAGCAGCAAACCCACTGCCTGGCAGCACGCTTACACACAAACACCTGCAGGACACCAGTGCAGGTGAACACACACATGCTCTGAGCAGATGCAAAGTGAATAGACTTGCAGATGTTTTTATGTTCTGCGTTTCACTGGATCAGAGTGCAGGAATTACCACCTAGGACCACTGCACAGTGGCCTCTGACTGTCCAGGGGACTAGAACACAAGGCTCAAACTACCTGGGACCTTCCAATGCAGACTTACAGATGCCACTGCATCAGGCCAAATGAATAAACGGTTTAAAGAGATTTATATTGTTACTGATTCATGGGATGGTGTTGTTTCTGTTCAAATAGCATGTTTGAGATGTTGTGTGAGAGTTGTTTTATCCTGTTATGATGGAAACTCAACAGGATATAGAGCATTGAGGCTTACACTGTTTCTCTTTGAATGCATTTACAGCACTGCTTCAAATGTACATAAATGAGAACTATTTTTTAATTTCACTTTTCAGGAGAGTATTTCTAAGTTGGAGTTCTCAGTTTGCCACACAATATAAACCCAAAGTCCAAGTATTTTTCCTCTGGACCTGCCAAACTTTGGGTTTAAGTTATTCGGCCACACCTTAAACCCCTGCTTAATTTTGAGTGAGGCACTTTGCACTTATATTTTCAAAGTATGGCATAAATATGAATTAAATTCTGCAAATCTAGTCATTGTACATCTACAAAACATCAACCTCCAAATAAGCAAAACAACACAAACTCAGAAAGCGCCCAGAGGTGCGTATAAGGACCAAAATCAAGCTATTGTGTATAAATGTGATAATAATGAGGAGTGTTATTTTTTCACCAAGTTACGAATTTGTTTTGATTTATAAAACACACCCACACGGGCCATTCCCCAGAGTTTGGAGAGTATTGTGCTTACTGGTTTATACTGTACCTTTAGATGGAGGGCAACTTCTCACTCTCCACTCAGTGCGTACACATTACCGCTGTGTCCAAGACAGGCAGAGTTAGCAGAAGTAAGGCTGGCTTGCCATTCATAAAGCAAAGCATGATTGTGCAGAGCTCAGGTGGGTATTAGGGCCAACCGAGTGAAAAGCCTTTGTGTCTGTGTCCGTGTGTGTGTGTGTGTTTGTGCAGGTTTTTCATGCCTGTGCCTCTGTGGTCAGTCATCTCGCACTGATCAAAAGTTTGTGAAAAATACTACAAATCAAGTGGAAACCAAATACACCCTTGCACACGTGAGGAAAACAAGTGTCGTGGGTGAACATTAGGGTGAGCAAGGTGGAAGAGGTGGAAAAAAGAAAGGAACGGAAGGAGGAAGACCTACCTGGCGGAGACACCTCAAGAGAAATCTCGACTGGGGGCAGGGCCTCCCCAGTGCCTGGTGCAACATTCTCTGAGTGTGTGACAAACACAGTGGGAATGCAAGCGCCACTTTCACAACATGAAGCATCAGCATACAGGCAAACACCTTTCACACATACACTCGCCCAAAAACAGCAACACAGGATACAGAACACACAGTGATACTTACAAACACTTATACACACATATAGACAAGACACAACAGCACACACACACACACACACACACACAGACTCCTTACACAGTATCAGTAAAGAGGAGGCATTTGGACTTTTTTCTCCTTGGAAGTCGGAGAAAAAGATGTGATCTCTAAAGAACGGACTGACATGAGTTTAGGAATGATTATGGAAAAGGTCACATGGTCTATGGACAGACAGGCTGTTTGAAACATGGCTACTGTAGGAATTCACACCAGCTTCTTTAAAGGAATATATTGGCCAAAATTAAATGTACACAATTTTCTACTTACCTCAGATACAGCTGGTAAGCCAAGACATGTTTGGAGTTTAAATTGGTTGGAAACTGAAGTCATAGTGTTGCAAACACTGCAACACAATAGTCATCCAAATCTTTTCTGTAAAAATAAATCAGCTTTGGACAGGGCTATTAGCACAGGTGTCATAAGTAGGACTGATCCTGGATCAGTTTCCTCTATATTTATGATGGTTATTGTCACAAAAATGGATCCTAGATCAGCACTCCTACTCCTGAGATAAAACAGCCCCTCTTTTTTAGTTACCCAGTGTTGGGCTACATGGTGACTTTTAGTTCATTTATAAAGTTGACTGTAAGTCATACTGTGTTCTAAACCACATCCATGAGTCTGTGGCACCCTAACAGCTGGATGCAGCTTGAGCAGGTTAAGTAATGTTTTTGAGGGAGTATTTACAGGAATCTTTTGGGTGTTTGTTAGCAACATTAGCCTCCTAAGGTTTCTAGACACCAAATGTTTTGGCTAAACAGCTGTATCTGAGGTAAGTGGAAAACTGTCAAAAATATTTTTTTTTGCCAAACAATTTCTTTAAAACACACCTTGAATCCTGTGTCTGTTGAAACAGGCAACCTCTTTTATCTCAGATGTCTCAGTCTGGGTTTAAATGCCAGATTCTCAAACCGATCAACTCCCCCAAATGCAAAATCACTAACTAGCTGCTGCTCGGTAGCAGAACATAAACATGCTCTGAATTCGCGCAGGGGTGGGCCGCCAAATGCCGGCGACGTGGTCATATGGGCTCAGAGTGACAGCTGAATCAACAACCTACTATCAGGTGGTGGGTTGCTGGAATGTAGAGCTTTGGACCATCATCACTGACCTCAGAGCATCAGCGGTGCTCCATCGTAGAGAAAACTAGGCACATTTACACTTATGGCAGGCCTGAGCAGGGCTGCTGTTGTGACCATGTTTGCACATTTACACTACAAACCAGTCACTTATGGCCATACATGCGCACAGACACTTCAAGTAGTTCCCCGATCCACACATTTATATACTTTTAGGTGTAAATGTACTTTGTGTGGACGTTACACAATGAATCTTGACAAACACATTCATAAACTGAACCTGAACCGAACTAAAATGCGCCCCACAGTGGACCAGCCATCCACTGTGGATGTTGTTTGCTGATCTAGTTACCCAGTACAGAATCAGGGTGTTTATCCAAGGGCCTCTTTATTTAGATTATCTCGGCAAGGGTTTAAAGTAATTATAGTTATTACAGTGGATGCTCACCAAAAATGACATTTTAAGTGGATTCTTTTCCAAGGCTTCCAAAATTTATCAACAAAGAAATTAATATTAACACATTATTTACAGCTTTTATGATTAGACAATTGCAATTAATTTAATTGCAATTAATGCAATGGAAGTTTTATTCATTTATATATCAATTTCTCTCTCATATGTGATGAAATTATTGTAGGTGTAACACCTCTGGTCAGACTTGACTTTTATTTTGGCATTGTGTGTGTACACTGGTCGGGTGAGTGTTCACAGCTGGCTAGTGTTTAGATAGATAGATAGATAGATAGATCGATACTTTATTCATCCCCATGGGGAAATTTAAGTCAAAGTGATTGTCATTATTGGTTCCTGTGTTAGTCCTGTGTGTATTTACCTTCCCCTGTGTTGTATCCCTGTCTACCCGTTCCTAGAGTGTTATTTGCCGGTGTTTTGGTTTTCTTTGTGTTTTGGCCCTCGTGACGAATATGTGTTTAAATAAAAGTCTGAGAGTCATAGAAATCTGCGTCTGTGCCCCCCTCTCTCCCTGGAGTCATGGCAACTTGGCAGAATCTTGCAAGTTGGTTCTTGTCCCTTGGTAACTTGGAATACTATTTTAGATTTTTCAATTATAACATAATTCAAAACAGATTGAATGTTATATTTTTCCATTTTAGTGCGCTATTGTTACTAATCATAGTAATCATTGTTACTGACTGAGTGGAAGGATGCTTGATTTGCACTTAGATTGATATATACATTTTCTTTTATACTAAAATTTGAGGTGAACATCTGTCAGACTTATTTTATCACTCACCTTCAGGCTGACCATCATCTGTAAAAACAGAAAGAGAGAAAGTATTCAGATTAGATTCATGTTCTTCACATAAAATTTCTACGCATGGAAAAATAATGAGCAAACAGCAGTAACGCACACATAAATTTACCTTGTTAACCAATATGAGGCCTTGGAACTCTATATTCTACATGTGTAATCTGATTCAACTGTACACATCTCTGCATAAGAGTATCTTCTAATGCAAATGTAAATATGATATCAATTGTCTGTAAATTAACAAACTAATGATTTTTTACTAAAGTCTCTAATAAACATTTTTTGATATAAACATTGCAAGCTATCTCAAAGTCACACTTTCGTTTTATCACCGATTGGTTCCTGCTTAATGGTCTCAGCAAGATAGCTTAGTTTTTATGAATACCTTTTAAAGCATTCAGCCATTGCTCACCACTGCAGAATTAGTCTACATTGGTGCATGAGTCTAGACACCTAATGAATCTTAATTGCCTAAAGATAGTCTTGTTGACACGCCATTATACTAAAGCACGTGCAGAGACTGTTGAGATGAAAGAACAGAGATGGCCTCCATGCAACCCCAAACCGATTAGAGGGCTTAGGGCTTAGCCCTACTGGATCAATCAGCCCATACATCTCTCACATGGTCAATCCAGGAGGGTTTAAATGAAATCGGCTATGTTATTTTTAAGTTAGCTGAACATGGCCATGTGAGAGAGCGCCTGACTCTTTACTGAGGACAAATATGCAAGAACTTCACACCTATGAATCCACCTTGGTTTTCCAATGACTACAGTAAATCCTCCAAAAGTTATTCACAGATGAAATGTGCCAAGTGACTAACAATATCAGACTCACATAATCTAGATTTGGAAAGATCACTTCATCAACATCTTTTCCTTACATATACACATATACAGGGAATGAACCCTATTTCACCTGGGAGATCAAGCACAGCATAATGAGGCAACTTGCATACAGTTGTCTTGCATATCAGTACGTTATGCTGGTGGCGATTTTACATTTCTCCATTAACCACCTCACCACCCTGAACTGCAGAGATGATGCAACTCTAGGATGAAAGGACATGTTTATGTGTGCGAAACACATATTACCACCATCTGAAATCCATATTACATGGTGTCACTATTGAGCGTACACCCAACATGTACTCCTCGTTCCCTTCGCCCACTTCCTGGCCCTGTTTCCTGTGAATTCTGGGAGGATGCCAGCTGAGGGAGGTGCCAAACACGGCAGCTCCTTTGTCAAGAGCCTGAAGGAATACAGAGACCCGAGTATTCCATTTCTGTCCCTCGCCTCAAAGACCATGTGAACACTGCTGCTGAGAGAGAGCCAGGAGAGACACCTGTGCCTCAGTCCTCCTTTAGCCATCAGATATTTTTGACTTCTCTCAGCGTTCAAGTCATTCATCTCCTGCTCACATCTATCATTGTCTGCCACAGGAGACTTCATCCATACTTTATACGTTCCTCACCCTCTAGATAGATTCATGTTTTAGATTTTCTTTGGGAATTTGTACACCCCTAGTCAAACCATATTTATGCCATGTTTTAACCATGTTTTATTCATTGAGACTAACTTAAATATATATATTTAAGTATATTTTCTGCAGATATTTGTTCACATTTGAAAATAACACATAACACATGTAATGTGTCGTTACAAACCTGGTCATGGTTTTTGAATTAAAACAAGTTGCTGCATTCTCTGAGGGTTTCAAAGATTTTAGTGAACAATTTGTTAAACATCAAAGTTCAAATGTGTCATAACCTTTCAGAAAACTTATCACCAATAAATCCTTATGACATGGGTGATTTAGTCCTAGCAATGTATTAATAACGTGATGGGGTGCATTAGGACCTCTGCTTTAGTGCACCTTTTTGAAATTCAGTCGGTTTTATCATTTGGCCCCTTGCATGGATAGCACTGTGAGATAAGTGTTGCTGCCCCACTTTGGCTATCCTTAGCTCCTCTCTCTCCAAACTACCCATGTAGTGATGCCACCAATATGTGACTCAACCCTTTGGAAGCTACATGTGAGATTTGGTTGTGATATGGATCCTACTACCATCAAAGAGCCATTTATGTTGTTGTTCAGTGAAGAGCGCTCTGGGGTGGCATGCTGCCTGGGCTTCCTCTATCCCTTCACAGCAATAATGCGAGTGGAGAAACATATTGTTTTACATCCCCGTGGAGCAGAGCAGCCTGCAGGTATGTTCAGCTGTCACTGCCACTGCCATGAGGACAGACAGGCTCTTATTGACTCTGTACCGAGCCAAACTGCTGTCCATGCCTTGCCAGCTTAATATAGCTCTTTTAATGGAGACCCCACTTAATAAAGAGCATTTTCAGTCACATGCTATTGTCATTCCATATTGGCCTAATGTACCATAACTATATATATATAATTTTTTATTTATTTATTTTTTTTACTTAGTACTCCAGTGAACACTGATATCAGTCTCAGGAGGCAGTGAGGACAAGCAAAAGAATAGTGGCAGGACAGCAAGGCAAGTGTTGAGGTGTTGTTTGTGTTTGGAGTGATTGATGAGGAGCAGGAGTATGGGATGAGAAGATGCTGCTGCCTGTGGCAGAGGGAAGAGTGAGAGTGATGGCTGGCCATAAATAGAGGGAGGTGTAGACATGGGCTTTCCCTAAACCCTCGTCTCAGAGGTTAGATGATCCTCAAGAGGAGAACTGTCTCTATGAGTGAGTATCTGTACATAAGACTGTGCCTATGTGCTCCTTTGATTTTTCAATGTTTCCGTCTTGTAGTTAGTTGTGTATCATTGATACAGACATGGAAATACATCTCCTGTCCTGGGAACACCATGAGAGTCAAAGTTCAGACAAACAAGAGGGCAAAATTCTTACAATAATTGGGGGAGACTTAAAGTGCCTCTGTGATTGTCAGAGAGACAGAGAGAGACAAAGAGAGAGAGAGACAGACAGACAGACAGAGAGAAAGAAATATGGGGATTAAAAGTCTGCTCATTCTGAACTATTCCCGGGTCCAAGAATCCAGTTCCCGAGGGCCTGGCGCTTAACTCATCCCATCGCCCTGCCTTATAAAGCACAGTCTCTGTCGTCTAAATCAACCCAAAGCCCCCCTTCTTGTAGCCCCCACATTTATGACAATGTAACATTTTCTCAAACATCCACTAAGATTCTGTCTCAACGTCTACTGTGGATAATTAGAGAGAAAGTCTTTGAGAAAAATTATCTTTGTGACTGAACCTTCAGCTTTCTATAGCCTCTTTGCTATATAAATACTATAAATGGTCCCTCTTTCTAATTGCAAAACCACTTGCCCTGTGAACGGACTGCAGCATAACCCTAGTTGAAAAAGCATTAGTGTAGTATGACAGTAGCATGTGTGTGACTGACTCTATGCATACTTGTCAAACATGTACAGGAATGGACCTTGTTGCATGTTGCCACTGCTTTTGGCCATGTTTGTGAGTAACATCAAAATAACTAAGTGCCATGCAGTCCTGCAAATCCCCCTTCATACCACCATGTAATCCCTATTGTCCTGAGATGGGGCAAGCTCTAGTTTTGTTACCTGGAACTGGAAGGTATTATGACCACATCAAGGACAACCTATAAACATATACTGTATAGAGGAGACAAACTGACTATATATAAAACTTGACTGATGCCAAATGAGTGAGACTTGTGAACGGTACCATCCTCAATTATCAAATAGAATAAGTATTGATATAGACATTGATAAGATAAAATAATTGCTTATATGGTCATACAGCAGTGGCCCTCCTCATGGTCCAGCATACTCCTACCCCTGCAGGACAGGTGTTCTCAGGAAGAAGAATTCCAGGAAACCACAGTCATAAAAGAGGGCATCAGAGAGGAGGGCTGCTGTCCTCATATTCACCTCCCATCGGTCATCCCATCTGACCTCTCCATCCTCACCCCTGACATATCCATCCTATCCCAAGAGCACTCTCGTCCCTGCAGTATCCTGTCACCTCACCAGCATTGCATCATCTATCACAGATGATCCAGGTTGCACAGCAAATGCATGAGGCCATTAGACTCAGCACCATTCCTTCCTCTGGCAGCATGCATTGCTGCACTGTCTCCACACTCCTAATCACCTTGACTGCACCCTATCCATCAAGCCAGCACCCAAGACAATGGCAGCTTTTTATAAGCTGTTTGTGGATCTCCTCTCCCGCACTGTGGGCCAGCTCAAAGTAATACGATACCAATGCCAAAGTCACTTTCTGAATTCCAAAGAGCTGACCCCAAAGCTTCAAATGGTCTAAGGGAATCATAATGTGCACATCGCATACACAATCTCTTCATTTTATAGTCTAACCCTAATTCATCCCAAGGAAAATAATTTGTCAGCTTATGGAGTATTATGTATCATCTAATCCAGAGTCTAATTTCTTTATAAACTTTATTTCTTAACAGTTATTTAAATTCAGATTCAGAGTTATGCCAGAGAACAAAAAAAAATTAAAATTGTGCACCACTCATACCTTTCTTTGTGGGCTCAGGCATCTTGATCTGTGCTCCACTACAGGTGTCACGAGATGAGGGGTGCAGACACAAGTTGGGGCCCTCTGCCCTAAGTTAGTGTGTGGGATTAGAGATGGTGTTCTGGTCCTTCAGCCTGGATCGTAAGGAGGAATGAGGAAGAAGAACACTGCAGGGAAGAGCAGAGCTAATGATGATGAGATGACAGTCCCTTGGTAAGGGGACAGTAACGGGCAAAGTGAAGGGACTGGGGTAGATGAACTTAGTGGGTTTATATACCACCGTTCAGGGCCACTCCTCCATTTAGTCATGGCACCCAAAAGCATCCCTGTGCCCTCTCTCCCCCCACTCAGTGTGGGGGATTAAGGGTGGCTCTCTATCCTGTCTCCTCCGTGCCGCTGTTGAGGGACAGCCAGGGAGAGACAGACCCGCAGCAGAGGAGTGGCCTATATCATACTGAGCAGAGGTCTTAGAAAATCCTCTAACGATCTTCCTAATCTAGATGGCTCAGACATGTGAGACAATGCAGAAGTGTGGAGAAAGAAGATAAGATAAGAATGTATTATAAAATATACTGCTCAAAAAAATAAAGGGAACACTTAAACAACACAATGTAACTTCAAGTCAATCACACGTCTGTAAAATCAAACTGTCCGCTTAGGAGGCAACACTGATTGTCACTGAGAGAGTGTAGACTGTAAATCAGTGTTGCCTCCTAAGTGGACAGTTTGAT
>JBBPDB010000128.1:17947098-17960357 GCA_037974465.1 Brachypetersius altus | reverse complement strand
TCTCTCTCTCTCTCTCTCTCTCTCTCTCTCTCTCTCTCACACACACACACACACACACACACACACACACACACACGTACGCACACATGCACACACAGTCAAAATACTATTGAAAAATAGTCTGTCGTCTCAATGCACATAAATCCTATTGCAACATCTCCACCTGGAGGACATGTGCTTTACTGCACAGGCTCCACTTGGATCTCTGGTCTGTGGAGAAAGGTGGAGAAACGATAATCACCAGATGCTTTAACTGTTAACAGTCTGACTGATTTTTAGCGTCGTTCCAGTTAGGTTTGGAATTAAAATTCGAGTCATTTTTTTCAGCTAAAAGTAGTTATAATTAATAGAAACCGAGTTGAACGTTAAATCAAGACTGAACGTATACAAGGTTTTTATAGTGACCCAAATAAAGCGTTACCAACCTGTTGTTGTGTGTAACATCTTTAAAGGTATTTTATCTTAAATTCAAGTGATATATTGTGAAAAAAACTGTCATAAAAGATCCCGCAGAAAGGAGCTGTTGCTAAACAACAGCAAATTTGACTCACTATCCTCATACGAGGTATTTTAAAAGTCTGAAACACTCACGGCAAATACACACGTCTTAATATGCAAAAATGTTTTGTATTAATTAGCATTCATTCATTATTATTTTTGATAGTTATAGCATTTTATTCTTTTTATTGTTATTGTTATAAAGTCATACAGACTTTATACGGATTCAGATACATATCCTATGGGTCAGTATAAATATAATCATCGGTACTTCTTGGAAAAACTGTAGATTGCATAAACACAGAATTTTATTAATGAATATGTCTTATGTTTCAAATGTCAGGAATGTTGTCACTCGTTTACCTAAGCAGGTGGTATTTGCTCAAGGGTACCTCAGTGGTGCCACCAGCAGTCCTGGGGTTCAAACTTCCTATTGCAGGGGCAACACCTTTAACACAAGACCACCAGCTGCCCCAATAAGTAAAGGTGCCCAGCCCTGTTTCTGAAGTCTTACCCTGCACATTTCAGTGTTTTCACTCTATAAAAGGATCACCTCTTACTTTGCCCCCATGGGAACATACACTTTAGAGCAGTGATACCCAGAACCAGTCCTGGAAGGCCAGTGTCCAGCACAGCTTGGTAGGTCCCCTCCTCAAACACACTCATTAATCTTAGGATTTAACAGATATGTTGTACCAGGTGTGTTTGAGCAGGGAAATCAGCAAACTGTTGAACACCAGACCCTTTTCAGAGAGCAATGAGATACACCTGACACAAAGAAAGTAAAGATGAGTTTATTCTTTTGAAATTGAAACTCTGGAAGTCTACTTACAGTTTTCAGTTTATAGATGACTATATTGCTTAATATACAGAGCTATGCTGTGTAACATACTGAGGTCGTTGTGGCCTTGTCAGAGCACTAATACAGTTCAGTTTAATGGATGTTGCATCCTGTGTTTTTATGCTATAGACAGCTCTTGTGCTGGTTTGTTTTATTCAGTATTATTGCTGGAACACCAAGGAACTGACACAAGCTGTGTACAGATTTCACACATACAGTGTAGCTGTTTCAACTGCAAGCCCAAGCAGGGCCTCATTACTGCCACACACTATACATACTATAATATTCTGAAGAATTTGGGAAGATCTCTGTCACTTTAGGGCATTCTTCACTCCTTGTTGACCCCTTAGTGTAGTGAGTGTGGCTCTGCTGAACTGGTAAGTCAGTTTTTTCCTCACTTTGACGATCTCTCCCGAGCGAGTGTAGTTTCTCAGGGCACGGGACATCTTCTGGTAGGTCATGGGCCTCCTGTTGCCTTTGCGTTGGCCCCAGAGTTCTGCCACACGCTCCTTGTGTGTGGAGGAGAAGCGGAAAACTCCTGCTGATGAGGGAACCCATGACACACAATGTGCCATTTCAGGGTCCTCTAGCATCTCAAATAGAAAGTGGAAGAGGCGCAACTTCTTCCCTGCAATCATAGAAACAGACATTTCTATTTAAATATGTGTGTGTGGGTGTGTGTGTGTGTATGTGTGTGTGTGTGTGTGTGTGTGTGTGTGTGCGCGTGCGTGCGTGCGTGCATGTGTGTGTGTGTGTATGTGTGTGTGGGTGGGTGTGTGTGTGTGTGGGTGTGAATGCTTTGGTTCAAAAGGTGTGGCCTAAGCATTTCTCCTACAAGACATAATGAAATGGGTCTTTGTTGAGAAATCATTAAGATAAAGATCCCCTGCACAATACATTATAATCCGCCATAACTATTTTGTGGCAATGCGGTACAGATGAAAGATAAGTGAGAACAGCAAACTGTGTGGTGGCAGTTATGGGTAGGACTGGCCACTCCTGAGCTATTGTTCCCCAAGGCAGTGCCTAGCTGCTCTGTTATTATCTATCAAACCACAAAAGCAGAACTTACCTCTGCCTACAGGTGTAGAGTTGGGCAATGATTCAGCTTTTCCATGGTTAGGTAAAGGCCTCGCCAGACCAGCCGGGGTGTTTAAAGCGGGCTCAGCACAAACGTTCTGGATGACTGAGTCCCTCATTCCAAACTGCACACCTGGATCAAATCCATTTACCTTCAGCTGTTGTCCTGAATCCTTTACAGCACAAACCAAAGCAAGTCAAACAGTATTAGGCAACACAAGGTAAGCTTTTAGGTCAGCGGGATTAAAGTTTTGACCTTAAAGTTTAATTAGGGTGGAATAGCCATACCTGTTGAGCCTTTGGTGCAGAAAATAGTAGTAGAGAATCCAAGTGGTTTTCTCCATCTCTATAGCCCTCTCCAACAATTTGCTCGCTCTCATGGGGACCAGCTGTCGATAAATTAAAGAATTACAAGATAATTACAAGAAAGTTAATGATGTGCTGTGTTTACTTAATTCAAGTGTTTATATGGTTTACCAGTTTACAAAGAGAGCTAAATGCTGTTACATGCAATCAATTGAGGGATAATATTACACCTGTTCTCAAATCAGTGGCTATCAGTGGCTTTTTGAAAACGATTTAAAGATACTTATGTTTAAAGATACTTTTACCTTTTCAAGAGCTCTTTAGCTCTTTAATATATTTATAACACATATACAGTATATATATATAAATCTGTGCATCACAGTTTTCAGTGTGTGGCTCCAATTTCTTTTAATATGCCATTACTCACTGTTTTCCCATGAGTCCCGTCTTCTAGTTTCTTGTCTCCAGTGCTCTTCAAGGAACTCCAAGATGACTTCCAAATCTGTTTGACACGCCTGTGAGCAATTCTGTCCAAAAATACACACAACTTTATCTTTCAGACACAGACTGAGATTCTGTTATTATAATGTCCTGCAATATTACAGGCATTTACCATTCTGTTCCACCGCTCTGCAACAGGAAGAGTATCACGGCTTCAGGTTAATCACACTTTCCTAATAATCTTAGATAATTACCATTTCTAGAAGCCACAAACTGAATATAATATACATTAATAGGGTCACTTGTGTCTAACCCTGCAGTGGTGCTTATGATCCATGCTGTTGCTGAGTGTCCCTTATTAAGCCCTCAGCAGGGGAGCGGGCAGTCCGCCCTGCCATGATCTACGACCTGTATGACAAGAGTGGCTTCTCTGAGATCGTGTGTGCACCGCACTTTCACAAAGCCAAAACCACCAGAACAGCAGCAGCTCCTGATCTCCCCCTTACACACTCTCTGGCTTTGTAAACATCATGCGTTCCCTTGACCACATCCTCCGCCTAACTGAGCGAGATAAGGAAAGCCCCGCCGCAGTAACAACCTGTTTCTCCCACTCTGCTGCAGAGAACATTTCACAGCATTACTAAGACCCTGAAGATAAAAATGTTTTGTTTTTTTGTCACACAACCACGGTGTAGTAATAGTGTACACTTTACAATGTTAAATACATGCTCAAATACGTCTAAATACATAGAGATCCAGATAAATAAACATATCCACGTGTGTTCAAGAATTTGATCACCCCTGGACAAATGACATATTTTGTTAAAAGTAACTTAGTCACACTTTCTTTAAATCCTATTTCTGGTAATTTCAGTGCACCATTTCAATTCAAGAGCAATGTTTTCTATATAACATATAAGAAAAATAAAACACAAACATTCAAGTTGCTGTATCTTTCACACAGGCCGAATGTAATATTTCTTTATTTAATTTGAAGTTTTTTCTATTCTGGAAATAGTAATTGTGCATTAAAATGTGGAGGAATGTGCACTATGAATCACAAAATAAAACGATAAATTGTACAAACCATAGGGTGCCCAAATGTTTGCACATGACTGGATCTCCAGCCAAGCTGTAAACAATAAAATTCTTTGTGGGAAGGAAAAACAACGATCTACAGTCTCCCTCAAAATATAGTCCTTTAAATCTGACCTTCACTTGTTGTTTTAACACACATTGTTTATTTTCTGTCTTTTGTTCATGTTTTTCTACCCCAGAAAATGTGCAAAATTTGCTCCTACCATTTAAAGACAGGCACTCAAACCAGACCCGAGAGACATATCATTTAAAATCAAAACAACATAAAACCTATCAATGATGAGCGTTGTGTGAAGTACTTTAGTGCTACAAAAGGCTACTGTTTGATTCAGTTTTTGACACAAGCGAAAACATGTCCCCAGCATGAAAAAATCCTTTCATCATGAAATAAGACCAGAGAGTTTGAAAAAAAGACACATTTATTGGAACATCTCACAAGAAAACATTTCAAAAAGAGCTGTGGAATTTTTGTTTGGAATATTTACACCACTATACTTGCAGCAATGGAGGTTTACATCGCTGTTCAGTCAGGTCCATTTCATATCATCTGTAGCCCCACATACTCCATTCTATGCAAATAACATAAAGCCTTTTAACGTAGAATCATTTTATAGCATCATTTGTAAACCCAGGAAATACATATTAACATATTTTGTTTTTATATTACATAAGGTATCATTTTTCTGTCTGGTTTTACATCTCAGAGGAGTAAAACAAAAAGACACACGTCTTTGCTTTTGTTTACTTCATAGTATTAACTGTCCCTCAGGAGCTCAAGTGCATACAGCAAAAACTGGAAAGGTTGCAAATACCTTACTCAGATGGAACATATGTTTTCAGGCTGTCAGGCGATGTTAGTACATCAGTGAGGTTGTACTCCCCTTGGTAAGGGTAGTGACCGTACCAGCTGTACCAGTCAGGGCCAACTGAGCTGCAGTAGCCCTGCTCTGCAGGGACTTGCTGATGAGGGAGCAGTTCTTGTGCTGAGGGCCCGGAGCTGGACGCTGCCATGGAGCCTAGTCTCTGCAGGATCAGAGGATTAAACTGGTAGGTAAGTTTACGCCGTACTTTGATGATCTCGCCAGTGCGGCTGTAGTTGCGAAGAGCCCGCGCCATTTTCTGGTAAGTCATGGCCTTGCGGTTGCCCTTGCGTTGACCCCAGCACTCAGCCAGCTTCTCTTTGTTCTTGGAGATGAAATGGAAAGTGCCGGTCCCGCGGTCTGTCCACTGGATGGAGTCGCCCATGTTGGCATCATGCAGTGCTTCATGCAGGTACTCGTATAAACGCAGCTTCTTACGGCCTGATCAGGAAGAAAGAGGATGCGACTGAGCTTGGCAAAAAAACTTTTCTTTTTACTTTTTAGCTAAGACTGTAGACTGATGTACTGTTCAAAAGTCTGAGGCCTCAGAGTCTATACACCCCCGCTTATTCACGCTTCAGCAGTCTGAGAGCTGAACTAATTGTTCGCTGAAACCACCGCATTTCAGCGAACCACCGTCCGCATTTTTTTTTGCTTTTGTGACGTCTAGGGCTTGTCTGTGATGTTAACAATTGTACGCTGCACTTAGCAAGGCAATCATATGCCTCTGAACGAAATGAGCCTCCAATGCTCAGTGCCACGCACAAATATAAACAACCTGCACGAGGACGAGGGGGCGTGGTGGATGAGGCCTGGACGTCACAGTTTTTTTCGTGGCAATATATCATTTTCATGCATTTTTGTGCTAATTTATTATGAAAAATATTATTTACTAAAAATTAAGCTACATTTCCATATAAGATGTAACTACAAAAATGTTGTTTCTGTCCAGAGAACACAAAGAAAGTGCATATTGGGATGGTAAAATACAGCTATACTGAGAGGTTTGAAAGTAGCTAAGCTGAGAACACTATTAATTTCTCCTTGCTGCCGATTTGCTGCTGCCCTGTGACGCACCTCTGGTAGTAGTCCAGTCCAGAATTTCTTAAGTGTTCTCGTGTTTTTCGTTTTGTTCTTTTTAACGCCCTGTATTTTCACTACTGTAAATTAAATTAATTGAAAAATGAAAAATCAGGAAGAGAAGACTAGATGAATATAAATGCACACTGATATAATTAATTATTATTAGCTACCATTCAGCTCCTGGTTTAGCTACCTGCAACTTGCTACAAATTCTTGTTCCATCGTGCATGAATGTTTTCGTACTTATTCTAACCTTATATTGGGTTTTTACAAATGTCTTGTTGGGACTTAAACTGGCTTAGGACCTCGCACAGTTATACTGATTTCTTCCAAATCCACAGTTCTTATTCTGTGAAGTTCATGAAAGTTATTGTGAAATATTTGCTGACTGAGACACCATTAGGTTTGACATAATAGAAAAAAGATTTTATGTTTAAGTAATGTAACAGACTGTCACAGCTGCAATACTCACCTTTTCTGAGACGGTCTGGTAAGACTGGGTAAAGTGTTGTGGGCTCTGTCATTCCCCATGAAGATAATTCTGGTACAGTATGAGACCACTGCTCAAAACACAAGAGAGGATTAGTCATGAAACAAATCCAAAAAATGTAAAGAAGATATACAACAGCTCACTTTCAGTGCTGCAAAAAATGGAGCAAAAACACTGAGTGCTTACTGATGTTTCTGTCCAGTCATACGAGGCTCCTGGAGGCCCATAGTGAGGGGTGTAACAGGAATGGTAACAAGTAGCAGAGTGTGACACTGAGGGCTCCTGACTCCGCTGTGTGTCGTAGCATTTACTCTCTATATAAAAAAAAGTGTGAGTGGTAAATTATAATAATAGTAATAACAACATTATTATTTATTAATAATATTAATGACATGATGAAGAAGAAGAAATATAATTTCTATATAACATATATGTGTGTGCAATTGTTATTTTTATTGTTGTTGTTATTATTATTAATCATTAGTAATATAGTTATTATTATATTACTATTTATTATATGTAACTATACATTATAACTATAATATATTATTAATCATGCAGTAATATGGTTATATGTTATATGTAAGATATATTTATATACACACACACAAACACTTCAGCATGAAAACATTTTCATTTCTGACCTGTATGGCTATAGAATATCTCTGAGTGCCGTTGCATCACATCCATGGCATCCTGAAAGTCTTGACTGATATCTTCTAGAGATCCCTGCAAAAAGGTTTTGAAAATTAGTTTAGAAACTACGCTGAGACAATTGTCTTAATCAGTTTGCCTTATACAAGACAATCTTTTTACAATATCCAGTTGTTATCAAAGTACAGCACCTTAGAACCTCAACTACACAAATTTTTACTCTGACAATTTACTGACTTTGGTCTTTAATGTCTAAAACTCACCATGTTCCTTGTGAAGATCGTGTCTCTGACTCAGTGTTAGATCCAGCTGTGGTCCAGCACTCGATTTTTATAGTCTGCCCAAGCGAATGGCGTGTATTAGACCTATTTAAATGTAGGCCCATTTAAATGCGACAACGTCAAAGCTCTGCTCGTGCAACCTATTCTCAATGGTACTTCTCTTTTTGGAAATGTAGACCAGGCAGGACGACCACATTATCTCTAAATTTCCATCGATAAAAAAAAGAGCAAAGCTTCCAAGCCATTAGTTTGTTCAGGAATCATATTTGCATTTCTGGTTAGATGCTTTAGGGCACTTATGTTTATCACTCCAGTAAAACGCTGCTTGAGCTGTCGAGCAACAACTGCTGTGATTATCTAGCTAGGAATCACGACAACTGATCTGACACTTATTTCTTATTTGTTCACATTACTTAACTTAGGCAGAAGAACACAATCTTGTCCATGAGCTGCTCCATCAGACTCAAAGTAGTAGACGCAAGATTTCATTAAGAATGCCACTTTGTAGCCAGCGGAGTGGCCAGCTTTCACACAAGCTTACTTTAAATCTGACAAATAATCTTAAATAAAAATCTACAAAATCGGAATGTAATATCTATGCATAAGGATTTTTGGACTGCTACCAATGATTCTATAAAGAATGATTATATTAGACTTATGTATTACTGTAAGCAAGCAGAAATCACACTATCCCTAGAGCTGTTTTGTGGCAATGGCCAAATTAATCCTTATTAAACTGAGAGAAGACCCAAACCTGTTGGACAGCACGTGTTTTTGTGCTCAGTGCTTTTAACAGCAAGATGGGCCTCCATTGTTTACAAGAAATTAAAGGCAGGAGTGTATAAAGTGTGTGTGTGACTGGCATTTCAAAGGCTGATCCTTTACCCTATGTAATCAGACACTTTAAGAAGATCTCATTCAATTTATATCAAGCTACAAACACAGGAGTTTTAAATATCAACTGACTGACGGGGAAAGTTCCCCTTTCAGGTTTGCAAAGCGTAAAACAGTAGATGTGCCGCGATAAAAAGGGCAAGGTGAGATTAGAGAAGCATGCTGAGATTACTGGCATTCAGCACTGTGACTGACAGGAACTCACAATGGACAACAGTCAGTATGAAATCAGAAGAACCTCTGTCATGACACAGCATCAGGGACTTAATACAAAACATGCTGCTATTGAAGATCACACACCAAAGTATATGTTTGACTGTATGTGTGGGATGCTGGATATATGATAAAAGATAAAAGATAAAACATGGAGTTTGTGGTCTAACTTTTCCTTTCCTCTCTGTGTGTTCCCTCTGGGTCAGATAAAACTATAAATCAAGGATTTAGTTTAAAGACCACAACATTATTCAGCGCAGTCCAGATTGCTCCAGGGCTGTTTTGGAAAATAAAGCTCAAAGAGCTCTCAGAATACGATGTAGAAAGTACTACCACATTCCCTACTGGGTGTCTGTTGAAGGAGCCTCATGGTGTTTTCATGGCTCTCTTGTAGTTCACCTCACATTTTATAACAAAGAGAAGTTTAATAAAGAGGCATCTCCCCACAATCTTGATTTTTGTGAATATTTTTTAATACACAATTTGCCTTTGAATATTTGACATTTTTGTTTTCATCGGTTGTTTACAAGCACACCCCTTATGAGTGACTGTGAGACCTCTCTCACACTGGCATGCCTTAAAACCTCAACGAAATGGATGGAAACCGCAATATGAGGTGTTTTTTTCTGCAAAGTGAACAATTAAATTAATTAGCCATTTGGAAGCCTGCAGCAACAGTCCTTCAAAGTTTTGGAAGGTTGCCAGATCTTTAAAGGAGATCATGGTATTCTTTAGACGGTTTACCGTCAATGATGGAAGTTTAATTTATGATGTTTTATATTATCTGCAATTCTTCAGGAAGTATTTTGGTAAAAATCCTTAACTATCCAATTTTCACCCTTTGTAAAATGTAAGAGAAGTATTCCGAATTTAAACACTCCCTGTTTTTCTTGTTCACACTGCACTGTCTCAGGTGTTCAACATGTCCTAATCTTAACATGTAAAAATATTTTTTGGTGAACAGTTTATCCTTATTTGTTTTACCCCTGCGTCTTCTATATTTAATTGACTTTATTACACACAATAGATATAGTTGATAGTGTTAAATAAATGCAATACAATCATCTACACAAGATCTCCATGGACCACTCAAAATAAAGTTTTATGCAAGTGACATTGGAGGACTATAGAGCATAGACAGCTTGTTGAGTTTACCTGCGGTGTCCCACAGGGATCCATTATAGGTTAAACTTTGTTTTTACTAAATTATAATAACACTGCATAACACTATACATTTGTATATGAAGTGAAAGTGATCATTCGGTCATACGTGAACACACCACTGCACACAGTGTGAACAGCACGAAATTCAACCTCTGCATTTAACCCATTCACCAAGTGAAGCAAGGGGCAGCCAGGAACACGGCGCAGTGTGTGGGACGGTACCTTGCTCAGGGTACCTCAGCGGTGCCTAGCGGTCTTGGTGATCGAACCTGGACTTTCTGGTTGCAGGGCGGATGCCTTAACCACTAGGCCACCCAACTGCCCCATAGGCCACCCAACTGCCCCATCATGAGGTGCAAGTATCATTTATATGCTGATGATAGTCTATTTGATGCTGGTACTCTACAAAAGAGACCATTTCAGGCCTACAGTGATACTCCGTTGCTCCACTTTTTCATTAAGTTTGTTTCTTAGATGAGGCAAAACATTTGAGAGCTCCAATTATTGCAAGTAGACAATGGTGGAAACTTTGAATACTGATTCTGTCACTATATTCAAGTATTGCTGAAACGTAATACCTGTCTCCTAACTCAGTTACATTTGTTATAGAAAACAAATCCTTCATTGCAAACACCAAAAGCCATGAGACTGTTCCTCTTCTTGTTTCTGGGGAGTCAGCAATACGAGTGCTCTGGTTATCCAATCACTGAAAACATTTTCTTATTGGATAAGTTTGGATTAAAGTTTTCCAACAACAAACTCTTAATTTTGGATGTTGTGGTTTTCAATAAACATTGCTGTACGTACTTTTCTGAATGTTTTGTGATTTTCACACAATTTTTTCTGTAGTTTTTACCTTTACTGATCTTGGCATTAATATTTCATCTGGTGCCAGCATTTAGCAGAGATCCACCACATATTTGATAGATGAAAAACATTTTTAGAATGTATCTTGTTAAATAAACCTTTCTAATCATGAATGCGTCATATGTGGAAAAGTGCTCTACTACTTTCAATAACTTTAGAACCTGAACTTCACACCACCCTCCATTTACATTTATGGCATTTAGCAGACGCTTTTATCCAAAGCGACTTCCATTCCCTAACTACAGGGGACAGTCTCCCTGGAGCAACTTGGGGTTAAGGGTCTTGCTCAGGGACCCAGTGGTGGTGTGCTGGAGGTAGGATTTGAACCTGTGACCTCTTGGTCCACTGAGCTACCGCCACCCCATACCAACTAAAAACCCTTGCTGTAACTCTGCTACACGATTTATTTACGCAGAAAATAAAAAATACGTAGTGTTTGGGTGCACCCCATTCTTCAAAAACGTAAAGAACACCATTCTTCAAAAACGTAAAAATCTCTCTGCTGTCCTGTTCTGCCCACATAGTCTTGTGTGTTACTGTTTTTGTTCTTTGAGAATCTGTTCTTGTGTTGCTTCATGGTCCTGAAGGAACGTTGTTTAGTTTCATTGTATACTGTGTGTATGAGGCTGAAATGCTAATGATTTCCTTGACTAATGTGTACTACATTGCCAGCTTGCAGTAACTGTGCTGAGAGGATGTGTTTCTCTCTTGAGGCGCATTTAGACGGATGACTGGACTGCAGTCAAAAAATGTTGTTTTAAATCTGTTAGAAGACAAAGAGGCCTCGGCTCACAGGATTAGTTAAGCTGCTCAAGCACTTCCTCTATAGCGGATCATTAAATGTCTCATCCACACCTGTAGCCATTTCGTTCTGTGCAAAAGTCTTCAGGCACCCCTCATTTCTTGATATTTTGCAGCAAATAGACTTTTTAATGTAGTGATTACACAGGTTTGAGGTGCCATTTCTTATCTCCTCTTATGGAAAAATGATGTACATCCCTGATTCTATGGTGTCCCTTCTATGTTCAAGCTGTCTTACCATACTGTTAGCAGCAACACACACATTTATAGAAGAACCTGCGTGAGCAGATGCACTACCCGGTACATTCATACGCTGCTGCAGCCAGAATAAGGAGATGTGTTCAATAGTTTTGTGACGTCATAAAAACCATGATTTGAAAACAGGCAGGTTTTCCGTATGTGAACATGAGTAATATGAGATTTTTTGAATCCAGGAAAGTGATGATACAGGCCTTTAATGTTGTGAAAGTCATCGCAATCCTAACATGTTGCAGTAAAATCGCAATACTGATATGTTGCCCATATCGTGTAGCTGTACCCTTTTGTATTGTGGAGTCCTGTGAAAGCTAAAACCAGGGATAAAAGGGCTTTGTGACGTGGTTGTGATTCTAGTTTTAAGACAATATAAAGAACTGTGTGATATAAATGAGGGTCGCGTGGCTCTTGTCTTCTCATTGAGCCACAGGATTTCACAGCTACAGTGTTTTCTGACAATGCAGGTTCATGGTTTACACATTGTTTAGTCAAACCCACCACTTAGACTGTGACCTGTAAGAAGTGCAGGTATGGGTGTGTGAGTGCGTGTGGGTGTGTGCCAGGGCTGGACTGGGACAAAAAATCAGCCCAGGGCAATTTGAGCCATGAACCAGGCCTCTCACGCTGTCGATCTTGGGGTTATCGAACTGCATCAGCCGGCCTAAGGTTACCATCGGCCCACTGGGGAAAATGCCAGCACTGGTGTGTGGGAAGGGGGGTAGGGGGGCTTTCATGCTCCTCTTGTTTTGTGGTTTGTCACATTTCATGTTTCACTGTCTCAGTTTCTGTCTTTAAAATAAATCTGCACTGCAGTTCATACAGTCTTTCCGTGTCTTTTCAGGTTCATACAGTTTTTTTAATGTCTTTTCAGGTTCATACAGTGATTTGAAAAATCGTTTTGCACACCTACCTTCTCCACTGCTAGAATACATAATACTTCCTTCCATCTTTCAGGCAGCATGTGTGACCTCTCTACTTGACTCGACTACTGCGCCCCAGCACTCAGTTTGGTTGGGACACGTTTTTTTCGGGGTTGGAGTTTAGGACAGAAATCGTTCCGGGTTTCAGTGTCAGTGAAAAAAATTGATTAAATTTTAAATGTTTTTCTTGTGTGACCACCAAAGACAGCGGAGAGTGTCCTGCAGCACCATAGAGAGGAATGTGGAGAAATACAGTTACCCTCACATACAGCAGTTGTTCAAAGACTGTTTTAACTCCATAGGAAATGAATGGAGGAAAGGTTTGGACTTCCACTGATGAAGTCAAACTGCACAGCTGTCCTTCTGCCATCCACAGACATTACTGCTGCAGAGTTAAATGCACCTAAACTGTCTGTGCAGGTGTCACACCACAAGCTTGAGAGAGATTTCCCCAGAATTGGTTGTGGTGGCTGTGAACCTGAGTAACCTGGTAATGTGTGTGTCAGAAAGAGA
>JBBPDB010000128.1:17915890-17936307 GCA_037974465.1 Brachypetersius altus | reverse complement strand
TATACAAGTTTCACTTTTTGAATGGAATTAGTGAAATAAATCAACTTTTTGAAGATATTCTAATTATATGACCAGCAGCTGTGTGTATATGTATATATATATATATATATATATTCTCATTTACATTGCCACCAGTGCCTCTTATGTGTGCGCTTCCACCACCTCCATGTGCTCTCCAGCCGTCCAAAACACTGGTGCTGAAGGGTCATGCTGCCCCGGTGTTTCGACAGCGCCGGCTTCCGGCAGCTTCAGCACCTTGGACAGCGCAGCCTGAGGAGTGCTTGCAGGTTTCTGCTGCCAGGCTTTGGGCTGGCACCACAGGGTCGAGCTCAGTAAAATGTCCCACTTTACTTAGTATGTTCAAAGGTTTTACAATCAATCCACTGATGTTAAATAATTACATGATATTTTTTGTATTACATAGTTTTTCTTTGGCCCAGCAGACTGTTGTTCTGATTTCTATGGATCCTTATATGTATAAAAGTATTCAGATTATTTTCTGTTTGGTGGAATCAGAGCGATATCCAGTTCTGACCATGCCCAAATCAATGACCTCAGTGACCTACTGTTCTGACTGGCTGCTGTCAGTCATACAGAAATACAGAGTTTTATTTGTCTCGCTTTTGCTGAACTCTTGTTCCACAGTACTCTCTTTTTTTTATTGTAGAGAATAGTAATTAGGAGACCATTTTGAACACAGCACTTGTCTTTGTCTGTCACTTACCTAGTGCCCAGTATCCATTTTCTTCTCCCTTTTTCACACTTTATCTTTTTGTGCGTTGAGAAGCTGCCAGAAGCACATATTTAATAATTTAATAAAGCCAGACACTCACAGCTCCTCTTACAAAACCTTCATTTTTTTATCAGAACCTTCAAATCACACAAGCAGTGTGATTTCTGTGGTTTTCTGAGTTTCTGTCTTGTGTGTTCTTGAAGCTCTTTATAGTTTTCTCTCACCTTCAGCTCTCACCATGTCGCCATTGAGTCTTGCCGTTAAAACGCTGTACCACATTACGCTGATTGGATGGCGTGATTGATGTGTACACTGGAGCAAGGTCACTCTCTCCTCTCTCTGTGCCTTTCTCCAAAAGGAATGTGCTCTACTGCACGCCTGCTATAGCGCTTAATGAAGACTGAGCATGTTCATGGCCACATAGTCCTACAACCAGTTTCTGTGTTCTTACACACACACACACACACACACACACACACACACACACACACACACACACATTATACCGGCTCTCATGTAGTATAAAACTAGCTTCATCACAAAAACTTTACGTGCAGGAAAAACTAAACACAGATTTGAAATCAGCATGAAAATCACTACAGAATCCACATAAACTTATCTCTGATGATTTTGACCTGTTGACCTGTGTAATAATTAATATGCCTAATTTTACAAGAAACACCTGCAGCCTCATTCTAATCGAAGGAAAGAGACCACCATAGGACAGCTTTGGGCCTGATAATGTTTATTTAGAACAGTGAACAGTGACATACTGTATGTTTTAAATAACAGGGTTTAGTGCAGTGACTGAATGAAAATAATACAGTTTTGAATTTGTATTTTCAAAAACTTTTGAACTTTTGGTTGATACACAAAAACCTGATATATCACAGATCATGAAAATTTGTTAATGCTGCCCTCATTTCCTACCTAATAAAAGCTGAACTTAAATTTAACGGAAACTTTTTTTGTTGTTGATCGTTTGTTGTTCACGAAAAGATTCCAAACAGGGACGCTGTGCTCACTTTTTGATTTTCTTTTACAACAACTCCACCACCGGGACACAACTGGGAAGATGCGGCGTGTGGCGGCAGGAGGAGCGGTTAAGAATTACGGGAGTTCTGCCTTTCAGAAGTTGAATAATTGAAGCTAGCCTTGCTTCACGGGTTTTTCATTTAGGTTACATAAGAGCAGCTTTCAGATTGTGTAAATGTGTGTCTGTCTGTCTGTCTGTGCTGTTCTATTACGATGCATTAATATAAATCACATCTGTAATTATCACGCTGCGGTGGGGTTGTTTTGCGCTTGGCTGTATATTGCAGCAGTAACGGTTCATCGCTTGTGGCCGGTGAAGTATGGCAGGGACACAGGGGCAGACGGCCACTCTGTGTGTGTCCTCAGAGTGCTGGAGCTGAAGGCAGCAGCTGGCTGTTTTTCATATGAGCTCTCTCTACAGCAGACCAGGAGCCATTATTCACTGCTTCTGCCACCATCTGTATGCACACAACTGAGTGACCTTTATAGGCGGAGCAGAGCAGGGTTCAGCAAAGGTGTGTGTGTGTGTGTGTGTGTGTGTGTGTGTGTGTGTGTGTGTGTGACAGTTCTGAATGCTATCCTGCATTTTTAAGAAATGGATTACCAAGAAATCCCATGTGCACATCTTCCCCTAACTGAAACACAGTTTATTTGGTGTCTGAAATCTTAGACAGACCTTTAAAATACAGAGTCATAAAACGTACAGAGAGTCAGACAAAGGTAGGTTTTAATGGCCGCTGCTACAACTGTTTATTGTGCATTTGTATTTGTATAGGAAATAACAGAAGTGCATTTTTCAGACTTAAATGACTACATTTGGGGAAAGGGGCAATTTATTATTTTTTTTATTATTATTATTTTTTTTTTGCTGAAGTAATGTAGGAGAACCTGCACCTCGCAATATTTTAATCAGTAAGTAATCACCTCTTTCCTGCTGATTGATAGAAAACAGGAGATAGCCTTTCTACCATATTGATTTTTAAACAAGGAATATGCTTTCATATTTTGAAACAAAGGTATTAATGGCCTGTTTATCATTTGTTTTAATCAGAAAAAAGACACGTTTACCTATATTAATGTACATATACATTCATGTGTTCACCCTACTGTAGTTTAGCTAAGCTGCAGGTATTAAGACTGTTTCAGATATTTTTGAATGATGGTCAATACAGTGTAGCCAGTGAGAACAGAGCATGTGCAGTTCTTCGGTTGTATCACTCACCACAGAGCTGTGAAGTGCCGGTGGAAGCGTCATCAGCACATGAACTGTGTGTAAGGAGCTTCATGAAATGTGTTTCCATGGCTGCGCACGAGCAGCTGCGCACAGGTCATTATGCACTGTACCAGGCACTTTTGGCAGAATAAAAACATGTTCTCTGGAGTGATGAATCAGTCTGCTGGATGAATCTAGGTTTATCAGATGCTAGCAGAGCAAGACCTACCGGAATGCATAGTGCCGACAGTAAAGTTGAGAAGGGTCTCCTATGGTCTGGGCCCCTTAGTTCCTGTGAAGGGTAATGATAATGCTACAGCATACAGAATTATATGCTTCCAACCTTGTGGACACAGTTTGGGGGAATCACTTTCCTACTCCAGCATGGCTGCACCCCAGTGCACAAAGCAAGCTCCATAAAGACATGGCTGGATGAGTTTGACATGAAGGAGCTCTAGTGAAGCTCTAGAGCCCTGACCTCAACCCCATCCAGCAACTTGGGTATGAAGAGAAACGTCTATTGTCGGCCAGGATTTCTCATCCAATGTCACTGACTGACCTCAAATTCTCTTCCCTGAATAAGCACAAATTCCCACGCACTCCCTTCTGGTGGAAAGGCTTTCCAGAAACCTGGAGACTGTTATAGCTGAAGAGGGGAACGCTCCATTTTAGCTCCATGGTTTTGGAATGTGTAGCCAATATGTTCATTTCGCTATGATGGCCAGGAGACCACCATGTAATACATAGGTTTTATAGGCACGGTAAATAACGGTTCAGAAATGACCATGTAAAAATTAGTTACGGCATGGATAAACAATATGGACCCATTAAAATGATTATACCAGGTAACAGATGAACAATGGTGTGGTGGTTTTCTGCCGCAGCTGGTGTGTGTGTGTGTGTGGTTGCACAAGTGTGCTCTTCTGTCTTCACTGCTGATATTGCAGATGGGTCTGTCTCTTAAACTGTCTCACACTGCAGCTCTGCGCTCTGGTCACTGAGCTGCTAAAATGCAAATGAGACACATTTATTCACTCGGGGTATTGTATGATTAACAAATCTGCTAGCTGTGTGTGTGACAGTTGTGAGAAAATAAACATGTTGCAGTTAAATGCAATGTTCTTGTCACTGATGCTTTGACTGTTAGTTGTGCAGTGACCTCCTTTCCTTAAAGTGAAGAGATTTATCGTAAACTAATTTGGAGAAGTGGATTTTATTCCCACCTACTGGACTGGCCTGTGGCGTTCTCTTTACACCTGGCAATTATTGTTCTATTAAAACATTTTTACAAGAAGCTCTTCTTCACAAATGAGCCTGAGAAAATGTAGCCAACACCTCTCGCCTATTTGTTAGAATATTCAGCTGAAGGACCAGATGGTTTGATATAAGCAGCCCTTCTTCCTCCATAGACAGGTGGGGAAGTTACTGCAGCCAACAGTGACGTAACAGTCTGGCACCCAGTCCAGGAATAATTCTTTCTTGACAACAAATCTCAAGTGTTATTGCTCGTGAAACTGCCATATTAAGACTTTCCCCTGAAGTGTGTTCCTCTGTGTGTGGTATTGCACTGCACACACTTTTTAATGCCTGATGGCTTTTAAAATTGTCACTAATTGTTACTGTTTTAGAAACTAGAATCTGCTGATATTTTTGATGATCATTCTGGTCATTCTGAATCCTGCATGGGTCCATGTTGTGTGGTGTTGTGTGCCAAAATTGTAGTTCAATTTTACAGGAACATTTGTCAACCTCTCTTTATCCCTTACAAATAAACAGGCGTTTTTTTCTGTACCTTTAAGACTGATGTAGGTCAGTGACCTCTGTTATGATTGGTTAATCTGTAATATGCTTCATACAGAAAGCAGTGTGCACTGAGGTGTGGAAGGCCAGAGCTAAACTGCTACAGGCTGAATATACACGTTTATACTCCAAAACCAATTAATTTGTCAGTGGCTTTTTTCATAAATGGACTGTATGGACCGGAGATTGAGCATTAACACTGTGTGCTACAGAAAACAAACAATGATGTTTATGTTGTAAAGAACACTTGAGCATCATGTAAATTGCTAAGAGGGTAAATTTCAGTCATTTGAGTAATCGTGACCACTCTGACGTCTTGCTGTTTTTTCTTTTCTCTGCTACAGTGGTGGAGTGTGGAGAGAGGAGAAGCCCTGCAGACATTCTACACCACAGGAGCCAATCTTAAGCGCATCCATGTCTCACCTGACTTCAAAACATTTGTCACCATTGACAACATCGGAATCCTCTACGTCCTGAAGCAGGTCTAGCGGCCAGCTCGAGTGGAGGCTAAATTCTGGATCCATTAGGACAATCGATCCAAACACCTGAGTCTCACCAAACTCACTATTTTCTACACCTTATTGCAAAGCCTTTATATGAGCTGTCTCTCGTTCTGAGAGGACTGGATATTTATCTTTGTGATGCTCTAGTTTCGATACTGGTTCTTATTTGAGCAAAAGTTTTTCTATACCCTTGTTTACTGTGATGTTCAGCCAGAAGATTGGCTCTGAACTTCTTTGAGAATTACCTGCCTTAACCACATTATGTTGCCTTGAGGAAGCGAATCATTGCTTTTCTAGGACAATCTGCGTCTTTGCTTTCCTAATCAGAAATGTGTGCACAATGACCCACATTAACAAAAGCCTCCCTGGCATATTTCATCTTTTTTGGAGACAGTAAGGCTCGTTGTGTCTGAGCATTTCATCTGAAGCCTTAAAATCTCCACATTGCCTCCAATCTTTGATGTGCCAGGCGCAATAAAAGAATAGAGAATATATTAATAATATAGAACTATTCGACTTCATGTAATCAGGGTGTTTTTAAAGTGGGAGGGAGGTAATAATACTTACTTGAGGTTTATAACTATAAGCCGTGTTTACCAGCATTAACACTTGGTCCAGCATGAGCAATCACAGCTCAAGCATAGTGGCAAATAAGCAAGAACACTGCAGAAGAGCTTTTCAAGATGCCTGGCAAACAAACAAGCACAGTAGCAGCAATAGATTAAAAAAAATCTTTATCTGGGACACACATTACTAAATGAAAGTTTTGGTGCATTTTATACAAACTATCACTTTAATGTTTCCATGCTGTGTTACTCTAAAAATAGACTTCAAATAACTACTCAAATGCTAATTTGCTCGTGGGTGATATTACTAAGGTGCTGGCCTCTGAATTTAGACTGTTTTTGGTTCTGTCTGTGGAAATGACTTTTTACGGTTCTGTTTCTATACTCTCCTGTGGCATTGAAAACATTCACAGTTCAGGTCTGTGTGTTTGCTTGTGAAAACAGGGTTACTCAGATAAAACTGTGAATCCAGTGTTTGTGTTTTGCATGGCCTTTATGACGTAATTCACAACGCACTTGTACTTTTCAACACACTTGTCAATAAACTGTTGGATATATTTTAGCACATTTCTCTTTTTCCTCTCTTGGTTTGTGGAAAGCATGTTTACTGCCTTTTATGTGTAATACTTTTAACCCTGCTAATGTTAACATAATCATGCTATAAACAAGTCACGAGCTGTCATGACCTACTCAATGATACAAATTACAATGACTAGTAACTGTAAAGTCAGACGGTATAATGTTTGACATCATGACAGCTAGCTAGAGCACTTGGATAAAAGTAGAGCTGCCATGACATGAGATCACTACTAAAGGTAGCAGGACTGTTGCATTGCTGAACAAAATCAAATTAGTTCCATAAAATACTCAAAATGGGTTCTGTGAACTGTTTTTGGTGCTATATCACACCATTGTTCAAAGGTTCCCAGTTATATAGAAGAATGATGAACCAGGAAAAGAACCAGTTAAGCATTGAATGAAATTGTTCTTTGAGTTCTCAGTGTTACATATATAACCACTTTATAGTCTTTGCTACAGCACCCCTGAAGAACGGTTTTTCATAGGGTGTGGGACTCATTACAGGTTCATGTCATGTCTATGTCAGTCTGCTGTAGCAGAGTTTCAGGAATCTGTAATATATAATCTGTATCTGTAATATTAAGGAATCTGGAAACTTTAATTTTAATGACGGCTGTTTTCTTACAACTCTTATTTGGGATTTCCCCCACATTTTTGTAAAATGTGTTCTGTTGAACTGCTACCGCACAGCTCTTAATCTCTGCATTAATAATCTCATCCACAAATATGAGAATCTGGAGCTGATCAGTTCTTGTCAGACTAAAAGACATCTTCCTTAAGAGGATCTGTCACTAGCTGAGACGATCCTTTGAACAAGTTCAAACTTGTGTAACCTAAAGATTAAACTAATGTAGGCGCTGAGCTGACTGCCATAACAAATCACTTTTTTTTGGTAAAATTACAAATTAGATGGAGAGTCAGTTTAACTTTGAGTTCACCATCAAGCTGCAGCTGACATTCCTAGCGAGCTCTGTCTCTGTCAGCAGTCCTCATTTCAGCCACTAACTCTTACAGAAATGGAAAATTACAGAAACCAGCTTCGCTTAATTTGAATTCTAAACAAGTCCTCATTGTACTGGCATGTGTCTGCATGAGTTATGGCCAGTACAAGATGGCAATCATTTATTGTTTTCAGAATTTCTACCCGAACTATGTGAGAGTGTGTTTGAGAGTCTGGTTTGTACCACATGTGTCCAAGAGAGGAAGTGTGTGTGTTTGTGTGTGTGTGTGTGTGTGTCTGAGAGAGAGAGCTCTCATAAGAGCTGGCACTGCTGACACAGCAGTGGTCATGCTCTGTCTGTTTTAGAGGCTTCCTGTTGGCAGTTGGCTGATGAGAGCGGGCAGTCAGTGAGCTGCCATGTCCAACTGTCTCACACTGCACTCCTCCCCCACTCCCCCCACTGTTCACTAACAACCAGAAAAGAACAAACCTAACAGGGCGAGCTGCATTCTGTGAAACCTGTAAGGTCCCATTAAGTGTTTGTGTTGGAAAATAATTAATCTATCGCTGAATCAAGATGTGTAATCGACCATAAACAACCAAGTTCTGAAACTGTGGAAACTCTTATTACTATACTTTCATCATTACGGACTCGAGGAAACACTAGAGCAGCTACAGAGCAGAGTATGTAACCATGTGGAGAGCTGGCTGAGTCAGTGTCCAGTGTGAAGGAACCTGTTAACCTTCCCTGAACCTTTAACACTAAAGCCACTCTGAAAATAAGCTCAGCTCCCAACAAGATGAGCTATGAGTAACCTCTCAGTGGTACATTTCTGCTGCAGTACCACCGACAGCCTTCTCACTTCCCACAAACGAGTGTAGAAAAAAGCGTGTCTAGTGTAGCCATGAAGCACAAAGGTAGCCTGCAGGGAACATTGCAGTTGCTGTAAAGAACACCAACATTCTTGGATGAGATCTTTATGTCGCTATAAACAGTGTTTTTTAAATGGAGTGATTCCTCCTCATGGCAGTAAGTGATTTATTGTTGCATTCACAGCTTGTTTCCCTGCTACTCTTAGACTAAATTACAGTGTCTTTATTTGGGGTTACTAAACTGGCCCTCAGTGTTCAATATTCGCCCACTACTTCCTTTCGGCGGTTGCTACAGCCACAGAAAATGAAGAACTGCTCAGGAGACAGCCAGTCAGTTGATTGGCTAATCAATTATTCAGTCAATTAGTCAGCCAGCTGGTAAGTCAGTCAACCTGTCACTGAACTGGACAGTCAATCCGCTGGTCATTTGGTAAGTAGTCAGTCGAGGTGCCAGCAGAACAGTTGGGTAGACATTAGGGGTTTCCATGTATTTCTCAGAGAACAGATTCAGCTCAAGACTTTGGTGCTGATTCACAGAATTAAATTTGTTCCAGTTGGGAAAAGCTTTGTAACGCTGAGGCCAACTGTTCCCACACACAAACTGGCTCTGGCAGAAGATCCTGCAGCAACCAAAGCATGACCCATAATGTCATGGATTATTTTAAGTATCTGATCCACTGACAAAGAAAAGAAGACAAAAGTATTTAATTGGTTTTACATGGTAATTCACACATTGTTTTGGTCTACGCATTATTATAACGCTCTACAGTAAGCCACTCATTGACCATTGTTGCATATTTTATTATTACTTGATACCATCACCCCATTTTGTATCAGTATTGCTGACTCAGAATTCCTGTGGAAGGGCATCAACTGTCCTTATATAAAAACTTAACATACATAAATAACATGCAGCAAATTGTGATCCACACACCTCACTCTCATATCTATTCAACGTATATATTAATTTAATAACAGCTATTTTAGCAATATTGTTGTTCTGGTTAGTACTTACCAAAAGTGGACCAAAGAAGGACACCCAGCCAACCAAAGCAAGGGTCATAGATGCCCAAGGTTCACTGATGCATGTGGGAAGTGAAGGCAAACCTGTCTGGTCAGAACAGCTGTAGCACAAATTGCTGAAAATGTTCATGCTGGCTATGATAGAAAGGTGTCAGAACAAACAGTGCATCACAGTTTGTAGCCGCAGACCAGTCACCACTACAGTGCCGTCAATAGATACAAGAGCATCAGAGCTGGACCATGTAGTAATGGAAGAAGGTGGCCCAGTTTTCTTTAACAGCACACAACTGGGACCACATGTGTTGCTCACCTACAGAAGAGATTGTACCAATGCATTATAGGAAGAAGCGAAGTCAGCGGAGGCAGTGTAACGCTCTGGGAAAAGTTCAGCTTGGACACCTTGGATTCTCATGTGGATGTTACTTTGACACAACTACTGAAACACTACTGAAACTCTGACCAGTCTGTGCCATGTGCACAGTCTGCCCCGGTCTATACTGTGTGTATCTTGTACTGTTCAGGGTCCTGTATTGCAGTATTGTGCCCATGCTGCTGTGTTGTGTGTGCCAGACATGTTACACTAGAGAGTCTGGAGTCCAGACCTTTCCCTTCTGTTGTAGTGGAAAAATGACAGTCAAGTGAAAAACAAATCAAGGATTATGAAACAACTTTATTCAATAAAAGGGCTCTGTTGTGTATTTGCAGCACTCAGAAATGAATTCAGGTCAGAGTTATGAGGCACATTTTAAAGGCCTGTCAGCCTGCATCAAAGCCTGGGCGTTCACAGCACTAAAAGGACCGTGTTCTCCACAGTGCTCTGAGCACACCCAGACTGAATTAAGGTACACAGTCCTCGGGCACAGTGCTCCGCACATTTTGATTGACTTTTTTCCCTCTACTGTGTCTTTCTACTCCCTTGATTTTTTGCCTTTCATTAATTTTTCAGCACTCTTATTTTTTTAGATCTTCATGGCAGCAGTTTTAAACACATGCTCTTGCTCCTGCTATTTTCAAAATGTTACATAATCCAATGCAGCATGCCTCCAGTTGTAGCCACTCACTGTTTGCTCTACTTTGCTCTACTGAATGACTGGTTGCCTCTAAAGGAAGTAGGGAAATAGAACTTGGAGTCAGCTGGAGCCTCTGCATACTTTACTTTTCTTTGAGAGAACAGGGTGCTGGATCTATGTGCTATGGCATGTTCACTATAGGGTCAGTATAGGGTCATTTAGTGTAAATGCACTAAATCGGTTGTTTTAATAATGAACTGTAACTAAAATCCGAGTGGGTAATGATCGTAAAGGTGTTTGTGAGAGTAGTGCATAACTGTTCACATTAGGGTTTCTTGGCTTTTCAGTAGTGGAGGGGGGCATTAGGGGCTGGGGTGGAAATTTGTTGGCCTGTTGATTGTGCTTGTCAGGGTTGGAGGGGGCGGTCTTTGAGGGTGTGCTGGGTGATTTCACCACGCAAATATTGGGGTGATTTTATTTGTTGATGGGGAAGTAAAAACAGGAAAAGCATGAAAATATTTAAACAAGAAGACGACAGGAGGGTTGAGAGGTCTGCAGCACTGAACACAGAGGCTGGCACAGAAGATTCAGTCCAGAGGCCTGTTGGCCTGACCTTCAAGCTCTCCTTCATTTGCATTGACCTCCGCCACATTCTTTAACACACTGCTTACATGATTAATGTCCTGAACTAAAGTCAGTGTAACGTGTGCTAATAATGAGTTCTACTCCAGTAGGTAGAGCACATTTCAAGTTATACATCTTCAGTGTAATAACTGCTCAAGTAGAACTTAAAGTACATAAAAAACAAAAACAGCCAAACAATGTTCAAGCTTTTCAAGTAGTGTGTGGTTATTGAGCATAATCCAGGCGTTAATTTCCTAACTCTGCACACTAAAGTGGGCTAGTACATTACATTCTTGAAAGAACCTCTTTGGTTCCCTAAAGAACCTTTCAATAGATGGTTCCCATGATTGTGAATGATACGTGAGTGTGAGGAACCTTTAATAACCACCACATAATGCACAGCTGCTTTACCAATTAAAGGCTCTTCTTAGAACCACGTCTGCAAACCAGTTTTTCCTGGATTTGGGACACTGGTTCCTGCCTGTGTGCTGGTCATGTGATTTGTATAAACCTTGTGAAGCTTATATCACTGTTATCTGGCATCTAAATCCATCCCGGTCACCCTGCTGACTTTGCCCCTTCCTGTTGCTGCAGGCAGAAAGGCGAGCTGTGGGCAGTGCGGTGTGTGCGCAGGCGTAATCTTGCCCATCGCTCTCTCTCTCACTGATCTTTGGCCAGAGAACGGTTCCTGTCAGCTGGTCACACCGTTGGGGTTTACTTTATTGCTCACTCTCGTCAGGTCAGATGGCATGAATCCACTTAGTGTGTGTGTGTGAGTGTGTGTGTGTGTGTGTGTTTGTGTGTGAGTGTGTGTGTGTGTGTGTGTGTGTGTGTGGGTGAGATACAGAGAAAGAGGGAGCAGATGCCATAGCCTGCAGTCAGTGTGCTCTTGGTCTTCCCTCCCACACCTCCCTCAGCGCGAGAGCAAGGTCCTGTCCTGCTGCTCCTAAAGCAGTTTCACACACGGTTGAATGTGAAGAGGAAGAATGGATGGCTGAAAAGTCACTCATAACCTCTTTAGAAAGTTGTGAATAAAAAGAAATGTATGAATCAGGAAACATTTCTTGACTTGCAAAACCTCACACATTAGGCGGCATACAGCTGTGTGTAAAAGTCCCAGGTCAGCGGCCACTAGAGGGTACTCTTATTATGACGTGGGTGTGTGGGTTCATTGGTTTTGGTGTGCACGTTTGGTATAAAAGGTTCATTCTGTGAAAATAAAAGCTTTATTTGAGAAATGGAAATCCACGGCTGCGCCTCCTTCCCTGTGAGAAACTTGACAATATATTATGATTGTAAATTTAAAAGCAGAATGAAAGAAGAACAAAAACATGTTCAGAACACATTTATGCTATTTCAATAAAACCAAAACAATATTTTTCAAAATTTTCAATTGCTTTCATTAAGAATTTGTGTGTGTAGCATTCCAAAATCAACGTAGTTGAATCCCCACCATCAGGCAAATGCATTACAATGCATCTTTACACCACTAATGTCTAGTGAGCTAGTTTCTATCTTTTTTATTGCAAGATAAAGTCTAATCCCACATTATTGATTTTCAGATTCTCAGTGTCAGTTCACGAATTTAGGCTTTTGAGAGTGTGACTGTTCACCCTGCAGCCCCTGAGATTAACCCACCCAACACTCCACGGAGTGCTTCTGTCAGTGTGTGTGCATGCACAGTGAACGGCTGAGTGAGTGTGTTAAGGTAAAGGCTGTCATTTGCTGATAATACCTTCCCTACTTCAGGCAGCCACTTTAAGCTGCTTTGTCCAGGCAGAATGGGTTTAGTCAGCAGAACCGCTGACACTCGGCACCCAAGCTCTGGACAGAGGAGTGTTCAGAAAGATAATTGGGCCTAGCCTTGACAAGTGCTGGCCCAAATAGGCCTCATGCTTTTATCTTAATAATATAATAGCATTATTAAATATGCATTGAAGTCCTCATTTTATGCAAGCTGTGAATGTTTTCATGTGCACCATCAACAGTGCTTTTAGGTCAGCTGCCAAATCGAAAGGGTGCAAAAATGCGCTCATTCATCATAATGCTCTGATCAGAAAGTGGTGATTCAACTGCATCAGTTTTGGAAAGTTGTAATTCATTATAGCCAAAAACAATAATTTATTAAAGTATGAACTTGTTTAGGCTATTTTCACACAAAAGTTCTCCAGCAAAATGTTTAATTTTCGTTGTCTATGTTCCTCTACTATGGGACTCCAGTGGCATTTATATTCCTTACAGATAGATTTCTTTCACAATTACCACTTTCAGTCTTAATTTCATTGATAAACTCACCTTCTCATTCACCTCTCCTGGCTACGTGGACTTGGCTGCTGTGGAATCAGACACTTGGATGGCCAGCAGGTTGTGTGGTGTGTTGGCTGAACCCTGAGTGTCTCCGTGGGCTGGAGCGGAGCACCCTGTAGTGCCGGAGGTGGAGCTGGCAGAGGGCCAGTGCCAGCCGCTGCCCACTGGGCGCTCTCTCTGAGGTGATGACAGATCACATGCTGTATCTCAGCCAAACTACAAGCCTGGCTTTGGCCGTCCAAACTGCCGTGCACTGTTGCAAGAACTGTGAGGTCACATTGCACAACCTACCAAACTTGCTTTCCTCTAAATAAATATTGCAAGTTAAAGGAAAATCCCAGTGTGTTCTCCAATGTCCTGCATAATTAAGTGGTTGTGACATAAACAAAGTCCCTCATAGTGGTCTGATATAAAGCACTTGGTATTAGAGTAAGGACTGTTCACTGTGGAGGTGATAGGAACCAGGTATGCAGAGTTTAATGCTTCTAAAAGCTCTCTCACGCTACCTGACGTCTGAGACGTTGTTTTATGACACTTTTGATAAGTCTTTTCCCAAAATGCATTTTAAAATGATTCATTTTAGAGAGCTGCAGGAAGTAAAGATGGTTTTATTCAAATTCAGCACTATTTGAACATTCACAGGAAATAACATGGTTCCTATCAGCAGAAGAAATTTAAGGTCAATCTCAGTACAACGAGTCATTTCACATCAAACCACTTCAAATTACTTTATTTACCTCTCAACAAATTTATTTTTCAACATATTGCCTTTTTCGGTTATACTCGATTCGATTTGAAATAAACGTTCGGTGTTTCCCTTACCAAAAATCACCGTTACCATAATAATACATTGTAAAACATTCTAAATGTTCCTCTAGCTTCACTAATATCAATAACAAGGTTAGACAAAGTGTTTGTATTCAGTTCAACAAGATAAAAGATTAAAAATATCACCACTGAAAAAATATATAGCCATTTAGCAGCACAGCAACATGTGAACTGAGCTTAAAACGCTACTAGTAAATCATTCCTAAGATGCTTAAAACTGAGTCCAGTTTCAAAAGATTACACAGGAGGTCAAAATCATCAGAGATAAGTTTCTGAGGGTTCTGTAGAGTTTTTCATGTTGATTTCAAATCTGTGTTTAGTTTTATCCTGTATGCACAGTGTTTGTGATGAAGCTAGTTCTATACTGTATGATCGTTATAATGATCATATAATAATCATATTATTATAGTGTTGAAGAAACAGTCTGACTGACACTGATCATTATATCTATGCCACAGTGTGGCCTGTCTGACTTCACACTGAAAATATTGAAACCTGTGGTTTAATAAAAAACACATGCAAGTCTATTGGAAATCTATTATAACTCATAACTCAAAAAGCTGATGTGACTGAAAAAAACAGAGAGCAGATCTGAAATCAGCATGAAACAGTGGTTTAGAAAAGTGTGGTTTCTGATGATTTTGTTGACCTGTGTTATTGGCTATAAAAGATCATTCAGATTGCTCCTCAATGTACATCCTGCAAGCCTGTTCAGGATCGTTGGTTTCACATGGATTACTTTAATAACTATCCTCCTTATCTCACTCGAAATCTATTTGGCACTTTCTGGAAGTGCTAATTAATTAATCTGTGATATAATTACATAAACGGTTATCCTCTGATACTTAATTTAGCAAATGGCTGGAGGATACGAACCATCTGGGACATGAGGATCCTCCAGTCCTCTTTCCGGATGATGAAAGCAAGAGCGAATAACTTAATAATAAGTGCGGTTTCACTAATATGTCATTCAGATCCTCTTGTAACGCACATAAATGAAAGCAGCACCTTGTTCGTCCTGATTTCTGCACTTGTGAAACGAGTTCTGAGAGCTTTCAGCAAAACTGAGAGGATTAAATTTCCAGCTTGTGAAGCACAAGGCTGGGAAATATCTAAATAGTGTAGATGTTCCTGACGGAGCTCCTGTGGGATCTGTAGCTAAACTTAACCTTCACATAAAGCACTCTGGAGATGTCTGCTAGACACAACTTGTGCAGAAAACAGGCCTCTCTGCGTCTGGTGGAGTGTCCTATATTAAGTAAAAAAAAAAAACAACCTCAGCTAAACAAGACAGGTTCGTAATTCTCAGAAGAAAAATGCTTCATTAATCTCTGTCTCAGAAACTTCTCTGCAGGCCCCGTCATTCTACACAGCAAATACGGTTCAGCTGTTTGGGGTACTCGGGAATGCATAGACATGTGTCTCCTGTGTCTCCTGTCTCATGTTTCTTCCTCAATGTGAACATGATTCACAGAAGAAACTTTAAAGGAAAGTAGGATAATTGCAAAGAAATGTTTTTTTTTTGCAATTTTGTTTATCTGCTTAATAACGTGTAGTTAATGTTTTTTTAATGTTTTATTTTTAATATAGCCCACCCACAGAAAGCCATTGCATCTTTTCAAACCAATAATAACTTAATGTCATTGGAAGATGACACTACAGCCAGATAACAGGCATCTATTGCTGGCTAACATCACACTGAGTGATGGGGGAGACTGAGACCATCCTACCTACTCTAAGAGAGTGAGACAAGCTCTACACTCTTGGACTATTGGATGTGGATGGCTGCAGCACCACCAGGGACTGATCTTGCTATATCCTGACGTTGGGGCAAGCTCTCAGATAGCTCCACTCAGGAGCCCCTGTGTGTTGAGGAATGTTAAGGTGGATGCTCCATGGCAACAAAGGGCAACACAGATGAAACGCATTTTTTTTTCATCACACCCAAGAGTGACAACACACACACACACAGCATCCTTGTCAGAAGTCAGTGTCTCTGCAGCTGAATCTCATGCAGCATGACAGGCATCATAGGGCTGCTAATAAGCTGATGTACTGCAAGCAGAAAGGTGGAAAAAATCTCTCTGCCTTGTTTTGCCCATAGAAGAACACATATGCTTCATTTGCCACCACCTCATTGCTGCAGAAACTGAACTGAAATAAATAACATGCTGAGACTATGGAGCATCTTTAAAGGTCACAACCTGCCCAAACATTCATGACATAGATATTCATCAGGGTTGAGACACACTGCACATTGTTGAGAGACGGCTGGGATGAAAAATAGGAGAAGAAGAAATCATCAGAGCACATAAACTGCAGATTTAGCCACTACAGCCACTCCACTGTATACATTTAGAATGTGATTGGATCACTAAAAATGTTCCAAAATTATGCACTTGCACTTCCGCTGCAATCTTCTTTTTTTTTTTGTTTTTATTTAAGTTTTTATTTTGATTCGATGGAAACAATATATTTGGACAGTCACAGTCAAACTGCATGTTTTGTTGATGAAAAATGAAATCTACAGGGAACAAATATGGCATTTCTCTGCAAAGTGCACCATTTATTATTTAGTTAACACATCAGAAAAAAGAAAACATAATATAAAATGTGTCCTAATTCTCGGATAGGCCATATTTTTTGTTTTTTCCCCAATAAGCGAAACTCTGTCATTTCAGTGTTTAAAAATAATTGTGCATCCATCAGCTAAACATGTCACTCGACTAGGGGTGTCCAAACAGCAGAATTCAAGACACTGAATATAATTTTAATGTGTGTGTATGTGTGTGTGTAGGTGTGTGTGTGTGTGTGTGTGTGTGTGTGTGTTTGGAGCTCCAGGCAGACATGTCCACAGGCTGAATGCTCATTGAGGAGAAACAGAGGAAGCAGAGGCCACACAGTAAGGAACGGTCGTACAAGTCCAATTTATTCCATGAGCTTTGCCAGGATATAAATAAAGACCAAACTTAGAAAATGTAGAGTGCTGGAAGCCCAAGCCTATGTACATGTAGGTTAGCAACTCTGCTTCTCCACTCACACAAGCTCTTTTTCAACAGTAAAGTCAGCTGTACTTTTGACCTTTGAAATTTGGTACCATGTTAACCAGTGTGATGTCATCTTTCTTTTTTTTCTGTTATTTATTTTTCTTCTTTTTTTATGTTAAACTACATTACATGTATGAACAATGAGTCAACAAAATATTTATTTACAGGAAAATTGTGGCAAAAAATCCTACAGTGACACTGCGTTAAAATAGTACATCTGTCTCTGTGTAACAGCCCCATGAGAAACAAATGGCCTTTTCACCTGAAAGCAAAGTCGAGTGGAGCCTTTCACACATTCTCTGCTTTACTACAATAATCTTTTTTTTTTTTAGGATGGCTATTATTCTCAAGCCCAACATATCATATAAAAATAATGTAACATTAAGACAACATTAGACAAGAATTGCACATAATCATAATAATAATAATAATAATTAATATTAATAATAATAGTTAATTAAGAATTAGAATAATGGCAATATAGACTTCTATTAAACATTAAAATGTTTTGCCAATATGAATAGTAATCTGCATGGCACTGTCAATCATGTCAACATCAAGTCGGTGATTCTTGCATGAGCCGCATTATTTTCATGGTTGTCCAGTGCAATAAATCCATTCACATTGTGCATAATATTCATAATGTAATATTAACCATAAACAAACCGAAGGGAGACTGAAGAGGATAACTGAAAAGTAAAAATACAGCAAACCAAGAGCTCAGTTTTTGCCCCAGTCTTGATGTGCCTGATATTTTAGACTGTAGTCCTGGGCAAAATGAGTCTGTGTGAGTGACCATGGTTTAAGTCCTGTCTCCATGGCACATTGCCTGTCCCCCAAGCTTACTCCCTCACACAGCAAAGTCTATGGGCCCGAGCCTGAGAACAATGCAGTGAAGTGGCTCTGAGTGAAGTGTACATTCAAATGCGACAGGTCACTGTCGCTCTGTAGTCCGGTGTAATGTGAGTGTGTGTGTGTTTGTGTGTGTGTGTGCGCACGTGTAAAAGGCCAAAGGTCCATACTGGTAGTCTTTTGCACACTGCGTTTATACTAAAGGTCCATTCATGAGAGGCTCGGCCATGTTTGTAGTCCAGTGACACTTTTAGGCTCCACATTTGTAGTCCTTTTTGCAATGTGTGTATGAGAGGGTCCATGTTAGGGGCTGGCTACATTCTTTGATTTCCACAGTAATAGACATGGGCGTCCGGCAATGCCCTGTGAATGAGATTAAATCACTTATCCAGAGCGTCCACAAAAAAAAAAAAAAAAAAAAAAAGGTGAAAAAAAAGTGAAAAAAAAAGAAAAAAGAAAAAAAGCCTCTCAGATGCCCCCTTTCAAACAGTCCAACGGACCACATGCTCTCTGCAGGCCAAAGTGCCTGTATAAGGGCCGTATGCATTTGAAGCAAAATTTTTTTTTAAAAAGAAAGAAAAGCAATTAGAAAGCAAATACTTCAGTGTAAAATAAGCCTCCTTTATATGTCATTTTGACACACTTGCATGTCGCCAGGAGAGCGGATATGAACGGATCACCCTGACTTTAAACACGCGTCGATCTCCAGCGCGGTTTACAGAAAGCCAAACACCAGGCTGTGCTGTACAAGCCATTTTGGATATGTTTGCAAAATAAAAGAAAACATCTGAAATGTTTTTTTTTTCAAGACAGGCATTCTTGTTTTTAATTCAAATCAAAATTTTGCTACATAGCACAAAAGCAGAATGTCCTTTTAATGGAAATCCAATCTCCGTTCCTACACTGGCCACACAGAGTGGCTGTCTCAAAATTCCCACCCCTTTTTGTCCTGCCCGAAAAACCTCTGTGGCAAACTGCACCTTGCGCTGCCTGTTGACTAACAATAGTAAACCTTCCCCCGACTAAAACACTGCAGTGACACTCTAGTAGCAGCATTACGGATTTAAAGTTCTCATTCAAGCAGTCGAGAGGGATGTGAGTGTTGTGTGCATGTGTAGTGCTTGGGTGGGGTGGATATCGGTCGACTGCTCCTGGAAGGAGCGAGCGAGAGAGTAAAAGCGTGGAACAGAGGACAAAGGAAAAAAAACTGGATTGCACCATTTTTTGTTGGAGGAGAATGAGAGCGGAGTGAAGGAGGGTGTGACACGCAGTGTGTCGGCCTGAGGGTTGAGCGCTACCCTCCTGTATAGAGCTGCGGTCAGAGAGGGGGGGGCGAGAGAGAGAAAGAGAGAGAGAGAGAGAGAGAGTGAGAGAGAAAGAGAGAGAGAGAAAGAGAGAGAATGTGTGTGTGAAAGGGGAGAGAGAGAGAGAGAGAGAGATAGAGAAGAGAGAGTGAGAGAGACAGCAGCAGCGACATCATGCAGAGGCCACGGTATACGGCTGGACCGGGCGAGGGACGCGGGGTGGGTCACAGGTCACTGGGCCCGTGGCTCCGTGGGGGGCCTCTAGAGGGTGCTCTCTGAAAGGCACACACACAGGAAGTGGACAGTGTGGGTGTATATTAGAAAATAGTGGTCTCATACTTGGTGTTGACGCCTCTCTTCGCCTCCTGTCCTGGCTCCACTATCCATGGGACATTGCCGTGGCCCTTCTGGTCCATCGAGGGCTGCTCCATCTGAGGTAGGAGACAGGAGCGAGAGAGTGGGTCAGATAGAGGAACAGTAGAAGACAAAGGAGAGTGTGCGTGAGAGAGAGAGAGGGAGAGAGAGAGAGGGAGCGAGAGGAGAGAGAGAGAGCGAGGGAGTGAGAGGAGAGAGAGAGAGAGAGAGAGAGGGAGTGAGAGGAGAGTGAGAGAGAGAGAGAGAGAGAGGAGAGTGAGAGAGAGAGAGAGGGAGCGAGAGGAGAGAGAGAGAGAGGAGAGAGAGAGAGAGAGAGAGAGCGAGAGGAGAGAGAGAGAGAGAGGAGAGAGAGAGAGAGAGAGAGAGGGAGAGATCGAGCACTAAAGGACAGGTAGGGTGAACCACACAAACATACACTTGCACAGCAAAAACTGAAAGCGCTTTTTATTTGCAGAGACTCTTGAAATTGAATTAAATCTAAAAAACACTCTAAGAGTTGTTAAAGGTGCATGGTTGTGTAAAACTAGCATTTGAAGTTATTTGTGATTGTAAGTATTATTCTATTACATCACGTTTTACGCTCATCCACATTGTATCATTGCATTCGTCCAGTAACGTTCACTATGGAGTCAACTAAATGTTCTCTCACTATTCAACACCCAGCATGCCTTAAACAAAAAAGGTTATACACTCACCTAAAGGATTATTAGGAACACCATACTAATACGGTGTTTGACCCCCTTTCACCTTCAGAACTGCCTTAATTCTACGTGGCATTGATTCAACAAGGTGCTGAAAGCATTCT
>JBBPDB010000128.1:17911302-17915790 GCA_037974465.1 Brachypetersius altus | reverse complement strand
AGAGAGAGAGAGAGAGAGAGAGAGAGAGAGAGAGAGAGAGAGAGAGAGAGACAGACAGACAGACAGACAGAGACAGAGATAAAACGAGGGAGAGAATATTTGAGAGAAAAGTCTGAGAAATAAACTACAGTAGAGTTTCTCTCCTGGTCAGTCCCACCTTATCACAGCCATCGGCTGGAGGTCCTGTCACTGACGTCAGGAGGCCGCGGCCGATTACAGAAACGAGTGCGTAAAAAACTCTCTGCGGCGTAAAGAAAATATTTACACTGGTCAAGAGAGAGGGGCTGCGGGAATTAAAACTCTGCCACACTTCTGAAGGCCAGGAGCCAGAGTCTCCTCAGCCAGAATGTTTCTCTAACGGCTACAATAACAGTGTTGGAGGTCACGGCGAGGGCTCTGGAAGCTCGTTCTGCTTTTTTCTTATTCTTAAATCATAAAAACAGAACCTAGAACCTCCAAGGGTTCTTTAGAGAATGGGCTATTGTGTGGGGGAGCAGTGTGTGTGGGGTAGTAGTGTGTGTGGACAGTATCTTGCTCAAGTGTACTTTAGTGGTGCCACTGGCAGTCCTGGGATTCAAACCCACGTCCTTCTGATCACAGGTGCAACTGCCTGACCACCAGCAGCCCCAAAAATACACACACAGTGGGGCATCAAACCGCGTGCCTCTTCTGACTCTCTTTATTCAGAGCCACGTTTTACCACTCAACCACTGAGGGGGGCGCCGTCACACATACAGAACTACAACAACAGGACGAATGGTTTCAAATACTGCATTTACAAGAATATACTGTGAGCAACGTGCAGCTGTCTGGTTCATTGTTACTGGTGTTTTTTCACTTTTACTGTTTCACTGTTTTTGTCAATACCTTCAGCTGTCAATACCTTCTGAGTACAGACACATACCTACACAGGTTTATATATATATATATATATACACACACATCTCTATATTTACTATTAATTATAAAACTGTATTATTTGTATAGTATTCTCTCTTACCCTACACTGTTGTGTTGTTGTATGGCTTTATTCTATTATTTTTTTTTTTTTTAGGCTTTTTTTGCTGCTCTTACCTTTAAATGGTCCACTTTCTGCGACTAAGAAACTTTTTTTATTTCACTAAATATGGCAAAGCAACATAAATAACACAAACTTCACCCAAAGAAAGTATTGCAGCAGCTCTTGATCTAGTTTTACTAGAGTGCAGGGTGTGTTTTCCTGCAGACTATGAAGCACAGATCGATCGGAATAAGAGCGTCTGCCGTAAATGTAAAGTAAAGCGGCCCCTTATAGTCACGTGTCAACGCACCGCAGCACACAGCGTGAACAGCGTGGGATTATTCCTCTGCATTTAACCCACTCAACAAGTGAAGCAGGGGGCTGCGACCAGAGTGTGGGGACGATACCTTGCTCAAGGTACCACTAGCAGTCCTAGGATTCAAACCCACAACCTTCTGATCACTCCCAAACCACCAGCTGCTGTAACTTGTAAATCTCCCACAACACTGCAAAAGCAATGCACTGTATTAAAGAGAATAATGAGGAGAGAGAGGAGAAGAAAGAGAGGGACGCAGGTCTGTTCGGGCCGAGAGAAAGCAGTGAGTCAGTGAGTACGGAGGAGAGCAGCAGGTGATAAAGAGAGAGAGCCACGGAGAGACGGAACAAACAACAGAGCCAGATGGAGGTGCCAACTGCAAACAGTTCAGCCGACAGAGCCCTCGGCCTCCAAGACGAGTGGAGGGAAAGGTATAAAAGACACACACACACACACACACACACACACAAACACACTCTCAGAGTGGACCCATGCCAGCCCATAAGCAGCCAAGACCTTTAGAAAGTCGCTCAAACTCAGCAGTGTGACCCACTCTGGACAAAAACCCAAAACACGGGAGTCGGGTCAGTGGGCTTGATATTGGAGATTTTTCTTCTCCTGGGGGTCCGTGTGTATTGCGAGTCTATTTTCAGACCTCAAAACCTTTCCAATAACCGCAAGCACTTCTTGGTACAAATAAAACAGAATGGATTTTTTAAAAAGAAAAAAAAAAACACCCTGCAGTTTCTCTGATGGAGAAAAAGATTTACACGTGCGAATGTAACATGTCTAAACACGCCTTTGAGCTGAATTGCATATGTGAAGGAAACACCAAGTCGTAGACACCTGAGAAAATCTTATTTAAAATGTTCTATACTCAACAGTCTATGACTCAATAGTCAGCTAAATGCCGTAAATGTCTATGTTTATATTGTTATTTTTATGCATTGTGATATTTATACTAAGCTAGGAACTAATCTTAGAATGTATACAAATAATATTAAAACAGTTCATTAGTGACTTCATGCTTAATCTTTCCCAGACCTCTAATCATGGATTAGTCATGAACCTGTATTACACAGTACTTCTCTTCAAATACATCAAATACATGATTCAGCTCAATCGATTCTTTATTCGATTAAATCAGACATTTCACAAATCCAAGCGACGGCTGGAGGGACTGAGGTGAAATCTGGAACCGAACCTGTGTTCTTCCAACCAGCTCACAAAACTTCAGCTACTTTTTGAAAACAAAACTTAATGTTTTCTTCGTTTTTGCTTTTATTCTAATGTGATCAGGCTTTCAGCAGTTTGCCCAGGAGCTCAGGACTCTTGCACATCAATCCATTCTCGTGACAATCCTACAAGCTCAGAGTGCTTCCCCATCATCGTGAGGCTGTATGTTCAATCCCTGGTAATCCTGAAACTGAAGATGCTTGTCCTTGCTCTCTCTGGGGCAACAGGGTGAACCCTCTCATTTACATTTACGACATTTATCCAGAGCGACGTACAGCAGTGCTTCAGTAGTCCATGCTCTACATACCTGTAAAGCTAGACTTAAATCAACATCTGCTTTTAACCAAATTACTGCCAGCTAAGTTCCACATCTAAACAAACCCAAGGTGCTCCTTAAAGAGGTGAATCTTTAGACGACGCCTGAGGACAGTGAGCAGATCTGGCTGTAAGAGGGAGTTTGTTCTACCACCGAGACCGAGGGGCCGAGACTGATTCATGTCTTCGTCTTCTTTAGAGCAGTCAAGGTTCCAGATCAGAATCTCCACAATTGCTGAGAGATGTTGGCCACCAAGGGTAGCTGTACGCAGATGAATCAGAATGGATAGTTAAGTGTGATACCACCTGTTGGCTGTAGCAACAGAACTGGTAGTTAGTGTTCTCCTCCAAACATGTTGAGCTATCCAGTCGTGTCGCATTAGGGGTAGCTCATAAAGCAGTAATGCTTCTTGTGACTGACCACAGCATTTTGTTTCTGGAGTACTTTCTGGAGAGCTTTATTTGGACTTCATATTCTATTCTATATTGTTCTTGTCTTTGTTTGCCTATGTATCTGTGAAATCGCTGCCTAAGCAATTTGCTCAGGAATCAATAAAGATTCTGATTTCGACGCTGGTGGTATCGAGTGACTGGCGGTTCTTAGCAAGTTGGTGGATCTGGCTATGCCTAAATTGGAGAGAAGATTGGGAAAAACACAGAATCCTTTAGCTATGCGCTACACAAGAGCAGAGAGATGACCCCTCATAGATCCAGCCATGCTTATTCTGGGACAGATGTGATGAATGGAGCTGGGTGGTGGACTGTCTGGACTGAGCTCCAATCAATGCTCATTATGTTGGGTCTGGGAGGCTCCATCGCAGCCGAGAAGAGGAACCGGATGCCTCTGGCATTCAGGCATTTGGAGGTGTCGCGCCGCGCAGCTCCGGGCCGGCGGCCAAAGCTTCCAATCCCACCAAATCCCCAGCTTAGCCCCTCAACCGCTCCTGGGATTAGGAGATTAGAACGCTGTATTCCATTATCTCCCCATAGGCTGGGAAGAGAGATCTTCGCAGGGCCAGACTCTCGACGGGGCGGAATCTTTTGGGCTCCGCAAAAACCTTGGGCCTCGTCTTCAGTCCGGCAGAAAGAAGGACGGCATTGGGACAGTCCCACACGCAATGCAAATGAGGCCTTTAACCAATCAGGGCTTGTTTAAGGGTCGTAGTGTTTCTGTGGGTGTTCTGACTAGGCCGACAAAAGTAAACTTGTCAAAACATCACTACCACTGCGACGAGTAGGAACCAAATCCAAACACTGGCTGTAAATAACCAATGGCTTCTTACTGTCCATGTACCTTTTTATTTGATTTGTACTGTTTCAACAGGCAATCGATTCCATACATATATGGCCCTACAAATAATGGTACAAAAAAATTACAATAATAATACAGTAGATAATAAATAATAAAACTTGTTCATACAGTGTTTCCTGTGGATCAAGGGGAAGCATGGAAGCATTTTTGTTTTCATTCTGGTTTTAGAGAAACGTACGCAGCGGAAACATTGTTGTGTCTGTATAGTCCACGTCATGTCGACATATTAAAATTGGCCATAAAAAACTGCATTTGTTATTTATACAACTGCGTGCGCACACACACACACACACACACACACACACACAC
>JBBPDB010000128.1:17903802-17906302 GCA_037974465.1 Brachypetersius altus | reverse complement strand
AATCTGGCTATAATTACATAGTAATGTATTTAATTGTTGTTGACAGAGCAAAACCTTCTATCGCAGGCAAAGCAAACTTAGCAGGAGAAGGATAAAATGTTCTTAATTTTCAGTGTAGGTTAAAGAAATAAGATGTTATTCTTATTGGTGAACTGCTCCAACTGTGTTAGCAAGAAACAAGAATCATGCATATGCTCAAATTTCTATTAGTCCATATATTATGACGTAATGTCATTTATAACATATATTGTTCAAAGATGGAGATTTAGTTTAAACAGCCACAGAATTACACTCAATATACTTGATTAGCATTCTGTTTTGGCAGGTTTTGTCAAAAATGTACGATTTAAGAAAATGTAACAATAATGTCAAGAATGGGTTTTTCCACAAACAAGAGCACACACAAAACTTCTACTGCGCTCACAGTTTTCATTTTTTTTTCTCACGGACCCTACAATATTCCAGTTTTTGTTATAGAAATCTTATATATATCTCTTATTGTTCTCATTGTTGTTGTGTGAAACTGTGAGTGTGTCTGAGTGTGTTTTACTAACCACATCAAAGGCTGTAAACACATGGCAGTAGTGGTGGCTGGACTTCAAGTCTTTGGTGATGTAAGCAAATGTGGAGAGGTCCTCAGGATCCTGCGCCGCACACGAGATGTTCCTGATCTCATGCTCTGCTATGATATTCTATAGCGTGAAAGCAAAATTATTATAATTATTTAGAATCTGATATATATTACATCTGTAATAAATGAGAAAAAAGTGACCTTGAATGAAAAGCTAACCTTATTTGTGGCATCAATGAACTTGACTCCCTTGTAGGAAACAGAGAGGACGATAGTAGGGACTTTCTTCATTTGTTCGGTAGACTTCTTACAGAGCAGATGAGAGGAGACCATTACAGAGCAGCCACCACAAAAATCCGCGCCCCCACCCCAAGACCCCCAGATCCTAAACCCCAATATGCAACACAACCCCAAACACTCACCAGCTAACAAAACCTTTATAGTCCAAAACTCATTACAGAGAAATACACACCCAAATACAAAGACAGAAACTTAAATCAATTCTGCTGCAAAGCAAGCAGTAACTCACTGCATAAGCATTCAAGGAGATATGCTGCCTAAAATAATATTTCATGACTATATGAATCTGATAGTGAATAGTAATGCCTAGAATTAACTTCCGACTCACCCTTTACCTCTATCTAGCCTTCCTGACAGTAATATATTCAAGGCTTTATTGTTCATTCCTTTTTTGGTTAGCATTTATCTTTGCCTCTCAGCATGTCACTGGACCTGTCAAAATCTGCCTCTTGAGAGAGAGAGAGAGAGAGAGAGAGAGAGAGAGAGAGAGAGAGAGAAAGAGAGAGAGAGAGAAAAAACAAGAAAGAGAGAGAAAGGGAAAGAGAGGGCAGGTGGCATATTGCATGCATTTAAAAACTATGGTACAAAGAGGGGTCATGGAACTACTGATATATATAGAGAGGGGATCTACAATGATCAGCCACAATATTACAATAAGCTGGAAGCTGGATAAAATGGTCAAGCTGAAGATCTGAGCGTTTATGACAAGGTCCAAACTGTGATGACTGGACGACTAGGTCAGAATACCACCAAAACTGTCTTCCAGGGGTGTTCCTGGTATGAAGTGGTAACAAGGGAACCAGCAGGTGGAGGCAGTGTGATGCTCTGTGCAATGTTCTACTGGGAAGTCTTGGGTCTTGGTGTTGTGTGGATGCTACTTTTACACAAACCATCTACTTAAACACTGTTAAAGACAAAGACAAAGTACAGCCTTTTATGTTAACTATATTCTCTAATGGCAGTGGCATCTTTCAGCAGGTTAATGCACGAGGCCACACTGCAAACACTGTCCAGGAACATGATCAAATCTCAGTCTAATTGATCTGTGCAATGTGCTGGACTGGTCTAGAAGCATTTAGTCCCTCTCAAAACACACCTTCAGAGGTCTTGCTGTTTTGGATGTACACAATATTAGGCAGGAAGTTTTAATCGTTAGATGAATCGAAGTGTGAGAGACAGACACTTCTAGGTAAATAAGATGGGAGCATTCCTCTAGAGAACTAAAATGTGTTAGTCAAACTAAATTTCAGCTGTATTCTCTATTGAATGTTCTGATGTCATTTAGCACTGCAATAGAGTATGTTTTTTAATCATTTGCTTGTTATGGAGACATCTTAACCCTTTCACCTGTGGGCTTATTATTCAGTTATTATATTCAGTTACCTCAATATGTCAAATCCTCAGACTACTGGTACAGTTATGAGAGGAAAAGAAGTGTGAGCCCATGTACAGACTCTAACATGGACACAAGTCTTACCCTCATTTTTGCGCAGGCGTCTTGTGTGGATTCGGTTCCTCTCAGCTCTTTTACCAGCATGGAACCTAGATACTATAAGACACACACACACACACACACACACACACACACACACACACACACACACACACACACACACACACACACACACA
>JBBPDB010000128.1:17881798-17903702 GCA_037974465.1 Brachypetersius altus | reverse complement strand
CACACACACACACACACACACACACACACACACACACACACACACACACACACACACACACACACACACACATTTTAAGTTTAGGTAGGTTAAATTATTTTTTAAAAGATTATTTTTAATATAGATATATAAAGTTAAAAAAACTATACAATATGCCTGAACAATATGCCTGAACAAGTTTGCCCCCTCACAGTGCAGCAATTATATGAAGCTGTGTTTGGAGGTACATATCAGTGGCAACGTCTTGTCAGTTTGAATGATTGTCTCCTTCAAGAAATGTAGGAGTGGTCAGACACCAGCTGTGATCCATTCTTAATGCAGTGGCAACATCTTGGTAAAGTGGTCTAGTGACTTTGTCCTGTGTCTTTTTTTAAGCAGATATGAGTGGAATAAGATTAGGGTGGGATAAATCAGAATATAGTAGAATCAGTCAGAAGTGGCATTAGTGAGAATAATGTGAAATAAGGTACAGCAAGAGGGAATAAAATTTTCAGCCAAGAAAGGTTTTAGAGGCTGTGGTATGGGAACAGTCTGTACACACTGTGTGAGAGCTAGCATAGTTTACATGAAGGTAATCTGTAGGCGTGTGTTCAGGTGAGAGAGAAAGTATGAGGGTTAAACAAGGACAACACTTTTAGGGCACTCATGTAATAAATAGTGTTTATAGTAATATTATAGCACTCAGTGGAATGTACGGAACAGCATCTCTCTCTGTCTCTGGAAACAGCAGCTGTCAGGCTGAGGGGCTTTGTGCTGTTGAGATCAATAGATGGAACCTGATGAGATTAAAATGCTGTTTGCAGAGACACTGTAGGCTACTGCCAGCATGGGGTGTGTCTACGGCCTCCCAGATGCTGTTTTATGTCTGATGTCCATATACACACATATACACACATACACACATATAAACGCATACACCTTGGCTCATCTCCTTGGCTCAGGGCTTTTAGTGGCCTTTTGGTGCTGGTTAATGCCACCATCATAAGCAGCAGCATAATTATGATAAACACATGGAGGAAACATTCTGAAATATTCATCTTCCCAGCTCTTCTTTGATCTCTTCATCTGCTTGTCCCTTTTCCTTCATCTGTTTTATCCAGACATCTGTCTGCTACGGCCACCAATCACATGCTGCCCTGTCCCGGGGCCAATCAAATTTGCACGAGCGCAATACAACCATAATCTACGGTTCCGACATCGTTTATCTTGCGGGCAAAATATACCAAGCAGATTTACGGTGCTGTTGCTAGGTAACAGAGCAGCTTTATGTAACCTCCAGCTAAAATTACTCCAGGATGGAGAGAAGCTGAAAAACAGGCCGCCACTTTAATTGAAGAGAGAAATGCTGTTATTCAGGGCCGAAGAACTAAAGGTTCCTCACAGTTTTCTCTCTTGCTCCGGCAATTTTAAGGAACTAGTGCTGTCCATATATAACAGCTTATAAATCTTTGAAAGTCTTTTAACAAAACTTGCCAAACTTACCATTTTACATGCTTATATGTACATATGTGTGTATATATGTTCTTTAGTATGGATATATACATACACAAAGTGTGGGAAAGATACAGTCATACAGTTGTATGCAACAATGCAGATTGATTTTCTGAAAGTGAAAGTGAAAACATTTCCGCTAAAGATGTCTAAAGATTTTTCTGAACAATTAATGACTTAATTAACATACCATAAGAGATACAATGAGGCCTGTGCAACATTTTTATATGTGAAACAAAATAACATATACAAGATGGGAAACAAAAAAAAGATTTATACTAATTTCAGAGAAAAATGTGTGCTTATGCAAGGTAAATTTACACTCAAACCTTTTGTTGAGATTTTTGATAAGCTCAGAATAAACACAAGAAAAACAAATGCCAACAAAATCATGCTCTTAATCTCTCAGTGCTTCATGGTTGAGCATTAATACTCATAATTTTACCTGCATCAATTATACAATGCTTTAGAAGACAATATTTTCAATGAACTACAAATATGAAAAGAAAAGGACCACACTGCAATTATTTCCTGCTCGTTTGGAATGCAAATTCAGGGTTCGTAAAATGAAAGAACCCTTGAGTCTGTCATTGCGCATTACACTTAAAGGGACAAGGACAAACATACTTGTATGCATGTGAACAGAGACACAAAAACAATCATAAACACTCTCAAACACACACACACACACACACACACACACAAAAACACTTACATAGGCCTCATAGTCGCATGACTGGAATATGAGCTTCTCTGGATGGTGCTGCCAGTACTGTACAGGAGTGGAAGATGTCGCCTCATTGGGAGGCCGCAACGTGATTGGTTCACACCATTCCCCTTGCTGAAACACAAAAGGTGATGACAGATGTTAGAACAGTCATACGTTTGTGTCGTTTTTAATGATGGCGTTTGGAAGACAGCCTTATCCAAAGCAACTTTCCTATAACTATTAGTAGTAATGTGAAAAAAAAATAATAAAATAAAAAAATGTCAATATTTTTGCACAGGCCAATTTTACTCCCTATAATATCTCAAACTTCTGTATATACAATAAAATCTGCTAAAACTGTTTTTGCTCCTGGTACAGATCTGTTTTCACTCATTAGAGAAGCTGAAGTGACCAATAAAGAGACAGACAGAGGTGTTATTTATCCTCAGTCATTATGCTTTAGAGTGCAGTGAATCATTCCATTCATGTTAAGTAATCACTCTCACACACACACACACACACACGCACACACACACAATTAAGAGAGACGTGAACAGCAGTGAGTGCAACCTGTGATAAGCGCTCCATCAGCACCACGCAAGATCAAAAGACCCCTAAACATAAGCACAGTCACACATGGAAACACAAACACATGCACAGATGTAAACGGGAGTTAGTGTGAGTAGTGAAGCCCTCTATCAACATAATAATAGATCAAAGACATATGCACACACACACACACACACACACACACACTCTTACACTGAAATGTCACCTGCCACTGAGGTTAGATATTATAAAGGAAGGAGGACCACACTGGTCACTTTGTGGCATGTTCGATAAATGTCAGATCCCATTCATCTAAAAAGCTTGTTATACAACAGGGCTACATATAAAACCCCTCCATTTTTTTTTCTGGGATCTATATCAACTACACAAATGTCAGTGCTCACACAAACATGCAGCAAACTCCACTGACATAAGACTTTCATATACAGTAATCCCCCAGTTTTACGCGGATCTGGAATCGCAGATTCAGTCACACACAGATTTTATTTGAGAACCAAACTCCCCACAATAATGCAGAAACTGCAAATATCCTCTGATTTTTTGTGCCAATAAATATATTTTTTCTGGATGTTTTCACACAAAGGGACCCATTCACCTCGCTGAGGTGTCCTAAAACATTTGTCCCGCGACCTTCCAAGTTCCAAGTCTCGGTAGGGAAAGCACTCAGACACTTCAAACTTTCCAGCGAGCCCTCATTTGAATGTTTAGCACAAGTAGATCAGGTTTAATTCTCTGAAAATTGTTCACCGTGCCGAGTTGTCCCAATATTTTTGTCCCGAAACTTGCTGAGTTGCAGATCTCTGTGGTGAATTTAAACTTGAATACGTGTTTACCTTTACATTTTCTTTAAGGATAATGCACTAAACTGGGGTTTAAATGAAATTAAAGTGTTCTGTGGGTATATTTAGGGTTTAAAATATAAAATATGCATTTTTTTCACCAAAACACAATAACGGGTTTTTCCCACTATACGCGGGTCCTCTTGGAACGTAACACCTGCAAAAAGCGGGGGATTACTGTACTGTTATGGGACATAAATAACACTCTCCATCTCAGCTACCACAATCTATTATATACAGCAACTCTCTGAGGTAGCACTTGATTGAAGTGCACTGACTCACCATACTGACTTGGGCCATCTGCCTCTCCAGTTTGGAGCGTGGAACGTCCTCAAAGTAGTTGTCATTGCGTCTGCGTCTGGCATCAGCCTGCATGATGAGGTGCTGAACGTCGAGCGAGCCGGCGTTGGGGTAGGCTGTCTGGCTTAGAGATGGGGAAAGCTGAGGAGGAGTGTGATTTCCACCGGGCTCCTGATGAGGGCGAAACAATAGGAAATTTTAAGAATAATACATTATGAATATAATAAAGAATAATGATAATATTAGTGAATCAACAGAACAAAATAATTCAACTTTCTGAACAAACTACATCAGGGTGTGCTGAATCTAACTGATGCTATTTTTTTCTATTACCCCAAAAGGCCTTATAATGGCTGCTACTACTCTTTTTTTAACATGTGTACATTTGAGCACATCGTTGGGTTCCACACATCAAACTAAGTGGTTTCTGCTCTCTGTCAGCTCTCATGCAACCAGGCTAAGAACAATGACTACAGAGACCACAGCATCAGATGATAAACTCAATGTGACAACAGTAGCTCTGTTTTCCATCACGATATTCATTACATTTTTCACGGCCAAATTAAAGAGAACAATAAACTACAACCACTACTTTTTACTGAACTATATAAGGTTCATTTATTTGATGAATATTAATCGAATACTGTGTAAGTACCTCTTTTTAAAACCTCTGGACACATAATCAGCGATGCTCCTGGAAGCATCACTAGATGTACCTACAGAAACAATAATAACAATTTTCTCCCAAAACGGTCCGTAACTTTGAACTGAAAGTAAACGGCGCTGGAGCTTCATTGTCGTAACACAAAAGAGAAAACCAAAGGAAAAAAGTTCAAACCCAATTTCTACTTTTCAATAAATGATCCAAAAACGAGGAGTCTGTTACAGATACAGGCCTACATTAATGCAAGTGTGTGATAATCTGGACATGCATATTGGCAGTCGTGAGTTTTTAATACATGTTAGCATTTATTACATCAGCCCTGTGGCTACAGTGCAAAATTCCTGAAGCAAACTACAGACAAACATGTCTTGGCTAGTCGACTAAATTGGGGGTAATGGGGAAAATTGAGTAAAACTTGTATTAGATGTTCAGGTTTAAACGCCAGCAGTGCCAAGTGTCTTCTTTGGCAGTGGGTCTTTGCCAGCGTTCTTGGGAGAAGATGACAGAATTCATGTCTTTCCTCATGCCAAGCACTGCACCAGTCAGATGGTGTGTGTGCCTGCTCACGTGTTAAGAGTCAAACACTTATTATTTAACTGAGTCCTAGCCAGAAAAGCAGAGGCAGCATGAGAAAAGGCACCTGACAGGACAGATTCCCACAGGGAATGAGCTGTAATAGAAAAAATTCTCAGAACACGAAATTCTGCTTAAATAAATAAAGAGATGTTCTGGGCATCTGGCGTGAATTGCACTGCCCTGGCCTTATTGTTACATATAGAAGAGGTCTGTAGCAGAGTTTTTGCTGCCTTTGGGTCATTGGAAAACACCCAATATGATCCATACACTTTTGCAGAAAGAGCACCTTCAGTCCCCAGAGCCAGAACCATGAGCTGCATCACAGTAAGAGGTATATGACTGGCACTGAATGCACAATGAAATCATTTGAGAGGATTTTTCTTCTTTACTTTTGTGAAAGGGGAAGATGTGTAGTGTGTGAAGGCTAGTTCTGGTCTCTTCATGCTGTAAATGTGAAAGCGAATGAACATTCTTAGCACTTTTTTCTTTTACACAAGAGAGCATTAATTAGAAGTGAAGGCGTCCCTAAGGACAGTTGCAGAGCTGATACAGAAGAGCAAGAGAAAACAGGAGATGCAGTTACCTGCATGTGCTCCAATCCTACATTTTTAAAAGTCTCATATTGTCATTTTATGTAACTTTATAGGTTTTAATTCAACATAGCCAAAAACGCTATTTTCCACCTGTAATGTTTGTGAGGTTTGTCATAATTTCTAAAGGCTTAATTAGTATTTTTAAATGTTACTTTTTATTGTAGCAAACAAGCATAATGGTGGTAGTGAACCTTTATGGAGCATAACAAATATACAGTGGTATGTTGTGTCTTGAGAGTGTCTTTGTGTGTGTGGGGGGTGATCGAGACTAACTCTCAAAGAAATCGCTCGTGGAGGTTTCTGTGGAGGGTCTTCATGTAGCCGGTCTCCAAGTGATGCAAGAATTCGTTTTCTGTGTCCAATTAAATTGATCTTAAGGACCTGAGGAGAGAGAGAGAGAGAGAGAGAGAAAAGACAGGTTTTAAGAGCAAAATCAGAAGAAATTGGAGGAGTAAGAGGAGAAGATGCCCTTCACATGCTAAGATGTCCATTTTGACAATGCCGCACTGTGTTGACAATCACAGACCAGAGCACACTGACCAAATATTCTGGAACAGTCATCACCATTCTAATGTTTGCACTTGTCTTTAACCAACTGAGCATTTGTGTTTGTTTGGTCAGTTTGTTTGTGTTTGTTTGGTCAGTGCGCTCTGGCCTTCACACATTCCTGGCCATCAGTATTGTGCCGTGGCTCCAGTTCAGTCTTCCACCCCAGCCAAATAAGCATACTGAATTTTTAATACAGCACAGCATCAAATCAAAGAGAGGAGTAAAAGGGGAGCACAGGCTGCTAAAAATGACAACAAACAAACATTTCTGAGCTAAATACAGTATCGACTGAACTGTACATTACCATAAAAACAGGATTTCTCTGTATCTGTATCTGAAGTAAGCCAGGTTTGTTTGTGAACTTTTTTAGAGGGATGCAGTGTTGTCATTAACCCAGTTTGAAAGCCCAGTCAAAGCTTCTGCACTAGTAGACCACACTCACCCCCTCCCCAACCTGTCTCGAATACTGGCCTGTCTGTGGGGAATTTAGGCTTGCCATGCAGTCCTGTCCTGCAGCTATACCCCCTGGACTATACTGCAGAACATGCATATTAATGTGTCCAGGCTGTCCTGCAAGCCCATATCCACTTGATGAGATATATCTCATCTTCAGCCTCAGAACTGCAAAAATCCCTTTTGCAACACAACTATATACAGCACATTTCAGGATACATTTCACTGTGTGTTGTACTCGTATGACTGCATGTGACAAATAAAGTATCTTGAATCTTGAATCACAAACATACCTACACATGCAAGCATGCATATTTGGTTCACTTTTAAATCCATATTTCAGACTCAACCTCATTTCACTCTCCAAGTCCATTTCCTTCAGGCAAGATGACAAAATACCTAAATACAACTATACCTCTGATTATATGAGTATATATAAATATTTTAAGAATGTTCAATGATTAAAATGATAGCATGACTAGTTGCAATATCCTGTAGTAGATGACAAATAATTGCATTCGCTCACATTTAATCCTGAAGTGAATTTTTTTTATTTAAAAAGCTGTGAATGTTTTTAAAGTTATATGAGCAGGCAAAACATCGTTTTGCAATAATGAAATTGGAACATAAAAATCATGTGATTTGAAACAGTAAGTGTTGAGTAAATAGTCTTAACTGGTCCAACTAATTGTAGACTTTCAACACAATTTTGTTCATAGATTTATTAGCAGGTCTCTGCTGAAGATACCATTTAAAAAGTGCTGCATTTGAATGAAGTATCATATCTGATATATCACTGGGCAAACATATTGGATGGTTATTCAGGCATATAAATTGGCATTAATAAAAAAATATTTAAATACAGGGCTTTTAAAAATACAGAGGCATCAGGCGTAGTGTAGCATTCCCTTTGGCAACTGTCATCTTAGTGAATGGCTGATGTTAGTCACTGCCATCCTTGTATTCACTTAGTCACGCAAAAGCACAGGCCATTACTTTTCTACTTTACATGCTTAATTCTTAATCATGAAGGCAGGCTGGCAAGCTTGGATGGCCTTCCATACAGATGGAGGGAGTCACTTCCTCTTCCTTGCACTGCACTGCACAGTGGAGGAAATGTCTTTTTTTTTTTTTTGTCAATGCAGTAGTTTTGGAGTTCAGCGGATACTTTAATCCCATTAGGCTAGGGAGAGTGAAGAGGAACAGGGCTGATTAAAAGATTAGCTTCAGTGGGCATGAAGAGTGACCATAATCGCTGTTTCGCCAGACAAACACACCCATGCTGACATGGAGGCAGGAGTCTCACACCCAAACACAAACACACAAAAACCAGGAGCTGAACACAAAGGACATTAGATTTATTTACAGAACATGTACAACCTGACCTCAAATGCTTTTACATAGAAACGCAACATAAAAAACATTGTGCTCAATCTTGAATTTTCTGACAGATATTGGATTTTGAATCTGTGTATAATTCCGGATTACTGTGGGAAAAAGGGGCAGATAATGGATGGATGGATGGATTCCGGATCACAGAGACGCGTTTACCCGGTGTGGTGTGTTAGTGAACAATGCAAGTAGAAACACAGCCAAATATTTAACACTGTCTGCATTTGCTCAAGTATTGTACTGCGGATAGGTGACTATGAGAAACAACAAATCATTCCATTGACGTTTCCATTAGTCAGCTCAGTAGACTAGTTAAAAACTTCTGGAGAAAATACTTTTGTTTAGCACATTCTACCCATTCATGCAGAAGCCTACAGCTAAAGATATAAACAGGTTAACAAAAGAAACCCATTCATCAAAATAGTTCAGCAAATACATCTGTACAGGGAAATGGTTTAAAATGGATTTTTAATGATTTGTCACTATAAACAACAGTCTAAATGTCATACTAGTTAATGTCTAAAAAGTGAACAAGCACACATAACAGAATTATATAAAGAAAACTTGGTCGTCAAAGGGTCAGATGAGGCCAGGCCAATACCCCATAGACACATCACCCTACATGATGTCATGCCTGGAGTCCATGAAGACGAAAGCAGTAGACCATAGAGTGAGCAGCAGCACAGATGATAAGTTCTTTGCTAATTGAGGCCTCGGAGGCTGAGAGGCCTGGCGGATCACACACAGGCTGATGGGACTGACATGAAAGCAGCCTTGTTTCTGCTCGCTGCACCGTTGGAGCATTGGATTTTTAATGACCTCACAAAAACAATGTCCTTCTTTCTTGCTTCCCTTCTGTCTTTATGGCTGTCCCACACTATTGCGGCAGCACCCAAACAACATCCTACCATTCCCTAAACACCTCCTCCCCCTCCATCTTCAACATTTCACTTCTCTTCCTCCAGCACTTACCCAGCCCCCCACTCCATCTTCCTCTCTGGGTTATTTAAGAAGAGAAAGAAGCATGAGCGCGGGGACTGGGTAATGAGCTGGAGGCACAGATATGATTGGACGAATGAGCCAAGAGCAAAAGGAAGAAGCTGAAGGCGTTTGTTTCTTCTGGTTGACGACACATGGCCATGTCTGTCTCAATCCTCAGCCAGTTCTTCATCTTCGGGCCATGGTCAGACATGCTGACACAAACACACAAACATATTCAGAAATCAAACATGATTTCTTTTGTCAGCTATTTCTACAATCAGCTGTGTGTATTGAATTGTGAGCTGTCTTCATATATTTGACAAAGCACCACATTGAACCATGGGAGGGACATGCATTTCTTATGTTCCAGAGCACAATATGCCCACAGTAGCCCTCTGCTGGAAGATCCATTTATTGTTAAATCAATGCTCCCTTTGCTGCAGAGACGACATACTACTGAAATGATGTGCCAAGTAACTCACAGACAGCGTAATGAGGTCAGTGTGTGTGCTCTCTGCATGTGAGAATGCTTTGGTACAGTTTTAAGATCAACTCATGAATCCATTCATTGCTATAATTCATATTTCAGGCTGCTGCTGTGCATCTCCCCCCGAGAGTATCTGCAGCTATGTTAGCACACAGTGACTGAAGGAAAGGGTGTTGGTCCAGTACAAAGTACAGCAATGGTTGGTCCCAACCGCTGCCCTAAACTCTCCATTATCATTATGGGTTAGCATTCAAACACGGCAGCAGGCGCCATCGTGACTAAACCGTATTCATCTCCAAATCCATTTATAACCAGCGCCTCCCGACCAGGGGACAACTGGAGAGGAACCAGAGTCAGGTGGTTACCTAGCAACTACAGAGGCAGCGCTGGGGCTATGCGTAAAAATCTGCAGGCCTCCAAGGCAAAGTAAAGCAATATATACTGTACAACAGAGCACCAACGGCACACGGGCTGACTACTAGCGCAGACGTGATGGACCAATGAGAAAAGGTGCTTCACGTAACCACTAGGCCAATAGCAGTAAGCAAATGCAAGGGTAGGAATCGTGTGCAGTGTGTGGGAGAGATCAGAGACGGAGAGAGGCAAGCAGAGAAAACAAGAAACACAACACAAAGGCAAGAGAAGCCAGCAATCTGCACTCAAGCCTCATGCAGGCATCCTCACACCTCCCCACCGACTCATACATGCTTGCTAAAATGGGAATATAACTGGGGTAGGCGATGCACAAAATCTGTCGTTCTCAAAGCTGAATAACAGCAGAGGACTCTGCAGCAGAAATATGTCTTTTTTGTTTTATACTAGAAGGCTTTCGTACAGTGATTTCACACTAATACAGACACAACCCCACTTTCTTCAGGTAAGGAACAAACTACATTAAATCCTCTCCAAAGTGACAGAATGTGACTGTAACACTGGTTACTTCTGACAGTGTGTGTGGATGCTCCGTTCTGGGCTCTCATACAGCTGTGCACACTGCTGAGAGAGCGCCATAAGGACACATAGCCTGCAGATTAGCTGTGGAACACTCATTCTTCCCAGTGTGCACAGTTCACAAGGCCTGCTTGGTTACTTTTTTAAGTGAATCATATTTCAGTTTTGCATCAGGCTGACTGCACAAAGGCAGGCAGGTGAATATACCCCTGATCTCATCTAGGAAAGTTTGGAAAGGCTGCTCTGGACCCAGGGGACGTTCTGGCAAACCAGTTAATTATTTTTTACACCATAAAAGCAAGCATTTAATGCATTTTTTATTTAGATCACCAGATAAAGTTAAGATGATGTATCAGCAACAATTCTTTCTAACAGTAGAAAAGAATTTGCATCCATTAAAAATAATTGTTTTTAATAGAAGAGAGAGAATGAAAATTGGGCAAATATTTGATATGATTTGTAAGCTTGCCTTATGAAATCCATTAAAACCAAGAAGCAATATCCCTCTTAATTATGCCCCCAGAACCTGCTAGGACATGCAAGGAAAATGTTCTAAAAGAAGTCTGAAACTACCAGTTCAACACATTCCTCAAGCAAAAATGCTGGCTGTTGACTTTTATGGAGTTCAGAAAGGAGTATCATTGTGCACAGAGAACTGCTAAAGACAAGGGAGGACATGCCAAACTGGAAATTTCCCAGCTTGACATTAAAGACCCTGCGTGATGAGGTTTCCACTGCAAAGTACTCAAGTCTTTATGACCTGAAGGTGAGGGCCTGCCTACACCTGTTCTTACATGTGTCCTGGGTGAACTGAACTGGACAGCTGAGTACAGATGGGGAACAAACCAAGCGCTGTCATGATTCAGTAAGGCAAACCATTTTAAGAGGTGGAGATGAACACATCCAAACACATTACATTTGTAGTGTGCACTCTAAAGTGCCTCAATGTGTCCTTGACGGTGACAAAGGACCATTGCGTCACCATATCAGAGATGAAAGCAACTGCGTAGCATCTTTTTTCCCTTCTTTTCATTAGTTTACAAGTTGCACAAGTAATCCATGCAATTTAAGCTGTTGTAACTGTGCATCCATCAAATGAACACTCACAGAACAGAACACTTTTGTCTAACAAATGCAAGGAGAGACTGATGTGGTAATTGTATATGGTCACAAACTCAGATCATAAACGATCTCACATGAGACACATAGAAAAGTCATGTGTAAACCCCCATACATGGATGATCTATTGAACTGCATCATGAACTGACTGTACCGTTGCACCCCTAATGAACAGGGCCTAAAAGACTTGACTACAACACTTGCATGGACCACCATTATCTGATTATTTGACCATGAATGATGGCCTTGCAATTAAGTTTCAAAGCAAAGTTCCTATATACATACAGTTAGTTCAGTGTTGTAATTTATTCTGACTGTGTTTTGTCTCACACAGATTGAGGAACAGCTGGTGTTTTTGTAGGGGAATGAGAGTGCAGTCCTGCTGCAGTCTGTCTGAGACACTGAGGCCTTTCGAGTAATGCAGACTTTGTGCGTGTTCTGTGATATACTGTGTGCACAAAACATTCCAGGAACAAAGCTCTGTGGAGGTGTGCAATCTCAATACCCCCATAACTAACCATCAAATCAAACTCCAACTGACCAATCAGCATGCAGCCGGCACAACAGCATTGCTCAATGCAATCGCATGCCTGACAAGCATCACTGAAATCAATCTGCACTCAGTTTACAAATAACCAGTATGCTCTACCACACCTGCTCACCACCAATAAACCAATCATCTAAATCATCAACAACAAGCATATCAAAGTATACCAACAACTGATAAGTCATTAAGCACAAAGTGAGCCTATTATGAGCAATTAACCAACCGATTTGCTTGAATTGGAGAAACTGTGCTGTGTACCCAGCTGTCTGAGAAAGATTAGGTTAGATATTTTCTTCAATTGGTGGTGTTGATGTGGGAAGGTCAGAGCTGAAAACAGTGAAGGCAAAATCACAGCAAAAAGGGAACATTCTCAGAACTTATATGGACATTCAAACACATTACATTGTGCTGATTATAGTTCCCACAATGTATAAAGTATAAAGTATTTTATGCAGCGCCAGTGTTCTAACGTTGTTCTGGAGCAGTACTCTTCCAACTTTGTGGGTACATTAAGAAAATTGGCCATTTTTAACATTCAAATTAGGCAATAACCAAAACTGAACATTAAGGTAACACTTCTAAAATTAATATCTTTGGGGTTGCTCAGCTAGAATGATATTATTCACAGATAAGAAAAACATTATCAAGACTGCCCAGGTTACAGCAATAATTGCAGAAAACTTCCAGCTGCACCAGACCCATGGTGTCGCTCATACTGAGAGCTAGACTTTGGAGTCCACTGCAGAGAGCTTATTTTACGTGTATGCAAACGGCATAGTGATGAGATTAATACAGTGCCGCTACAGCACTTCGGCATCATATAAGAGCAAAGGAGCAGTGCACACATCTATTATAGCATAATTTCAGCTCTAGTGACTTCTGCATAATGCAGTCTAATGGGAAGGGTCACAACACTGAACTCTGACACCTGCAGATCACGAGGACTGTGAGAACACAGTACGCTGGGGTACATGAGGACAAACATACACGCACACACACAGGTGAATACACCCATTACACACACACACACACTCACACATAAACACACACGTGCACCGAGAAAGAGAGAGAGAGAGAGAGAGATAGAGAGAGAGAGAGGGAGAGAGAGTAGAATGAGAAGGAAAGAGAGTCATGTACAGCCCAGATTCAATCTAGGAGAGCAAAATAAAAGCAGGTACTGCAGCAAACCGAGAACAAAAGGTTTCACAGTGCATTGATCTAAAACACTCGACCGTAGCGAACTCTCCACTCTTCCCCGCCTCCCTGGCTGTCACCACACTCTTTCATCTGCTGTGTGTGTGTTTATGTGAACACTTACCTGATTTCTTAGCAGTTGTAGATGCACTGGAACTGATAAGAGTAATATCCTGGGTTCTTCAAGAAGATGTTTCACTACATCTCTTTACTCAGAGCATTACTCCCGTCTACCACCTACTCTCTCTCTCTCTCTCACACACACACCCACTCTCTCTGCTTCTAATTTTGGTGAGATGTGATGTTTCTAGTGACCAGCACACCAGGACACATCCAAGACACAGAGAATTCTGCTCCTTCTTCACAAAAATACAGCCCCCCCCTCTCTCTGCTTCTCTAGTCTCCTCACGCTACTCAGATGTTCTCCAGAGCTTCCCTGATCCTCCAGCTCCAGCACTCTCAGCACGCCTCTCGCTCTCTCTTTCTCTCTCTCTCACTCTCTCCTCTCTTTTACTCTTTCAGTCTCTCCTCCCTCACTCTCTAACCCGCTCTTTTTCTATCCCATTTGCTTGCTCCCTCGCTTTTGGTCCGGCACTCCTCGTCCTCCCTCTGCCTGGTTACTATGGATACTCTGCTCCCATCCAGAGAGGAGCTGGTCCGCTTCTGCAGATCAGTCTCTCCGCAGCCATGCGCCTTAATGCTGTAAACCCACTCTCTCGCACTCTCTCTCTCTCTCTCTCTCTCTCAGCCTTCTTTCTCTCTCCCCCTCTGTGTCTCTGTCAGAGCTGTTGTTTAACCCTTCTGCCGCCAGTGGAGTGAGAGATCAGCAGCTACACATCTACACATTTCACTGTGTTTTGTACTTGTATGACTGCATGTGACAAATAAAGAATCTTGAATCTTGAGAATCTTGAATCTTAAATCCAGCATCTCCAGGGTGATAATGCAACGTGTGCATGATAAAAGATTTATAACTATATCTCTCCCTTTCCTTATGTTTCTCTCTCATTCTTTGTTTCCTTACTCTTTCTCCATCTCCTTTTTTTGCTTACGCCTTTACAATCTTGCAAGATATTTTGCATGCTTTGTTTGCTGTAGTTGTGTGTGTGTGTGTGTGTGTGTGTGTATGCGTGTTTGTATTTGTGGCCACATGTATGTACACGCCAGTGATTGAGAGAGTGAGAGAGAAAGAGAGCAAGAGAAATTGCCTTGCTCTAATATTGATAATGACACCTGTCAAGGGGTGAGATATATTGTGCAGCAAGTAAACAGTCAGTTCTCAAAGCAGGAAAAATGGTTAAGTGTAAAAAGTGCTAAACTGTGATGTCTAGACGACTGGGTCAGAATATCTATAAATTTTAGGTCAGAATATCTTGTGGGGCGCTTTCAGTTTGCTTTGATCAGTATCTACCAAAAGGAAGAACAACCAGTGAACCCGCAAAAGGGTCATCGGTGCATATGGCTTATTAATGTGAGTGGGGTGAGAAGGCTAGCCTGTCTGGTTCAATCTCACAAAAAATGTCTATAACACAAAACGGTTGTAAAAGTTTATGCTGGCTATGATAGGAAGGTGTCAGCTGTATATAGAGCTGAATATCTGCACACTGGTCACAGTGCCCATGCTGAACCCAGGCCCCCACCTAAAGTGTCTAAATTGAGCACATGAGCATCAGGACTGGACTATGAATAAGATGACCTGGTCTGAGGAATTATGTTTTCTATTATATCATGTGGATAGCTGGATGTTGCGTACATGAGCAAATGTCTATTCTATTCAAATCCAGGCCTCAGCAATTCAGAGCTTGTTTTGATTGCATGAAGGGAACCATCATGGGCAGGTGGTTTAATGATTGGTGGCGATACAGTTACCAGTACGATATGCTTCCGATATCATCATATCAGTCTTGTCATTATTATTCTTGTCATTTTAATTTTTGCTGTTATCATCATCATTATTTTATTGTTAGTCATACCAGCTTACATTTGTAAAAATGAGAAAGAAAGTGACCAAATGATAGAAAGAGGGGAGGGAGAGAAAAAAGAAAGAAGGGAGAGAAAGACAGGAGAAGTGATAGAAGAGCGACACAAAAAAGAAAAGGAAAGTGAAAGCAAGACATTGAAAGAGAGAGGAGGAGTAAAAAGAGAAAGTGAGTTTAAGAGAGAGAAGCAGAAAGAAAGAGCAAGAAGAGAGAAAGGGGTGAGATAGAGAGAGACAGAGAGAGAGAGTGAGACAGATAAAGCACGAGAAAGAGAAAGGGACATTAGGATAAGTGTATCCGTAACAGCTTATGTAAACTAGTCTCTACTACTGCAGCTTTGTTGCCAGTGAGAGAGCATCTGAGCTCAGAAAACCTGCCCATAACACCAACCTCCAAACATGCTCGCAGGATGCGTTAGTGTAACACATGAGCCCACACACTCATCCACCCACACACACTACCACGCGCACACACATGCACCCAAGTTCAGTACTAAATGAAGACAGCACCACTCACAGAATGAAAGCCTTATTACATGCACCCAGCATGCTGTCACTCTCACTTCATGCACACATACTCACAAGAACACAGACAAACATCCACAAGCACAAATATCAGCATTCAGTGCATTCTGAGGTTCTGAAGGAGGCCATTTATCTTAGTGGAGGTATGTGTGTGCGTGCGTGACTTTAGGAGAAACACAGGGTGGTACAGTACAGAGGCTGGGAAAGAAGACAGGAAGTGTGAACGGAAGACAGACGAATGTGTGTGTGTGCTCGTTACGGTGTGTGTGATAGATAAACCTGCTGGATTAATGAAAGCAGTAGCCATCTGCTAAAGATAATCTGCAACCTGTGCTTTTGGAGAGGTAAAACAAGAACACAACACAATACACATGAAAACTCCTAACACACATACATGCATGCACATGTGAGTCACACATATCACATACACACAAACACACACACACACACACACACACACTCAAACTCACATACCACGTCAGATTTGAATCACCCATACTTCACGCAAGTGGTCTCTATGGTAACTACTGCTAGCAGTCATGGCAACAGGGTAACAGTTATCAGAAAAAGGAGCTAAACTATTATTACTGACTTGATGACTTTTGGCCGCCTACCATTACAGCCTCAGTGACGCCATTACATCCTTACTGGATGCTTTTCAACTTCTTAGAAGAGCACATGCACAAACCCGATTCTTCACAGCGACATGCTGCAAATGTACACTAAAGTAAACTTCATTAAAACAGACTAACATAATCACAGTATCACCATAAACAAGTGAGCCGACTATTAATGAAACTATTTATTATTCATAATGTGTCTAATGAAATGCTATTGGCAGGTTTCAATCCATGTGATGCCACAGCTATACGTGGCCAGGAGGCTGAAGAGCACAAACAGAACAAAGCTCTGGACAGGAAGGACCCAACCCTGTACACCTGGACCACTTAAAGGACACATCAACTGATTTTTGTGCATAATTCAATCATTATGATGTAAATAAATCACTCAAAGTAGGCTGATGTTAAATTGCTCAATTATGGGCACCTGTGGCTCACATCAAAGCACTCTGCTCTAAGCTCAGGCAGCTGACTGATGATGCTTCATGTGCAACAGATCTAATAACACCTATGCATATTGGAAGGAGCTTTCTTTCTTGCAGGTTGGTTGGTTGGTTGACAAAATAATACAGATTCTCACAGTAGAGGTGAACTGGCAATGACTACTGGGGAGTAAACAAGTCTGTATACATTTGTATACACACTGAGAACATGCTGCCTGGCAGGATTAAATGTAGATGGCTGGAAATGGGGATGTAATTTTAACCATAACCATCATCACAGGCCCATACCTGACAAATGAACATAATCCCACCCTAGTATAATAGTTTTATTGTTTAATGCTCTTATTTATCTATTTATTTTTCATTTTAAATTAAATTATGTTTTTCATCTTACTCCTGTTTTATAGTATGTTCTTTGTGCAGCCCTTTGGAAACTGTTTCAGTGGTAAAATGTGCTATATAAACAAAATTTGATTGGACTGGATATGATTTTGACAATAGTCCACATGCGCCGAACACATAAGGGCCATTTATACTACTGTAATATACTGTCTTACGCTCCTATACACATTTTGTCATTAGTGATGTGACAGGGGAAAATAAAGCACCCAGAAATCGGGGTCAAGTTGCAGGCAGTTGGAACATGCTGGTAGCAGAGCTGCTGTATCTGCTGTTTGAAGAGCACATAAATCTTTCTGATTCATGTTTGAGATCTGTGTGAGAACCAGAAGTGGCGCCAGGTTTGTACCCTTCCGACTGGACCACATGCTGCTTCAACAGCACTGAAATTGGTTCAGCCGGATCCGGTGAAAGTGTAAGCTGAATCTAGACTATGGCTACGCACAGCCCTGCTGGAGTACACACATTCTGTAACACATTAAGACTCATATTTGTAGATGTTAACCATGAACTGGAAACACACAGGTCAAGGTTTGGTCATGTATGTTGGAGGATTCCAGTTTTCAAGATACTACAAGAGGTGTCTCCCTGAAACTACTGTAGAACGGTCGAACCACAGGGTAACAGGAAAAATGTCACAATTGTGGACTTATCAAGAAATTTGTTGGTGGCATTTTGAAATTGACAACCAAACTGATTAAAAGTTTTGAGACAGCAATGATTTTTAGATCAAATCTTCTGTGGATACACAAAAAGTTAACTTACTTGAGTAGATTTAAAAAAATAGATTTCTTTTTACTTTTACTCATATTATTATTATTATTATTATTATTATAGTAACACAATAAGTAATAGTATGACTAATACACACAGGAGTGTTTTTCCAAGCAAACTATAGGAATGTGTGTGTGTGTGCGTCTGTGTGTGTATGCGCGCATGCGTGTGTGTGTCTGAATGAAAACACAAACATGTTAAGTCTTCCTATGAGTTTTAACCTGGGGAAAATTCTCTCAGGCTCTCTCAAACACACACACACACACAGACAGACACACACACACACACGCACACACAGGTGAGAAATGCCAGTGAACTTCTGCTGAAAACTGAAGAGCAGCAAACACCCACACTTTGATGTTTGGACAGCAGCTCTGTGATTTGCTTTTTAATTAAACATATGAATTCCTTCAGGCTCACAGATCTCCACAATTTTCCCACCAAATCATCCTCCCTCTCACATGTTCAAATAACACTCCTAAAAGCCTGGCTTCCCAAAAGCCCTCCAATCACAGTGCACCACCCAATTACTTAATTTCCTTCACTTTTAGTGGACAGTTCTAACAAGTCAAATACTCTTTTACTGTTCTCCAGTAATGGAGGTGCGTTAGAGCCATCTAGTGGAGACTCATAGTAAAAAAAAGCCTTCTGTAATGTAAGCAGTGAGACTTTCACTCCTCAGGACTCATCACTCACACTGCTTTAGTCTGGGGAATCCCGTGCTCCACCAGGAGCATTTGGGTGGGAGTGGAGGTGCAAATTTGTCTCATTTCCCTGAAACCAAGCTCACTGAGCTGCAATTTAATACCACCCAGGTGTGTGTACAAGACTGCTTTCTCCATTCCTTTCCGTTCATTCCTTCAATTTTCAGTCATTCCCTTTCAGACCTGAATGCTTCTTTAAAACAGCAATCAAACAAGGATGCTTATCACTAGTTTGTGTAGCGAGTCATGACTGATCCCTTTTGTATTGTTTGCTAAAAACGAAATCTAAAGAAAAACATTTTTTTGCTCCATTTCGCCTCCTTATTACAGTGAGAGTTCCTGAGTAGAACCGTAGATTTCCCTTTTGCTCTTGCTTTTGTTAGCTTGCTGCTCAGTATTGTATCCACGGGACTCTTGTGAGTGCTGGCCAGGATAGACTGTCAGAGGAAGGAAGTTAAAAGCTTTCAGAAACTGTATTTGAACCATATGAGTGGTGTTAATTATTTATCATGTAAATTCCACTTTAGCCTGAAATTAGATGTACACAATATCCATTTTCATTCAAATGCAGCTGATTAGTTAAAACACAAAATGCTGTTCAGCTTTAGTTGTTTGTTTCTTTATTTGTGCTCTGGAGCTCTATTTGAATGTAGCTCATAAGTACGCTGAACAGGAACTAAAGGTCTAAATCATGCATGTGCATTGCCACATAATGACAAATAGACTGGTGTAAGTGGTTTCTAACACAATATGACACAATGTTCTCCTTAAAAATGGTCAAGAGTCTCAAATTATTTGTATAAAGATTTGTCCACATTTATGCTTCCATGATGTTAAGCTTCAGTTACTTGTCAGCTACAATAAAGTCTTAGTGATAGTGCTCAAAGGGATCACTGTGTAAACTAGCAATTTTTAACTAAAACCCAGTTATCTTCCCCCACAAAAAAAGGATCAGTAAGGGATGACTTAAATAAACTTCAGATTACTTAAAGGTCTATGAATCTACAGAAATATGGAAACTACAGCTTACTTCAAGCTCACAGATTCATGCCAAACCTGACTTGTCATTTCATGGCCTCCACTTAAACAATCTAAAATAATTGTTGCATGTTCACTGGCCACATTAACAGGCTGCATCTCATTCAGCTTCAGCATTATTCTCTTCCTACCCTACTTCCATTCTCTCAAAGGAGCTTTGAGTGAGGCTTTAGTAAGCGAGCTCTTCACAGGCAAGGTCAAAAGAGAAGTGTCGTGATATTTAAATAATCCTCACACAAACACAAATCTATTTAACTGAATCCCCACTGCAGATTACAATTAATTATGAGATTAGATAGAATAGAAGCTTTAGTTTCAAATGCACCCTTCTTTAATCAAATGGGATTATTTAACACTTCTACACCACAGCTATTGCAGGCATAACTTAAACTTTTTGTATTCCTTAGTAATAGCTCACTGAAAGAAATTTTCTACAAAATGCAGATAACACCACATTTCTAAGTAAAGATGGGATATTTCATCATGATTGAACTTTTATTGAAAGTTATTGTTTTGTGAACTGTAGGCACACAGCATCAAAATCTCATCAGTAATGGCATTGATTGAAAAAAAAATACTGCATTTGACTGATATTTCAAGCTGATACTTCACAATATATTTACTGTACTCCAGATGAGCAGAATATTTAGGTGATGCTAGGCAACTGTACTAAAACTGTATTCATTTCACAGCCTGTGTGTAACCTGCCGGCAGTAAATAAGTGTTATTTTCTGACATTTCTGAATCAGCATCAGCAGTGCATTTAAAACATTAATTAGCACCGGCCAATAATAACCAAATCCTTAGACTACAGTCTTGCAAACAAAGTCATTCATATTTCATTATAATCAGGGTTTAGGAACCAGGGGTTGTGATGTCTAATGCCAGAATTGAAATCCAGTAGTTTCAAGTAGTTTCCAAAAATCACTATCTGCACATTATGCATGTGATATATGTGATACTATATATTAATAATGATACAATAGTGACAAAGTCCAAAATACAGGTTATAAGGTTATAACTCTATAGTACAAGACTCTGTACCTCTCGAGCATTACTGTATTTAAAAGGTCAGTACCTTATCTAAAAACTCAGCAAACAATGCCTCTGAAATTATCCAATGTTTTTTACCGTAATAACTGGAGGCCCTCAGTTCTCCAGATGTCTGGTTCACCACCAATAATTCTGACCTGGTCCCTTTCTGTAGAACACAGCATTTCACTAAAACCACTTATAGTTTAACCTTTTGACTGTACAGAATTTATGAAAACCAGTGGAATTCTGCAGATGGTGCTCCACTGTGGTTCAGGTAACGCACAACTCTTCTGTCTGAAGGTGTGTAACTCTCGTGAATGGCAAGGATCCTGCTGTTCTTTTTCTCTCCTTCTCCTTCTAGTCTTCTTACCTCACTACTCCACTGTCGTTCCCTCAGTGACGCATCCTCCATTCCCTCAGCTTCCTGCACGCACTGTTTGCGCTTCTCTTTACTCTCTCAAACACAAAAGCACAGAACACAAAACTCCTGCCTGTCCAATTTTTGAACACTCCCTTGGCAGTCATATCCCCCTTCTCTCACTCTGTGTGTGTGTGTGTGTGTGTTGGTAATTTGCAGCATTTGCAGTACAGATTGCTGTCGGCAGAGCTGGGAGACAACACTGGTCTCTGATGTGAGCTGAGTTCAGACGCTCATTAGAGGAAATTCACAATGTCCCTGCAGTGACCCGCATCACCCTTCACACACACACACACACACACACACACGTCCGCACACACACAAAGAAAAGAGACAGAGAGACACAGAGAGAGAAAGAGAGACAGAGAGAGAAAAGAAAGGAGAGAGAGATAAATAATAGCGATAGAAGGGGGGCACAGTGAGAGATACAAAGAGAGAGAGAGAATGAAAGAGAGGGAGAGTGAGAGTGAGAGAGAGAGAGAGAGAGAGAGAGCGCGCGCGAGAGAGAGAGAGAGAGAGAGAGAGAGAGAGAGAGAGAGAGAGAGAGAGAGAGAG
>JBBPDB010000128.1:17871347-17881698 GCA_037974465.1 Brachypetersius altus | reverse complement strand
AAGGTACACACTGACTGGGCAGGGGTGAAGGCAAGGCAGGGACATTACAGAGAATCAGACTTGGCCTAAGGTTTCTCACTTCAACATGGCATGAGACATCAGCATTGAGGTTTCTCACTTACACATGGCATGAGACATATAGGATGATCAGTACAGGGGAACACACACAACAGAACAGGGGGGGGAACACAGACTAGAACTCAAACAACCTCAGCACAACGCTGGAATAGGGAAACCAAGGATGAAACCAAATACTAAAACCTCTGAATAGGAAACAGAAAACATGACCAAAAACATGAACAGAAAAACCCAAGTATTAAGAAAAACAGAAAACACGGCGTTAACCAGTTCAGACCGTGACAGTTTCCTTCTTATCTTTCTTATCTTATGTTAAAACTAATCCTACTGTGTGGAGACTACTTTAGCTTGGCTAGCTCTCGCTGAGAACTATCATGCTTCAAAAGGATGCAACATTACCACCACCAAGAAGGTGATTCAAATAATATATGCTTTATGGACAAAAGTAATGGGACTCCTGACCATTACACCAAACACGGACGTTAATGACAAATAGATAGACTTTAATATGGATTAGACTTTGCAGCTATAACAGTTTCCAATCTTCTTGCAAGCCTTTCCACAACATTTTGGAGTTTCTGTGGGAACTTGTGCCCATTCATTCTGACTCACAATTTCCTTTCCAGTTCATCCCAAAGGTGTTGGATGGTTGAAGTCAGGGCTCTGTGCGTCCAGTCAAGTTCTTCCACACCGAACTTTTTGCCCTGGGGTACAGTCACTCTGGAACTGAAAAGGTTCTTCCTCAAACTGTGTCCACAAAGCTGAAAGCATGGCATTGTCCAAAATGGCTTGGTATACTGAAACTTTAAGATCTAGCCCATACCCTGAATAACAGATGTGTCTCAATACTTTTGTCCATATAGTATATGTATGATATTTGTGACTTATGCAGACAACTCACAAACTGAACAACACTTAGGATGAAAAAGTTACTTTAACAGCTGTAACACTTTTTTTTGCTGTCAAAATTCACAGAAGTTCTTATAGGAAAAAAAGAGACGGTCAAAAGCATGATCTACATAAAAAATATTGTATTTTGCGCTTGGTTGAGCTCTGCCATTCCCAATGCATAACGAAAGTATATATTTACAGAGCAAAATGAATAAAGTGTATTTGCTATCATTCAAGTGACACGGATAACAGATAATTATCTGTGAAAAACAGATAATTAATTAAACAATAATGGCACCATGCTTTCATGACTACACCTCTTTATTAACATGCAGAACATCAGTTACCTTAGACAAGTAGGCAAGAAAGTATCCATGGCAATAAACACTGTGATGCAACACATGAAAGTGAGTTCTTCTCAAAAATAGACTGGATAAAAATAGTCTAACCAGAACAAGAGAACATAGACCCTCTCCCAATAGAAAAACTGAGGCTTCTGAAGTCACACATGTCAAACTTCTCAGAGTAAGAATGCTGATCTAGGCGGCCTGTCTCCTCAGCAGGAGGGCATTCGTTTGGACATGAAAGTCAAAAATGTTTCTTAGATTAGAGGCACAAACACGTGCTACTCACAAGAAAGTTGGAAATGAATGGCTCAGTAGCGCTGAACATCTATTCGTCTCGTCAGCACAAAGCTCTTTTATCAGAAAGCAAAGACCTTGGCCAGCTCCCTCTCTCCACAGTTGCGCATTTAGCTGGAGTGTTCTGACTTCCAGCACTCACATGTGGAGCAAGGCCACCACACACCAACACTGAAGGGGTGAGACATGAGAAGAAGCTTTATTGCTTCCCAGCTTCATCAGAGACTGGAAAACACTGCGACAAAGCAGCGGCATGCCATTCAATATTAATCATATCTGAAGGCATTTCAGTGGGGCTCACTCCATCAGATATTTATACCAAATGAGAAGCAGATCGAGATGAGCAAGAAGGGGGGCAGAGAAGAGAGGGGAACAGTCTTTATGAGGTTCTTTCAGATGTCCCAGTCATCCGGAGCGTGTTGGAGCAAACAGATAGCGCAGTCTTACATAATAATGACCTACTGATGGAGCAGGTGCAGGGGCGCTTGTGTGTTTGTGTGTATGTGTGTGCATATGTGGGTGTGTGTGGGAGTACACAAATGCATTTATCTGTGTGAAGGTACTTTTCAGCTGGTTTGACCCTGTTCATTACTGTTCAGCATGACCAGGCAACTTTGCATACATGATGGAAAAGTCTTTTCGATTCTGCCGACGTCCATGGAAGTTTAAGAGAGTCGAAAAGATTTTAGCGTTCTTCTTGTTAATTGATGAGACAGTCCATCATGGGCGATTGCTAACAAAAATTCTCTAATGCACAACATGAAGACGTAACTAACCTGAAAATAACCACAGCACTGTCTGTTCAAAAATGCCAGTCATTTGACGAGATACATTCTGGGGGGAACTGCACCCTTTTCATGGTTCAGCTTGGACCTTGATTTCTGAGGTAGAGGTTGGATTGAGTCATGATTTAGCCTGGAAAAAAACAAACTTTAAACTTTAGATCTTTTTAGATGTGCAAAACACAAACCAGAAGCAATTGCAGAAAGAGAATGAAATAAATATGCTCCCGGAAAAAAAAAAATCTTCTGCTCTCCATTAATGTTTACTAGTATGTTCATTTAGTGGGTGTGCTAAATTTATCGGTCTACTTAAAGTTATTATACAGGTAATGTGCCAAACAAGAGATTTGCTCTACTGGCTTAGGGAATCTGCAACAAAAAAGTCAAATAATGAGACAATTAACAACAGGTAGCTACTCAAAATGGGAAAAAGAAATCTCTGAAGCCTTGCTAACCTCCAAGTACCTCTGCAAGATTAATTAAGAACATCACTGTCATTTACATTTATGGGATTTAGCTGATGCTCTTATCCTGAGTGCTCAAGTAGTCCATATCTGTTTCTTAAACCTGTAAAGCTAAACTTAAACTAACGTCCACTATTCAGCCAAGTTCCTGCACTACACCTAAACAACACCGGTCAAAGAAAAGTCAGAAGTTAAGGCAAAAGTAAGGAAGGAATAGGGATAATTTTTTGGGGGACAAATTAGCAAACAGAAACAGAAACTTTATTAGAGGTGATAAAGTGTGTCCTAGAACAGTGCTTTTCTTATCGTTCGCTTTTGTTTATGTCACGAGTCGGGCCGCGAGGCCCAGACTCGGAGCTACCTGGAAGCCGACAGGAACGAGACGAATGCCAGAGCTCCATTCTGATGCGTGTTTATTAAGGCAAAAGAAACAGGGCACTCTGGCCACTCGGTGCAAACCCAAAAACAAAACGGCTGAACAGGAAACAGAAGGCTTGTACATCAGGTGAAGAACTCATGACTAAATAAACACAAAGCAGAACTTAAATACCCCCCATGCCTAGGACAAAACCCAATCAGGAAACACAAACACTTAACAGAACTCAGGACAGGTGCAAACGTGAAACAAAACACAAACAAGAACAAAACTCCATAAAAAAAGCCCTCAGAACCCCAACAGAGACCCACAATACAAAATGAACAGAACAGGCATGATTTAACAAAAACATGGCCACGGACGTGACAGTTTCTTCTTCTTCTTCTTCTTCTTCTTCTTGTTCTTCTTGTTCTTCTTCTTCTTGTTCTTCTTGTTCTTCTTGTTCTTCTTCTTCTTGTTCTTCTTCTTCTTCTTCTTCTTCTTCTTCTTCTTCTTGTTGTTGTTGTTTATCTATCTATCTATTTTATTAGATAGGCTACCTGTTGCCACAAATGATATCTATCCAGCAGGAATGTTAGGACAGAAGATATGAGACTTATTTCAGTTATTTCCTATTGTTTCCGATAACAAAAATCCATTTTACTCACTGATTTACACACAACATCTGTCAAATACACATGAGTTTCAGAATATACAGGTTGCATTTCTATGTACCTACAGAGCCTGTGCACTCTGAACACAGAGCACGTTCCATGAGACAAATAGAAACTCACAAGCTGCCAAAACAGCTTTGATGCATCTTTGTAAGTCTCTGAAACTGTTCTTGAGGGATTGAACAACATTTTTCCAAAAGACAGTTCCAGAGCCACCACACACCTGTCAACCATCAGGCTTGTACCTTTCTCTTAGTGTGCAATACACATGCACTTATGAACATCCAAAAACAAACCCACTTTTAAAGTCACATTGATCATTTTCTTAATAATCTGTTCAGCATTGTATCCATGTCACAGAGAATGGCAGGATGTTACTAGTTTAGCTGCATCATAAAGTACATTTGAAGCATCTGCACTGATTACATTCCTTCACATATTTCACCCTTATTTCATTTGTCACCTGTCAGTATCTCAAACACTGGCACTCAATAACCACTAAATGAGATCCTGAGGCAATTTATTCAAGGGCACAATCTGTGCCATCAGCTCTTATTAAAAATGTATGCTCTTAATACATTGTTATAGTGTCTGCTAAGTACTCAACAGGTGGGATTTCAACCATCTACAACTGGATTTGATCATTAAACACTCATCTTCTGTCCACTTAGCTTATGGTTGATTGGAATAAAGCTACCAAGTGTGAGGTCTAAACTTACACACCCCTTACGTCCAATATCTTAACCATTCAGTCATCGTGACCAATAGAATAAACATTACCTTACTGCCATAATAAAACACATATTTCTAAATAGTAACTTTACAGAAAGGAAAGGTGTTTACATATTTATTTGGGTGGTTATTGACATTTATCATGTAACAGATTTTGTCATAATAAACTTTTCAGGGCATATTGCAAATATCGGCAACATTTTATGCAAGTTATTTTGGAGCATTTGGTTAATTTGTTCAAATGTTCACGCAACATTAATTTATTCAAATGGTAAAAAAAAAACACTTCAAAGATTTTATGTGACAGTGATGATAAGAAAAGTGCTGCAAACATATCGAGAAGAGAAGGCCTGAAAGCAGTAGATTTCTCTACCTTTGGAGTTTACACTTTAATCTACCCAATGGCGCAGGTAAAAAAAATGCCAAGGATCCCTTTGAAAATGATCAATTATTCTAGCTGAGGCTTGCCAAGCAACAGAGAGAAAGAGACCATGTGCACAATAGTGAGAATAAGAGACAGAGGAGAGAGAGAGCGACAGAGGGACAGCTTAATGAAAATGAATCTATTCTAAGACTATTCATTCCAGCTTTGCTTAGTGAGCGGACATTCTTACACACTTCTCCCCTTCACATCTCGCTTTTAGAGCTCTAAGCTCATGAGAACAGAAATACACTTTAATGCTCTTAAATCCAGCCAGAAGGCTAGAGACTACTGGAGACATTCTTCTATTGTGCTGTTTTATTGAATGTGTGATGCCAGGGTGCATTCACTGCACCCTGTTTATGATAAAGAATGTCACGTACATTTTGTTACATACACAAATTCACACATACATGTAAATGGACAAAGAAAGGAACAACACGAATGCCATGAAGTGAATACATTCAACCCAAGCCGCAGAAACAGTGTTTTCTCTAATGTGGCGCAATGCATGAATCGGCCCACTCACACTGCGGTTGCCTCGGCAACCACAGGAACAGATGCGGGTCAGAGCTAGGAGAGGGCAATCAGGATCCGTCACCACAAAATTATTCATTTACGCAAATATACGCCCATTCTCACGCACAGACCTGCCATGAGCATATCTTGGTTCATTAGTTCTCCAAAACTACAAATCCCATAATTCTACCTGTGAACAGGTATTCACCTCAGCTTCAATCCCCTCCTTACAGTGGAGAGGGAGAAAGAGAGTGAGCTCCTGTGCCACCAAATTACACAGCACACAGTCCCCTGTGTGCTCTGCCAGTTGAAGATCACAATGGTCTCAGAGACCATGAGATTTGCTGAGCCATGACAAATCTGTCAGCCCTAAGAATGAAACCACTCTTCCTAGATGTATCTTGCATTAAAAAGTCCAACTCGAACTCGAGTTCACAATTTCTGCTCTTCAAAAATACTTCTCCTAGACTTGATAAGGATAAATAAAATACAATTTTCACATAGAGATGTAGTACGGTATTCGCTGGAAGCTAAAACCCTTGAAGATGACAGCGTACCTAATGGGGGAATACGCCCAGGAATCTTTTTATACCACTTCAACGTTGACCGAAGCAATTTTCTGGATTAGTGTTCCCTACTAAGAACACTAATCCAGAGGTTTCAACTACACAGACTAAGTGAAATGGATCATTAGGCGAGCATGAAGGTGAACTATATTGAGAAGGGTAGGAAGAGCCATTTGTGAGGCACAGCATAAGCACTCTCTGTTTTACAGTGAACAAACCAGTCTGTTTGGAGTTGCTTATGCAGGACAGAGTGAGCCAGAAAAAGGAAAATAAACTGCAATCACCGTCTCAAGTCCTAATGATGTACTTTGCTTCACTAACTCGACAGCAAGTACAGGCACTTGACAAACTCATGAGGTCTACGCATTCTCCTTTCCTTATTTTGTGTTTGTTAATAGTTCTAGGAAAGGCATAATAATCTGAGCCAAGGAAATGTTTTTGATAATTAAAAGCCTCATTACATCTTCATGGTTCTATATAATGCAAAAGCATTACTACACACTCAGTTTTTTGCTTGTTGGAATAAAGTTACCAGGAGAAGGGTTCTAAATCCACATTCTATGTACAACACCTTTACCACTTGTGTCCATTATGTTGATACACAAGCATGCATACATACAGCAGTGGTTCTTAACCCTGGACTGAGAGGCTCCGCTTCCTGGCACATGCTGGTGTTTTCCCTGCCAGCAAAACTTAAGAATTTGTTAAGATTAATTTCCTTAACAATCCCTTCCTGAGCGGATATCTTTATGATTTTACTGATGCAGATATCGATATTGATACTGCTTATCAAAGCTGAAACTTATCAGTGTTCTTTTTGATTTTATAAATACTTTGTTTTAGTTCAGTTCCTTGTTGAAGTTAAATTGTTTCTTGAGCTTCCTGTATATACAATGAGGGAGAAGCAATCGATATAAAAGACTGGACAACAAATGTCTGGTAGTGATGTGGAAAGCGTTGCTCCTGTCCTTCCAACTGATCCAACCCAGCATTAACCAATCGGGATTCATTCATGTGCATAATTCAGCACAGTTTGTCCAGGAGCTTATCAACATTTTGGAATTGATTAACCATGAACTGGTACCAATTAAATACCAGTTCTAGATACCCATGTCTAGAAGTGGGTGTATAGATTCATGGTTGAAATAAAATAATTTGGAGGTGCAGGTCTTTTCTTTGTCACTAATCGAGATCTTTTTTTCATGAAGGACAGAAAGGTATTCCTCGCCCTCAAAATGCACATATCAAAGATGATACCATAAACACCAGGTCTACAGCTACTTCAGAGTGCCTTGATTAAGCTTCCAATTATGACAATCTAGGACAGACTGCTATCCTGGTCGCTTTCATTTCTGGAAAGAAATTAGCAAAACTAAGTCAATGGCAGAGGACTGAGTTTGCATATGATCAGCAGATGGAGGAGCCAGACACTTCTGAAAGCAGGTGGGGGGATAAATGAACGTCTGCAGAGTGATGGGGGAGGATCTCTGAGAGATTATCATTTAAGGGGTATGGGTTTCCCTTGTCATATGACCAAGAAATGGGTTCCGGAATATAAAGTTATAATAATTTCTTGTGCTGTGGAAGAAAACAGTATTTTACTGCTTCAGATAGTTTTGACTCAACAGGTTTCCTGTTCTTTTACCCAGTACAGGGAAAAACGATCATCCGTCATAAATCAAATGCTGCAGAAAGAGATTGGAATGAAATACACTAGAATTTTTCGGTACCAGAAACACCATGTTCAAGAGCATGGTTTGCTATGAGTGTAAGTCAGAGCAAGCTGTTTAGGGCTACACTCACGTGTCCATACTGCAAGAACCAAAACGTGCAACAACAAATGCAAGTGATGGTCTCAAACTGTGAAACACGAACAGAACACAGCCACAAGAATAAAGATAACCTCAAACAAATAGGCAACAAAGTCACAGAATAAAGCAGACTGCATATGAAATGTGCTGGGGGGAAACGACAAGAAGCAACTCTGGAGGGAACATCCGTACAGACAAAATAAACACAAAAGAGTACAGACAAAACAACGAGAACATCACTGCCTACAGACAAAACACATCACAGACTGTAGTTACACAAAACTCATGCCTTCAGCACAAATCAGCACCGAAGAGGGTGCAGAAGTGTTGGCACTCACCATGAACTGCACGTTGTCGAAGCCATTGGCCAGCAGGTGGTTCTCGTACTGGACCAGGCCGATGTTGTCCAGCCACTGTCCCACGGACTGCACAGGACACCGGGGGCCTATGAGGGGGTGCAGAGGGAGCCGTTTGAGCAGAGAGTACCCGTCCACTCTGTAGCAGCGGCAGTCCGGCTGAGACAGCTGACATTGCCACATCATGTTCCGTGCAAAGTGACTGTCAAAGGATCCCGCCATGCTCAGAAACTCAAGAGTGGACAGCAAAGAAGAGAGGACAGGGTTGGCGGTGGGGGTGGGGGTGGGGGCTAGAGAGAGAGGAGGAAGAGATGGGAAGAAGAAAAGAGAAAGCGTCTAGAGGCAGGGATGGGTGGGAGAAGAGTGAGAAGCTACAAGAAAGGATGAGAGGAAGAGAGGGGTGGAAGGAGAAGAGAAGGAGAGGAATCCTCTGTGCAGGTAAGAGAAAAAAGAGTCTTCTTTCTTGAAAGAGTGGGAAAATGATGCAGCCAAAAGAGAGAGAAACATCAGAGAAAAAAGCAAAGACAGAAAAAGGGAGATGGATAGGGAGAGGGAAGAAGAGGAGGAGGATGAGAAGGAGGAGGAGAGGGAGAAGTCAAGGTCCAAAGGTAAAGAGGCTTCGGCCGCTGGACATGCTGAGGGCTGAAAATCCTGTCCCCCGATGCTGCTCAGCTGTTGCTTGTGGACGCTGCGCCGCGTTCAGTGTGTGTGGAACGAACATGTGTATGTGCGTTTCTGCATGTGTGTGAGTGAGAGAGAAAGACAGAGATGGAGAGAGAAAGACAGAGAGGGGGGAGCATGCAGCTTGCCTAGTAGAGCGCTCTTTATCAACTACTCCCACACTCATCTGTATGCTTCTGCAGCCCGCTCCTCAGTGCTCCCCCGCTTTCTCTCTCTCTTCCTCTATTCCTCTCTCTCCCTGACTCTCCCTCCCTTTGCTTTCTTCCTCTCTCCCTCCCTTCCGCTTGTTTCTCTTCTTTCTCTCTCCCTATCTTTCCCCCTCTCTAGCAGTACCTCTGTCTCTAGCTGCCGATAATAGCCATCAGATCAGCTCTAGCCTCTTTGTCTGAGTGCGAAGCTGCTGCTACTCCCTCCTACGCAAACTCACACATACACACACACACACACACACACACACTTTGTGGGTGTCTGTGAGCACTGGTGGAATGGCAGCATAAACAGGATTTCTCTCAGTGGACCAAGTGCGACGAAGGACCGTTGCATAGGAGAGAAGAGGAGAGGATAGAAGAGGAGAGGGCAGAAGGATGGAAACTGCAGCGGTTGTCCAATCATTAGAAGAGCTGTCTTTCCAGACAGTGTGAGATGTTCCTCTGTATTGAGCTTTAGCGTAACGCTGATCTGAGGTCACCACTTGCAGATAAACTTCTCTCTAAACACCCCCTCCCCCCTCCAATCACTTTCTGTCCTCGCATCGCCGTTACGGCTACAGCAGAGTGTCAGCAAGCAGAGCAGTGCACAGTAACCATAGTTACTTCTCAAAAAGCTCAGCTTTCACTGAGCTGTAGGGAAACCTGCCTCCAGCATACTGCAGACTGCAGGAGATACGCACCAGCACGGTGGCTGTACTGTGCCACATTAAGACAACAGTATTTTTCACTGGAACTGGAATGTATGTAACGAGTAAGGATGTTATTTGTCCACCAGATAACATCTAAACCATGTCACACTAAATCACTGCAAATAGACTTGCTAATGTGATTTCTCTAGAAATCCTACTGTGACATATAGCTACTGTTACATATATGGGGTATAAACTTCTGCTACTTTTTAACTAGTGCAAACCTACAGGGCTAGTGGTTAATCTATTTTGCATTTATATATACATTTAAGTTTTGTCACATATTTTGTGTAACTGGGACGATTCCAATTGTGTTGGGGGGGAGACTTGCAGTTCAAGAGACAAAAATAAAAAATAAACAAAAGTAATCTCATCATCCGCATCGAAGGTTTTCATTGCTCTTATAGCTCACACACACACACACACACACACACACACACACACACACACACACACACACACACACACACACACACACACAC
>JBBPDB010000128.1:17854451-17868627 GCA_037974465.1 Brachypetersius altus | reverse complement strand
ACACACACATACACACACACACACACACACACACACACACACACACACACACACACACACACACACACACACAAACAAGAGCTTTAACTCCTGTAAGCCTGTGGAACTCCTCCAGCTGTTTTTTTTTTTGTACTTTTTTAGTAGAATGGATTGTCATCCAGTTTCTTTATGCTTTGATAAAATGAAGAATGTAGATTAAGAATGTCTTTTCAGACAACAGCTTGACACACTTTCAACTGACATTTAACAGGGAAATCATTACTTTTAGCCAAGCATAACATATTCAAAAAGTACCTTTTGTGGAGGCGCGCACACACACAAATGCACTCAGACAAACAGTCATGTGCAGGGATGCACACACACCTGAGTGGTCTTCCTTGTTCTCATCAAGCTCTGTCCCAATCCCAGCGCCGATGGAACTCATAATCTTATCAATCTACAGTGACAAAGAGAGAGAGACAGAGAAAGAGAGAGAGAGAGAGAGAGAGAGAGAGAGGAGAAAAATTGTGAGAAGATTGCATGTTTGAGTTGTGTTTTTGTTCCTGTTTTTGTTTTTCTCCCAATGGGATGGTGTCTAACCTGCCTCTTCTCACTCTCTAATTCTCATATTCCCACATCTAATCTAGTCTTGACCCTGCCTGCCTCCTCTACAGACTGTAATTACACTCGGAAGGGCCAGGTAATTATTGGCTAAAAGCTCCTCGGAAAAAGGGGACATTTCTGCAAAGTAACTCATCATCATCCGTTCTGTCTGAGCACACGGCGCACTGACGGTAGCACACAGTACTTTTGATGAGTCCGAGCTCGTTAAGGAAAGAGTGTGACTGAATACAGAGCACCTCACATCCTTCCAACCGCCAACTGTTTTCGAAGGCTCTTCTCCATTAGCTCCCAGTGGACTTTTAGTATTTATAAGGAGTGTAACCATAAGTGTATGTAAAGTTGCAGAATTCTACATCTATTTTTTCATCACACAGCTGTATGTTCAGTGAACACTCCAGAGTTAATCACAGCTGGAGAGCATGACTGACAATGTTTGACCACCCAGAAAGTCTTTTAAATGCCTTAAAATTAAACCTTCATCTCAAATCTAAAATACAGGTCCAGATTTTAATTAAATTAGTGCAGGGCATTATGTAATTCATGCCGACAATTCTTGTATCGCACATTAACGCTGTGTTTTTACAATTACTCTTTTTTTTTTTGGGGGGGGGGGGGTTGCTTATAATGGATATAAAGCTATAATGGTTCCGGCGCCCATGCTCTGGACTCTGAGAGTACCTTGTTTTTCAATAACAAACTATGTAAAACGAGAATATCCTGCAGTTGCAAATAGCTTTGGTTTTACATTGGATTTGATTACATTAGTGTTTAAGTTGAGATTTACAGAAATATGTAAGTATGTGTTAAAGGGAACACTGCTGTTAGAATGCTCTTTATTTGTTTCAAATGTTTGCAAACCAAATGTTCTTGCACTTTTGTTTTAAAATAAAAGAGCACAATACACTACTTTTTAATTCATTATTGAATTTGCTTCTAACAATGCGATTTTAAAAAAGTGAATCGTTGCCCTGCACTACCTCTGTACCACAGCCTTATACCATGTTAGTGCCACTGTGGTGCACAGAATGGTGGAGTACTAAAATGATATCTGGTCAACAGTAGTTCTGTGGTGGTGCCTTTCCAATGATAAATGTAGAACAAGGGGACTGCCAGTCAGTAATTATAAGCCTACAAAGTACTAAGATGACTTAAGTAACTATGATTAGTGAAGACTCAGCTAAGATCTACTGCTTAGACTCACTCTACCTCCAAAAAGACAAGAGCCCACCTTTTTTGGTGAATTTAAACACAAGCCTGTAATTTCACTCAAAACAGATGGTGCTATTAGTTTTGTCACGCGATATTTTGTCATGAGAGTTCACAGCTGAATCAGATTCCATTATATCCAAGACTGAGACATCACTGTAAGACACCTGACAGCTGGAACTGGGCCTAAACTGGCCTTCTCCTACAATCCAATTTGTTGCTTTTTTCGTTTTATTTGTGAACACGACACCACAGTCGTTCAATATTATGTACGTGGCATAAATTCAATCATCTCTCCTGGATTCTGACCAGAACCATGCATCAATCCGATGATATTAGATCACCCCGCCCTGTGACTGCTTTGATACACACCTATCTAAGTGATCAATTTCAAACAATCAATATGTTTTGGCCAGTGGCAAGCACACACAAACTGAATCACACTGGAGAGGGCTGCCTAATCTGAAATCCAGACCTGCATGTTCAGGTTATACAGCCTTGCGATAAATGTTACTTGTTTTCCAGCTAAAATCACACATTAGAATTTGTATCATCAGACCATCCCTGCTTATTTTGTGCTCACTTGATAATGCATTGCTCCTTGCATAATTACGTATTCATTATTCACACACTTTCTAACCCAAAATTTAGTGATTGTTGACTCTTGCATGCTGCAAAGCACATTGGCTCTGATGCTTTGGCTTAAAGATGCCATGTTAATCAGGCTGATTATTATCAAGGCAAATTGAGACATAGGGCATTTTTGTTTAATAAGGTTTTATGAGGCTTGCTTAAGAAATCATGTTAAAATGTATCTGTATAAACATCAGGCTTACATGGAAGAAAACATTGATCTGCAATAAAAGCAATGGAATGACTGAGCACACCACACAGAGCCCCTTAAGCTCTCACCCATGCTATAAAGAACAGTTTTGCCAATTATTTAATTCTGTTTTGTTTTATTATTATGAGACCATATCTTGTGAAAAACTGAGTCAAAAACTCAAGGTAGACGCCTCATTTGTGCCGATACGTACCACGAGAAATATTTTACTTTACAGTTTTACTGTTAGCTCCAGTGGCATAATCTGATTGATTGAGAGTCTCAAGTGTATTGTTCTGCTGAGCACCTGCTGCTTTACACTTGAGGTGACGGCAGTTTTCTACTCCAGCACAGAAAACAAATACCTCTGACCACTTTTACACCAATCAGCCACTGAAGTGAAGTGAATAACAATGATCATGCCATTACAATGGCACCTGTCAATGGGTGGGATATATTTTGCAGTTCTTGAAGTTCATGTGTTGGAAGAAGATATAATGGGTAAACGTAAGGTTAAGGTCAAACAGTAATGGCTGGATGACTGGGTCACAGCATCTCTAAAACAGGAAGTCTTGTGGGGTGTTCCCAGCATGCAGTGGTTAGTAGGCCAAATGTTGTGGTTGGTTATTTAGGATTACATTTCACACTACAGCCCATTTGGTCAGATTCTGAAGAAGACTGTGACAGTAAATTTGCATCAAATAACCCAACCTGTCGTCCCTAAGCTAAACTAATATTAAACTAACTGGAGTTAGTTTAAAAAAACAGAATACAATTCTGCAAAAAAAAAGGCGGGTTGTAAAATGTTTTATAAAAACTGACTGAAATAAATCACATTCAGGAAAATTTGGAAAAATCTAAGCTGTAAACTTGATATTGCGAGAGTTTCTCCTTTTGTGTTCACAGTAGCTCGGTCACAGTCTCAAGCCAAAGTCAAAGCCTGTGTAATTCCATCATATGAAATTGATAAGATGTCATCCTTCACAATATTTGCCATGTTTTTGCTATTTCTTCATATTGAAACAAACAAAAAAATCATGGAGTAGAAATTCTGTTAAACACAGAATGTTAATTACACGTAATAAATGTAATTATTCACATAATTAACAATAACTATGCAACTGCATTTGTAAAAAGGTTAGCAGAATGAATAACCTGTAAGGGTTAAGGTCAGACAATAGAATTAAATGGTTATTATAATGGTAATCAAGGGCTAATGATGAGTTATTACCTCCTCCCACTCGGCTGTAAAGGAGGGGGTCCGCTCCAGTCTGGTGGGGCTGCCTCCTTTCGCTGGGCTGTTCTGACTCTGACCGCGTGAGTTCCACTGCTCCTCCTCAATGGGTGAAACAGCCACTAGGTTGGAGTCCGACTTGGAAAAGTTTCTAGACAACTGTAGGTCCAGGATGTTGCGTGGCACAGAACGCATCCTGCCCAGAGTGCAAGCTCTTTCCTCGTAGCCCGCAGCACTACTAAGACTGCTGCTGACTGCTGGGCTGGACGATTCGTTGCTGCCCCGTTCCTCGCCGTTCCTCAACGAATCTGCCTCTGACTGGGCAGTTGGTGGGCTCTGGTTGACCCGTGTGTGGAAGATAGTGCGGTAAACGACCTGTGGTTTGGCCTCCTTTTGGCCCTTAGGTGGAAGTGGCTGGACGGTGGTGGGCCGGGGTAAGGGGGGGACAACTGGTTCGGGTGCTCGAAGCAGGTTGCCGTGACGCTGCAGGGGCTCGGGGGCGCAGAGCTTGCGGACTCGGCCGTAGAGCTGGTAGGGATTGTCCGGCGACTCGCAGGCTGGAGAGGAGCCGTGTAGAAGCCCAGCAAACTGCTCCGGAATGTGGCTGTCCCTGCGTTCGTCCCTCAACACACTTTCCCTCTGCTCCGACACCTCGTCTAAGACAAAGAGGGAGCCACAGGAATATTTGTCTCACACACGAACAGTAACAAAAGCAAATGTCAAGGTATTTGGGTTTACTGTCTGCTCTCGACACCACTTCAAAGGAGGACTCAGAATATCTCCATTTACACAGCAATGTTATATGGAACTGTACTGCATTCATGAGACATGTGTGTTTGTGTGTGTGCATGCATGTCTACACATTTAAAGGATCATTGGTCCTTGAAAGTGGTGAGAAAATAGCCAAATGGAAGCCTCAGGCTGGGGGGCAATGTGTCTGATGAAGTGTGTGTGTGTGTGTGTGTGTGCGCATCCCCTGAGGAGAAAATTCTTTCAGTATGACGTTCATGCAGCCCTGCACACAGAACTTTCACTACAGAGCCCTTAAAAGCGTCTGTGTCCGCAGGCCCTCAGGAAGCTAAAGTGTGACGCAAGCACGTGGTCCGAGAACCCACAAAGCCCATTTCTGAAAGGTTGGTACGTTTTTTCAGTCATTAATTATTGTAGGTGTTTATACACTCGCTATGGTGTAGTTTTGTCCTTAATTACAGTTTTAGTACCCATTATTACTGGCAATTACACACTGTTCCCAAGGGAACGTCAGAAGTGCTTATTAATCAGCATTATACAGATCACATTAATCACACTCTGAGCTTGCCAATGACAACTCGCAAAGATTTGACAGCCAAAGCAGTCGATGTACACCAAAGCAAATGATAACATGGGTTTGATTCGGGTTGGCTGGCTATTTGTGCCTGCTTTCACTGCTATGTTGATAATGCAGCTTAATCAACAAAGCGAATATTCAATGACAAGGCAAGAGCGAACCAAAAAATAAATACTTAAATAAAAAAAAAAACATTGTGGAGACCTTCATCAAAGAGTGAAGCTGTTTTGCATACATACTCTGGCTTCATACCCAAATCCTAAGCAAAATAAATACAAATAGAAAAGATCAAGGTAGCTCAGTCCCTTAAAGTCGATTTCTACATTCACACAAAGCAAGTCCCTGAGCCAGATCTCATTTACAGAGCATGTTTTATGAAAGACACTGTTACAAAGCATTTCGCATCTTTATAGAAATGCAGGTCCATTCCCCGGATGCCATAGGGTTTGCAAATTATTTTTAAATTACCTTTTTTTAAATGACCTTTTACGGTAATATTTATTTTTACCTGACATCGGGGGTGATCACTTGTGTCTAGGGCTGAAAAATAATGAGGAAAAAATGGATATTATAATAACAATACAAGAATCAATAAATTAGGATTAAAACATATTCCTTCAGTATTTCCGCTAAGATGTGCAGCAAACAAATCTCGCTGTATTTTTTTAAATCTTGCCAGGCAGGGTTGATGGGTCCACCAAACACGTCTAGCCTAAGGTCTTTTCAAACAGCACCCACCAGATCCTGAAGCTTTAGAATATTCTGCGGCTTCGCTGAACCAAACCCTAAACATTAGTGGGGAGCCATAGGGCAAAAATATATTGTCAAGATACATGATACATTACGACCAAATGACCAAAGATACATTACGACCAAATGTCATGATATGGCGCAATATTTATTTTTTCTAATGCCTGATAAGTCAAAATAGAAAAGAACACAATTATATCCACAATATATCAAAAAAGTACAACATTTTATTTTTATTCGATGTTACACAACCTGCACTGCACTAAATCCAATTATCCATTACCCTATTTAACAGGCATTTCAGTTTCTGAGCATGTCTGACATAATGTATATGTTTGTATATGTCTCAGTATTCCTATATGGATCTTGTTTATCTGCCATGACAGAGTAGCATATGATACATGTGTGAAGAGGCGTACAGCTCGTTAACCATATGGTGAGCGTCGGCGTGCCTGTGGCGTGTACCGGAGTGAACTCTGCTTGTTAGTGTGGATGAGAGTGGAGAGGCAGGGGGGTCAAAGGCCCTATCAAACCCCATCACCCATGCAGACAGATACAGGCAGACAAATTTTCCCTCTCTGCATTGCCACCTAACATTAGAGCTGTGTTCCAGCACAAGTTAAAAATGCCACTCTCTGATGATAGCAATCAAATTACGCCCTTGCCGGCACAAGAAAAAAGAGAGAGAAAAATATGGAGAGAGATGAGGCAGGAGAAGGATGGGAAAATACTGAATTTGTCACCACTGCAGATTACAGCCAGTGAGTGATTTAAGCTACGAACTTCTATGCAACTGCAAAACATCTGACTGGGACAGACAAAGGTAGGCCAACTTAATTCTATGTCTAAGCTCTATGCCTATGAATTACTGATTATTTTTCCCAGTCAAATGCATCTTTAAAGAGCTTGAATTTCTCCCAAAAGAAGCCAGACAAAGACATGTTTTGTGTTTGAAGTTGGATTCTTCAGTTTCTATCTAGCCAGCAGTGGAATTAGCACTGTGGATGTCTCAATCACATACTGGCCTCAAAAAGGGGTGATTAGGTAACCTTAAATAAATGTGCATATAGTTGCTGGAACAAAAGCTCATATCACTAAAAAGGTAGCTTTACTGACTTTCAATACTAGTTAATGTACCAAGATTTTAGCTATAATAAACCATTTTTATTAATCTTGTCCATCATAACATTTTCAAATTATGTGAAGAAAAAATCTGACAATGAACATCATTTTGTTTCTGACACTGTATTATGCAGTTTTTTATTACATGAAAAAATGTTTGTCATGTGTAAACACACCACAGCTAGCACAGTGTGAATAACATTAAATTCTTTCTCTGCATTTAACCCATTTACCATGTGAATCAGAGGGCAGCCAACAACATAGTACCTTGCACAAGAGTACCTCAGTGATGCCACTGGCAGTCCTAGGACCCACAACTTTTCTATCACAGGAGCAACTCCCCCTTGGTTACATTAATGCAATAATTACAGTGCAAAACTAAAGCCATTAAATATGTCTTGGCTGTGTAACTACATTTAGAGTAAGGCCCACCCGTCACTCTAAACAACATCAAACTGAAGTGTAGAGGTGCTGGTCTATAGCTGAACAGCATGAGCTATCACAACATTGGCAAAAGGTCAATTCATTTCCAGTCACAACAACAGGTCAAGCAACAGAGCAGCCACGCGGCAACATTAGCAGGGCAGAACACGGCCACATAATTTCTAATGATGTCTTTCACACTACTGGCAATGCGGAAAACATAAGGCAAGTAATGATGCCTGCACATCTGGATTTCTGAAAGAAGATCAATGGACTTATTGTGCCTCATGTAAAAATCAGTCGATCATGCCTGCTCACTCCACAAGTATAGAAAATGACCATTGATCCAGAAACATTTGATGTAGTTCTGTAACAGTTCCCATGGCTGTCCCAGTCGCTGGGATACTGAGCCTGGGCACCCCCCATCACTTCCTTATTTAAGCCCAGTCAACCCGGATCTCATCATTAGTCCACCTAAATACCTTCTCAGCCGCTGTGTGTTTGCTTGTGTGTGTCCCTGGATTGCGCCCCTGTTATAAGGATGATCTAAGTAGTGGATGTTTGCTATCCACTGAGACACTCTGTGGTTGATTCACGACGGCCTCACTCAACAGAAGAATGCTTCATGCGCCTCCTGTGGGATTCTGAAATAGCTTTGTCTGTATGAACTCTCTTTCTGACCCATATAGGTCTAACCTGCCTGAACTGTAGCCTAACTGTAGCCCAAGGCATAGCACGGTTAGTATCTCTCCTGTTTACTTTTGTTCACCTTAACTCCTGCATGTGTGTCTCCTGCCTGGGTACCCACAGCAATCAGTGCATGTTCAGACAGACCAGTGAATCAATCAAATATTGATCTAGGCATAAATACAAGCAGGAATGTTTTCGTTGCTGCTTTGGAGTAGGTTCACATGTTAGACAGAAAACAATTTAAAAACAACACCACAGTTATTATAGAATACATAACTTGCAAAGGCGAAGTGCCCCCAAACTGTGAATGGGGAGTGAAGAGGGGTGTCTGTGTGTGAAAGCTCTTTTTTAAGTGTAGAAAAAAAACAGTGCAAGTGCTCAGAGGGAATATCTCACGACAGGTATGGGTGGATCCTGTTTTGGTAAGAAGCAGCCAGTGTGAGGTGTTGTCTGAGATGCAAAGGGGGTACAGAGAAACATGATGCGATCCTGAGGAAACTGGGCTACAAAGTGTATGCTTTCTTCTGAGGTTGCTGCTCATATTAAAAAGAACTGGGAAGAGAGAGAGAGAGAGAGAGAGAGAGAGAGAGAGAGAGAGAGAGAGAGAGAGAGAGAGATGGAAAGTAAGTTTGATATGTATGTAAATTACAAATGTTCCACATTCTGTATATCACCCTTCTACTTTCTTTCTCTCGCTCTGTCTTTCTCTCTTTATCTCTCTGTCCCTCACTCTCCGTCTAGTTTGGGCTCTGTTGCAATATAGCAATATAGAGACAGAGAGAAAGTAGGAGAGTGATGTACAGAAGGAGGGAATGTGGGGCATTTTTAATTCACATACATGTCAAACCTACTCTCTCTCTCTATCTGTCTTTCTATCTTTCTCTCTCTCTCCAGCTGCACTCGCAACAGGTGACATGCGGTTGTCATAGCAACAGCTCCCCGGCTTTCTCAAGCCTTGGGCAGAAAGTGCTTGGCCTTCAGGAAAGGAGGGAACACTGGAGACAGGCAGAGACAGACAGAAATGAAGAAAGTGTGAGACAGAGAGAGACAGAAAGAGAGAGTGAGATAGAAAGAGAGGGAGCAGAAAGACAGCAGAGAAAGGGTGAAGAGACAGAGAGAGAGAGAGGAGTGAAAAAGAGACAGAGGAAGATAGATTTTGAGACAGAGGAAGATAGATGTGCAGGAGAAGAGCCAGTGGAGAAAGATGTGAGCAAAAAGAGTGTCTGGCAGAAATCAGGCGAAAGTCACAATTTAAGTCCCATCAAATGTAACTGCAACAGAGAAAATATTTCTTCCTCCAGACACGTCACAAACACAAGGCCACAAAGCTGACCTCTAGCTACCTGTGGATGACAGAAAAGCAACATAACCTGACCATAAAGACGCGTTCTGAACATTCCATGAAGCTCTTACTGATGAAGCACAAATGCTAAACCACAAAAGCCTTCCAGCAGTGTCAGCTGGCACATGTTTAGTCTTCTTTTGGAATCTTTCACATAATATTTGATCACTGTTGCTTCAAGTAATAAAAAAAATACTAAAGGGTAAACAGTAAACAACTATTCAGTACTACACCACATGTTCTATAGTATCCAGACACTTCTTCAAAGTATATAATTCAGCTACTTTAAGGTGCACTCACACAGCATTCTGAATGTTGATGCACAAATACAGCTGTATAGAAAAGCACTGGCAACAGAACAAGATGTTCTAGAACTGCACATGAGCCACCATACACAACACTAAGAGTCACCTGAAGTGGTCTAAAGGGTTCCCAGCATTGGGCTATAGACCAATAAAAGTGCATTCTGTGCATAGATTGCTGTTCATTCATTACTTTGGAGTGGTGTTTTTGCTCCAGAACTCTATCACCCAACATCAGTACCTGACCATGATAATCCATAATGGGCTCTTTATCAGCTAGGTGTACCATACTTGAGGTTAACGTAAATATTAGAGTCTGGACACTGCAATTAGTGTGTCCACAAAACCTGGCTTGATTTACGGTGCTATTCCTGGTGCTGTTAGATATTTTTAGAAACAGCAGTAAACAGTGGGGTTTATAACATAGAATGGGGGATGCAGGCACCTAGCGATTAAGTGGAGAGATCAGAGCACAGCACGCATACACACACACACACACACACACACACACACACACACACACACAAACCTATGGTGGAGGATGAGTGGAAATGGGCCATCGATTCAGGGCTCAGCAGGGCTCAGATGCTAACGCAACAGTAGTGATTCCTCAATAAAGCAAACCTCACTCCCCTAAAATAAAATTACCTCTCCACAGAGGCCCCAAAAATAGCCTGGCCTGTCTTAACCATAACACTTTCCCTCCCACTCTCTCTCTTTTTGATTTTTGGGTCTTACCTTAAAACTGGAAGGCAGTTAAACAGGCGTCCACAGGTGTGGAGAAATGAGCTCAAGAGAAGTGCTCTAACTGGCCCTCACTGACAGTCCCACCTCTAAGGGTCACATACTCACTCATGCACACATCCAAAGTGATCTGATAGGCCTGCTGTTGCAGCACACAACATTCCAAAAGTATTTTCAGTGCAGAGTTATACTCCATACACTTATGAGTGCAGACATACACGCCCATATCCACACACACATACGAACACTTGTCTTGTCATGCAGTAGACACTTCCAGAGGGGGAGAGCGATAGGTATGTTGATAAGTGCTCCGCTCTAAGTGGAACCGACAATGAGTGTTCGCTAACATGAGGTTAGCGATTGAAGACAATGGAACACAGTCAGGATGAGGCGACATAAACATCACAGAGAGAGAGAGAGATAGAGAGAGATAGAGAGAGAGAGAGAGAGAAAGTGAAAACACAGGGGGAGAGAGACGGAGTGAGAACATAGACAAAGAAAGAGTGAGAACAGAGAGTGAGTGAGAATGTAGCAAGAGAGAGAACATAGAGAGAAAAGGAGAGGGAGACCACAGAAAGCGTGTGATAACATAGAGTACTTTATAGTGAGAGAACAAAGAGACAACAATTAATAACAATTCATCATTCAAACAATACTTCTCCCACACAACTAGCAGATACAAGCAAAGAAGTTAACTCATCCTCTGTTAACACCCCTAATTAAGGCATTATCTATTTCTATTTGCTTGTTGAACATAAACTATATATACATATAACTTATATACATATAACTTACATATCAACTTATACATGAACATATATATAAACATACATACATATAGGGGTGGGCGATATAACCAAAATCTTCTAACGTTACCTCAATAACGTTATATATAATCACAATATAGCAATTTGTATCTGGAAATGCATAAATAAAAATTCAAACACAAAGAAACAGTTTTATATAATGTAATTTTATTTAAACTGTGAATTGCAGCATTACTTTAAGTAAAAAACCAACCATACAGTTTTTCACTTGCTTTGGACCCTGCTGCTTGTACAACGGTGTGGCTTATTTATGGATTTTTACAGCTGACGGTCACGAGGGGCGCACTATCAAGGAAGCGCAAGAGCGAGACGGACAGTTCACGCCAGGTTTCGAGAGCAAAACAAACCAAGTGAGCCCAAATGCAGTAAGAGAGACATGAGGATTAATGACTGACTTTTCTGGTATAGTAGGCTGGTTATTTTGATACAGTAAACAGCCGCGTTACTGCACCTTTCCTGACAAACCAAAGTACAACTCTAACAGTTTCACGCACAGGAGCCAACAAACACACAGTTCTTTTACACACACTTCACACACCGTACAATACTTTTATATCACACGTCTCCTAACACTAACTCAACACACATACAAACTAACTCACTCAAACTAACTACAGCTCTCACTCTCATGGCTTCTGCTCAACACACACTCGCTCTACTTCTGACTACTCTCACGCTCCAATGCCTCTCTCCTCGCTCTATGCTCCTCCTACGCTGCACAACGATGACATCCTCTTCAAGCTTAGAGGCGGGACATCCTGGAGCGATCCTCCAACAGGAAAATTCGTAAGCGATCAGCCAATCACGAGTCTTCTCTTTGGTTTACGTCATCTAGGGAGCCTATAGCGAGTATCATATGGCGAAGGACTGGAAGAAAACAAAAACACAAAGTGCCTCGGCACGTAACACTGTGTTGGCACTTTTCAGAAAAGATTCTGGTTATTTTGTTAAGCAGCCGTGTTACTGCACCCTTACTGCTATTGCCTCGTCAAGCTTTGTTTTTTTGTTATACTGCACTACTACTGTACTATGACTGCAGTTGTTTTATTTGTGCACTGCGCAAATTCTGTTCATCATGTCAAAGATGTGAAAATATGACTGATTGATTGATTGAATCAATCAACCTAGTGGTTAAGGCATTCGCCCTGCGACCAGAAAGTCCGGGTTCGATTCCCAAGACCGTTAGGCACCGCTGAGGTACCCTGAGCAAGGTACCGTCCCCACACACTGCTCCCCAGGTGCTGTGTTCGTAGCTGCTTCACTTGGTGAATGGGTTAAATGCGCAGGTTGAATTTCGTGCTGTTCACGTATGACAAATGGTCACTTTCAAACAATGTGAAATACCAATGTTACTTCATGATTTTACAAGGGGGACAATTACTTTTTCATGTAGGTTTGGATATTTTTTTTTCTTAATACATAATAAAAGTTTTAATAATAAAAGTTCCTTAAAAACCACATTTTGTGTTTACTTATTTAAATTTGCTTTATAATCTAAAACATTTAAGTGTGACAAACATACAAAAAGTAAGAAATCAGAAAGAGGGCAAATACTTTTTCACAGCATTGTATCTCTCTTTTTTTCCCTATATATTTGTCATCTATTTTTTCTCGCTTTCTTTTTCTCTCCTTTGCTTCTTTCTCACTCTCTTTTTCACTCTTTCTATCTTTTTTTGCCCTTTTTATCTCTTTCCGCTACTCTATTTTTCTCTTTATCTTTCTTTTTCTCTCCCTCTGTCTCTATCTATATTCTCTCTCTCTCAATCTCTCTGTCTCTCTTTTACCTCTTTTCTCTCTTTTATCCCTCCACTCTCTTTTTCTCTATTTCTATCTTTTTGCTGTCTTTCTCTCTTTTCTACAATGTCTCTTTTTCTAACATTCTTTTTCTCTCTCTGTGTCTCTATCTCTATTTTCTCTCTCATAAAAAAAACTCTCTCTCTCTCATCTGTCTTCTGTCTCTCTTCTTACACTTGCTCTCTCTCTCAATCTCTCTGTCTATTGCCGCTTTTCTCTCTACTCTCTCTTTTCTCTCTATCTGTCTTTTACTTTCTCTGTGTCTCTATCCCTATTCTCTGTATCTCACATCTCTTCTGTCTCTGTTCTTACTCTTTCTCTCTCTCTCTCTCTCTCTCTCTCTCTCTCAGTCTAGTACCTCTTTTCTCTCTTACTCTCTCTTTCTAGCTCTCTGTCTCTCTATTATCTATCTCTCTTTCTCTCTCTCTGTCTCTCTGTTTACCTCTCTTGCTCCCTGCCCCCTCAGCAAGGCCTAACGAGGATCTCCATACTGTCCTCTGCTGCCGTTCAATATTTAATCCCTCAGATGAAATCCCAGGACGAGGAGCATCACAAAGTTAAAACGTGGCATCGCTGCTGTGATTGAACAGTCTTTAAAGTAGTCCACCATGGATTGTCGTGAAGAAAATATTTAATGCCTTCTCTTTCAGAACCTGCTGAACATGACAACAGTTGCCATGGGAATAGCTCCTAACAAGCCCAGCTCATTCTAGTAAATATTTGAAAGCGATTACTGCTCATGGTTGAATTGGAAAAGAAAAATTAAATGGATGACGGCGTGGCGCTAATGAACTGCAGATTTCTTTTTAACTTTGGCGCATGAAGAAAATCTTTTCAGATATTTCTTCTCATTTTCCAATGCTCTCAGTTTACTTAACCCTCCTATTCTCCTTGGGGTCAATTTGACCCCATGCTGTTTTAACCGTGTTAGTTAGACTTAAAAAAACAACAACCGGGTGAGTTAGACTTTCTAACTATGTGACAAAAAA
>JBBPDB010000128.1:17828888-17841887 GCA_037974465.1 Brachypetersius altus | reverse complement strand
CTTCACTTGGTGAATGGGTTAAATGCAGAGGTTGAATTTTGTGCTGTTCACACTGTGTGTTGTGGTGTGTTCACGTAGGACAAATGGTCTCTTTCGCTATTACCCCCGCACCACACACACACACTCTATCCAGAGGGACACAATAAATCATTCCCCATGCCAGCACCCTATAATGTTTAGAAAACTGTAATTGAGGAATTCAATTCCAAACCACTGCACACAAAGCTAATGCCAACTTTGCTTTTTGACATTTACACTCACACAGAAACACTAAAGGTATAAAATTTGCATCGAAACATTGTAATGCATCGCTCTGAAGATGTTGATTCATATACATGTTTTTAATTGTCATTTATTTTTATAATAATCAGAAAAGTTAACAGTTCTCTAACCTTGCTTCTCCATTTTTTTGTGTGTTCCATTTATACATCATGATGTATTGTGTATTTCATGATATTATGTTTTTGCCATATCAACTTCTTTTACACATTCTGTCCACCATGCAGTAAGTTTATACCTCTACAAGCCTGAAGGATGAATATAACTGCTTGTCTCTGGGTGTAAAATGACCCTGAAACTGTGTATGGTATTGTATACTAGCACTTACAGCCTGAACAGCATCTCTCAAACACATCCTACAGTCTGCCTTCTACTAGCAGATAGATATGGTTTAATGTGCAAGAGCTAGATACATCTTTCCCTCTCAGTATAAAAATAGACAAGTGAAGCTCACTAATGAAGAGATACCAGCATCTCCGTGAATTTCAGTGTGAATGAAAATCATAATAATGTTCTTGTGAGGAGACTTCTGCATATTTCCTCCCTTTTGATACATGCTCGTTCTTTTTGTTCTCTTCCTTATCTGATGCACCCCTTTAATATTTAAAGGGACTATATCATGAAAAACTGAATTTTCTTGCTTTCTTGGAAATAAAAAGTTTGATGTGCTGTTGGGTTAAACTTTTCACTGTCCAGCCCATACAGTCTGTACATGCAAACTAATCTGCAAAAACAACTGAAGACACAACCATGAACACATTTAGAAATGACTACCATTGTAGCCTATAGCGGTTTAACTATTCATGCTGAAGTGAGAAGAAGTGATGCTACTGCAGGTGTGACTCCTCCTAAATAGTATCAGGAAGCATCTTTTAAAGGGCTGCTGGCTGAAAAACAAAACAATAAACAGAAAACCCTTCTTCCCTTTCAGAATATGATGAGTATAATCCGTGTGTGGAGAGATGTATAGCTCTGGGTGTATAGATGTATAGCTCGAAACAAATTTCCATCCCCCCCCTCCACTGACTAGGGAGGGACCGTACTCAACACTGATTGGTGGGATGTGATGATGTATGGCGCTTTTATGAGGTGCTCAGCTGAAAAAAGGATAGAAAGTGAGTTATGTCGACTAGAGGAGTGCCTGGTAAGCGCCCTTGAGAGAATTTGAAAAGGCTTCATCTGAACACTTTCCTACTGCAATTAAGGGCTTTTTAAACTGCTTTTTGAACGAGGCCCACTATAAGGGAGGCAAACAGACCAGACTCTATTTATACAAATCTTAAAGGGACAGTAACAAAAAACAGCGTTAACCTGATGGCCACAAAAGTTGCAGTTTCAAGGCCCCACTTTCATTGTGTCCTTGAGCAAGACATTTAACCCTCAGTTGCTCCAGGGAGACTGTCCCTGTAACTAATGATTGTAGTCATTTTGGATAAGGGTGCCAAATGCTACTTTACTTTATGTAAAAAAATACAGGTATACTTCAGGTAAAAAACAAGTATAATAGACTCTTATATAATAGAAAAACATGGTGAAAAGTGATTTTTTTGTACTGAATTGCATGTGTACTTCAGCAACAAAAATCAAGTAAACAACGCCCTTATATAATGCGCTTCAACAGCACACTCATAACCGCGGGGAAACAGCAGCAGATTCAGCGAGAACCTTCTGAGGACTCTTCTCCTCCTCACAGATAAGAGAAAAAGAAAAACATAGAGATAGAGGCAAGGGATTGAAGGAGCTGTGTACATCTCCATCCAGGTGAATTCTGCTGATACATGCAGAAGTGCTATCTGGAGACTCTCTCTTTCATCCTCTGATCTCACACTGACTGATTTTCGAGTACAAGAAAAGCACTTCTGCAGAGAGAGAGAGAGAGAGAAAGAGAGAAAGAGACCCAGAGAGAGAGACAGAGAGAAATAGAGAGGAAAGGATCGGCTGCACTAATCAACCATTCACATGCAAAAAATCCTTAGAAAGAGATACAACAGAGGAAAGTTACCAAAATCACACAAATCAGCAAGAGCTATTTCAGCACATTTCACACAGCCCCACGCACACACACTCACACACTCACACACTCACACACTCATACACACTGTACTCTACCACTAAAATCCCATGCTCTCCAGCACTCCTGTCACTCCCTCAAGTGAAAAGCAGACGGAAAAGACAGAATGTGTGACTGCTTGACTTTTACACTATTTATTATTGGATATAATTTCAGCCAGTGTTGTGCTAAGCTGCTGAAGAGTGTGTTATCACACTCAACGCTTACAGAGACAGCGTATTTTTGACATGACTGAAGACAAAGCTAGAAAAGAGGACTGATTATTTTCATGATTAATGGGTTAATTAAAGGAATAAATAGGAAGTTCAGTGGAAGTAGGCAATTACTCATTTTTTTCTTCATTTTGCCTCTAGCCTATTGCCTTATTTGCTATTCATAGACTGTGAATGTTTTCCATTTGTATTTGGAAATGCTCAAATTCTCTCCCTCCTGATGCATCTCCAGTGTGGCTACAGAGTCAGAATCATATTCCTGTCACGTACTTTGAATAAAAGCAGCAACTCTCTCTTGAGGGTGTGTAAAAGCCTGCAGAGAGCAGTCATGCACACTTAGGATTCACGGTTGGGACCAACCATGCCATGTACAACCCATGGTGAGCATCTGGGGCTGTTCCCAAATTTCAGTTTCAGTCTTATCAGTGATCACTGAGCCAGTCAGCATTTGTTCTGCACAGCTGACTGGCTGTTTAAATTACAATCTGTATGCATAATGTGTAATTATTTTTTTTACTTCTTAGTCAGCACTCAGTTGAGGTCAATAAAGAAACGAAAGTTATTAAAGCAAAGTTTGTCCACTCAAAAGCTACTCTGACACTGTACCCAGACTGGTAAAGGTTTCCAATCATACTTAGCTCCGTTCTTTTGAACACATTAGAATATCTAAATATCTAAAACCAAACCACCTAAATAGTTCATAGCATTTGTCTCAAATAACACAAAAACACCATTTTCCAAATCTCCATAGTGAGGGATGTTCTTTCCTGCTCATGGCTACTATGGATAGGTAAATGTTAGAACAGCTTCCACTTCAAGCTGCTGTTTCTTCTACTTAGCTTTAATGACTTAGATACGTTGTGTTTAACTACACATCATGTTTATGTCAATAAAGCTATGCAGAGGAAATAGCAGCTCACCCGATCACACAAGCAATAATATAATATGCTGCTAAATGCCTGTTAAAAAGCTTCAGCTGTCTATGTTTCAGCTGTAAAAATGACGTGTGTTCCTCCACATTCTGACATCATTAACTGCAGACAATGGAAAAAGTTTTATTGGACTGATGAAATTGAGCTGCATCCAGAGGGCAGTGACGTTTGAAGCAATCTACAAACATGGCCTGAATCCTATAAAGAAGCTGGATTTTATGCTGTTTATCGTAGATCAGTCTGTGGAAGATCTGCCCTGCTCAAATCTGATAAACTGAAGCCAAAGGCAGAGTTAAGAAGAATCAAGCACTATTCAGAGGTATTCAGCACCGAGCATGAGTGGCAGGATTCATATGCAGCGGAGGAAGCAGGCGCTCTGAGAGCTGCTGGTGTGGTGAGGTAAGGAATGGTAAATCTTTAAATATGTGCTAATATTGCTCTTTCTCTGACAACTGAATTTACACATGCAGAACCCCACCACCCACACCTCTACCGCCCACACTGAAGCATCATGTGCTCCAGGTAAAGTGTGAATAAATGTTGGTACACTGGCAATGCAGAAATATACAGCGTTGATAGAGTGCTCAGTATAACCGCAGCTCAATGCAATGTCTCCCTTTCTCTTCCTTACACACATGCACACACAATGACCCAGCATTAATTAAGATCTTAATGTAGAGGACAGACTTGGCCTTGTGAAGCAGAGTGCGGTTAGCAGGGTAGAAGCTGTGCTAATGAAACCTTTACACACACAAACACACACACATACGCACACACACACTTCCACAGGGAAGATAAACGATGAGTCAGTCTGTAGCAGAGAGCAGTCTTTACAGGCTGAAGAATAAAACTGCCTATATAGTGCTAATATAGAGAGAACACATGTCCGCTAATAAACACACTCACCTCCTGAGTCTAAAACACACGCAAATGGCAGTGAGTGCAAAGCAATGCATATCCCAACACTTTTCTCACATTAAAACGATCACAGAATATATGGGCAAACATAAACTGTAACACTATTAAACCATTCCACTGAATCTGTGAACGGGCAAGAGCAGGGTGTAAAATTTCTGAGTTAACTGCTGTGAATTTATTTGCAAGAATAACGGTCTTATTACGCAGACTTCCAAAAAGAAACTTCAAAACACAGTAGTAAAGCCTTAAGCAAGTCTGGAATTTGGTTAAAAAGTAAATAAAGTCTGGGAACGAGTACAAAATTACTTCACATGCACTGAGAAATCCCCAGAGTTTAGTACAGGCCTCCGTACAGGAACAAAAATAAGACAGAAAACCGCTCTGTCTGGATCAGACCGAACTGGACAAGATGCTTAAAGACTCTCCTACCACAGCTTACACACCACTGTATCAAAACAGTGAAACTGTCAACCCCAAAACCTCATAAAAACTGATATCTGTATGTAAAAAATTGATTCATCTTGGCGCTGACATATTATTATTGGCCCTGATGTATTATTAAAATGACAGATCATCACTGTCGTATTAACGTATCGCCTGAAAATGACAGCTGCCATTCACAGTGTGTGAACATTTTGTGATGAACGAACAACAGAAATGGCCCAGAATTCCCTGTTGGGGGAAAAAGGTTGAGGTTGAAAAATAGGCAGCATCTAAATTGTTTCACATCTGCATTGGTGCCCACTGCTCCTGCTTGTCTCCCAGCAACTTAGGAAGTAACAGTTCACACAAAACCACATCAGATTCAGGATCCTTTCTTCTCTAGATGTAATTCACATGGCACTTTTAGCAGCTGCTATCAGAGAGAAACTTCCTATAAAACTCGCAAAAATCTTCTTCTCTCACTTCTCTAGAAGACTCAGATCCCCAATTCTGTGAATGTGGTTTGTTCTATATCCCCCTGCCCCCTTTTAATCTCTCTGGAATAACTAGTCTTTCATTCATATATACTCACTCACTCACTTTCTGAAACCACCTAATCCTTAGTAGGGTCATGGGTACCCAGAGCCTTTCCCGGGGGCAAAGGGTGTGAGACAGGGACCCACCCCGGGCGGGGCTGTAGCCCACAGCAGGTGTATATACATATGTACATTGTATAGAATGTTTATTTGTTTATTTATTTGTACCTGTTCTCTTTTTACAGAATGTTTCTGTTTCATCTATGTTGAGTGACACAAATGGTTTGTTTACCCTCAATAAATATTTAACCGAAAAAGACACCAAAATCCTTGGAACACAATCCAGACATGCTAAGGATACATTAAAATCCTCCCCCTGTCAAGTTGTCATTTAGGGATGTGGGATTTTGCAATGGTAGTGACGACACGCCCTCACAACAAGAAGTAATGGCGGAATAACAAATCACTCATTTGTGATTCCAGTTGGGCTTAATTAAGAGCATTCGGATTTTAATGAAGCATTATGTTTAGACCATAAACTACCACAGAGCAATGAGCAAGACAATCCAGCATAGCGGCACAAAACCAGATCTAAACTGCCGTGCTCTTCCTACCACCAGCCTCTCACTGCACACACACTATAAGAGGGGCCATTGTGATTTCTGGCTGTTGCGTATGTTTGTGTGTGTGTGTGTGTGTGTGTGCGTGCGCGCGCACGTTGGTGGGTGGGTACAAGAACGGGGATGGTAATGTAATCTTGATGACTGGAGTTTCTGTTACTATTAAAACGTTTCCCAGGCTATTTAGGGCCTTTCCAGACAGACTGAAGACCAAGAGGAGTGGTCACAACACATACACACTCATACAGAAACTCTTTGTCTGCATCCAAATACTGTAGACACTGTGCACATTTACCACTGGCAGCGCTACACAACGTCTCTGGTTTTATACTAAAACCGTAACACCCATAAAATATTTATTGGCTCGAGAAACACAGACTTTCTCTTTTTGTTCCGTGCAAGATCCCCTACCTAGTTTGACCTCAGTGTTGTACCAGGAGCCTCGGGCTGCTGTAGAAATCAAATAAACCAGAACAGCACTGCACTTAGGCACACACATACACACACACACACACACACACACAGGAGAACAAGGGTGTTGTTAAATTATTACAGGACAAAATCCGCAGTGTTAAATTAACTCTTGCACTGTTCATTTATGTCGAGATTAGACTTAATGAACACTGTAGGATTTAATTCAGGCCTAGGGATTTCAGAGTGCGGCACGGTGGGATTCTGGAAGGGAATGGTTATGTAATGTATGGATGTTGTGCCTTGTTTTGAATACGGTTTACGGTGTCCTCGAGGGACCTGGCTGTAAGTTTCTTGCACTCAGGCATATTTACAGAGCCTAATATAAACAGTGCCCAAGTCCACACAAAAGCCAATTCATAAACAACCCCAACTGAGAGAATAAGCAGCGCGAATCTGCTGTTGAGTTGGGGCTGATGGCTGCAAAGTTTTGCTTCTTTTTGAAGCAACTGATACTTTACTCATGTATTTTAAGATTTGTAACTCACTTACAAATTCTTGCAATTAATATTCAAAATGTATATATTGTCATGTTTTGTTCATTTGCAGTTCTCAATATGTCCTTTCCATCTTAGATATCTCTGCAGTGTTTGTGCCAGTTCTTCCTCATCTACTTTGTCACAAATCAGTTTATACATATAATAATACACTAGCCACAAGCTAACACACTAGTCATGATACAAGCATTATTAGAATTTTTTAGAATTATTACTAGAATTTGATACCGTTCAACTATATTACATCCTTAGTAATAACATTACAGAAAACAGCAAAATAATGATAGTCTAGACTTCTAAGAGCTAATAAATGTATACCCCACTGATAATATCATCTCTCCATCCCTGTACACTAAGTTTACACTTGCACACGCCATGCATATTCATGCAGGAGCATTTGTGGTTGCCAGATTGAAATCCCCTTGGTGCTTTTCTCTTTGTTTTTCTTATCACTAAGCACTGCACTTTCAGCCAAGCTTGACTGCATGCTCAACAGCGTGTCTGAATGAGGCAATGATATCTGTACTCAAACACACACCGGCCCGAGCATGATAGCCTTAAAGTGACTAAACGCTGTGTGACTGACACCTTCTGAGGAGTGTTTAACGGGCCAGGCAGTCAAATAAAGGACAGAACACTGCATAAAGATTCACAATGACAAACAAAAACACGCACACACACACACACACACACATACAGTGTTTGGAGGTGCTGTGATGGTAGTAAGTGCAGCTGCATAGAGCAAAGAACTGTGGGGTCAAGTGTGTGTCTTACAGAGACATTTGCCGGCCTGCTTTACGAGGCCCTTTTTACTGCTTTAGCCCTGCGGGAATGCTTACTGCACCACACACACACACACACACACACACAGTCAGAGGCGAAAAGACACAGAGTAAAATGAAAATGAAAAGTGACAAATGGCCAACATGGAGGGCACCTCCATCCACGCAGTCCAAACTATCTCTCTCTCTCTCTCAACTACACACCTCGTCCCTACATAACACATCATTGTCATATAAGGATGGAGGAAAATAACGCTGGTGTTGGAATCTCCAGGTTTGTCAGCTGCCCTTCATATTGTCTGAACATATTAAGGCGTCTACTCAATTTCCCATTGTGAGGTAGACATGTGTTGCCTTCTCCAGTAAAATTACCATTTTGGAGATAGAAGGCTTGAGTCTGACAGTGACAATATAACCCATTAGAGATGGCTTACAGGCTATTTTAATAACAGCTCTGTAAATTGGCCATTAGTGGTGGTAGAGTTGATTTATGCATGGCTGATGAAAAGGATTACTCTGTCACTGAAAATGTTCTTTGCTCTATATTTCATAATGTGACACATACTTGTGCCATTTGTGCTCTGACATTGTGTGTGTGTGTGTGTGTGTGTGTGTGTGTGTGTGTGTGCGCGCACGTGTGCGTGTGCATGTGTGCGTGTGTGCGTGTGAGTGTGCGTTTGCGTGCATGTAAGAGAGAGAGACGGAGAGAGAGAAGGGAAAATTCAGGTATTGGGTACATGATTGGTTTTCCCTACTAAAAGAGAGATATTGTTGCATAACAAAGCCTTTTAAACAAAGCCTTTTATCTCATCAACGTTAATGTAACACAATTTTGAAGCATTTGTGTTCATTTATTCAACATGAAATGTCCATTAGGCATGCACAATGATATTGGAATCACGCTTATATCAGTACACACCCGAGAACGAATATTGCCTTAGAAAACTTGTGGATTTGTCCAACATTTCAAGCATTTCATGATGCATTATTGCACACTGTAAGAGCAGAGCATTATTTGACCTTGTGTGTTATACCATTACTCATTTGCAATGCTGCATTTTCAGACAGATGTCATCCCATTTTATATATGTTTACATGCTGGCATCGGCACTTACGCACATAGATAAATTGGATATCAGTATGGGACAAATGTATGACGTCCCAACAATATTATTTAATTAATGTTTAAGAAAGGCCAAATACAAACACCAACAGCAAAGGAGCTAATAAATGAGTGAATGAGCAGAACATTCTCCTGCCAATCACTTGGAGGGCATTCTTTGTACCTTAGATTTCTCAACAATTTGACTTTGTTAAATTATTCTGGAATGACTACAAATTTCTGCATCAAAATTTCTAGACTCAGCACTTTTTTTTCTAAGAAGAACATTTTGCACTAAACCTAAATCAGACTACAAGCCCCTGCTTATTCACGGTTCAGCAGTCGCAGCTTCAGCCTCTCTGGGATTTTTTCAGAGAACCAAACTAATAACTGTATCCCGAAATCCCTCACGCGGCAGTTTGGCAATCGGACATCTTAACAGAATAAGCCCATTCATGTTTTATGCTAAATTATTAAGAAAATTATAATTTACTAATTTTGTAACAAATATTAATGTAATTCAGCTACATTTCCATATAAAATGTAACTACAAATATTTTGGCACTGTCCAGAGAACATAAAGAAAGCATGTCTTGGCATGGTGAAATACCGCTGTACTCAGAGGGAGGAGGTTTGAAAGTAGACGGTCCGAAAGCGTTATTCATTTCTCCTTGCTGCTGATTGGCTGGTGCCCTGTGACACCACTACAGTCCAGAATTTCCCCCGTGGAGCGTCTCGAGTACATTGTATACATCAAAAGTATATTCAAATGTTACAAATGAGTATATTGTATGTCAAAAGTTTGTTCAAATGTTTCTAATGATTATATTGTACAGTAAACCAACAGTTTAATGCGCATCAGGAGTCAAACGCAGATTTTTCCTGAGAATCAAACTCATAGTTTTATACTTCTGTACTTCTGTCCCGCAACCTTCCGAATTGCACACCTTGGTGGAGAAATTAAATTGGAATACCTTTACATTTTCATTAAAGGTAATGTATTAAACGGAGTTTAAAACAGCATTAAAGTGTTCTGGTTGCATATTCGGAGACATATTTGGGGTTTACACTATAAAAATAGGCATTTTAGGCATTTTTTTAACCAAAACACAACAATGTGGTTTTTCCACTATACGTGGGTGCTCTTGGAACATAACCCCCACGAAAAACGGGGGATTACTGTATATCAAAAGTATGTTCAAATCTTTCAAATGAGTATATTGAATATCACTGAGTATAATTGATTTTGTCAAATATAATAAGTGTCAGTTGAATCAACATCTTCACATCAGCGAATCCGTGCATGCTCACATCGGTACAATGACAGCACTTTCTACAATCCCACCTCAGCTCCTAAACACTCCTAACTTTCAGTGTCATACACGTGCATACACACACACACACACACACACACTTCCTGCTGTGCCCTATTTCAGGGATCAGAGCACAGTGTGCTGAGTCAGCAGCGTGGCGCCTAGCTCCCTCCTGCACACTCACTCAGACAGAAAAGCAGCCGAGAGGCCTCCAGCTCTTCTCTTTATCACTCCATCTTTCTCACTGCCCACTCTTGTCTCCTCCCACTCCTTCTCTCTCTCTCTCTGTGCTCCAGGCTGTTTGTGGGGGGCTCTTTTCACTCCCTCGCCCTCTCTCTTTCATTCTCCGCTAAAGTCTCGGTGGTCAGTACACTCCAGGTCTGGCTAATTGCTCTATGATACATGAGCACTTCATATTCACGGTCCAGAAAAAAAAAACTGAAGTATGAAATATGCTTCATTTTTCATGCTGCTCTGAGAGCTATGAATGTTTAATCGTGTTTAAAAAGAGTCATTTCTCTTCAGCTACTCAATCCTGAATGGGACAGGCAATGAGGATCTGTGATCATACACTGCACTCACTACAATCAAATGCATTGAAAGATGTCAATACAAAAGCTCCAAAATAATCCACCCCAGCAGCACACAAAAAAGGAGAGAGGCTGCTCTAATCGTTTACTGAGGATCCTCTTCATCGATATCCCTGGCACCTTTCTCCAATAACCTGTTTCAGCCTTGCAACTAATGCTGTAACACAACCACAGCAGAGGAGTCGCAGAGCCAAGAAGCTCCTTTCCACAAAGAACGTAAACTTTAGGCTATTTTATTTTGGTATGATATGCTAGTTCTTGCTATAATAAATTGCATGATTCCAGCCAATAAGTAGCTTCTTCATTAAATTGTAATTACACGGCTAAAGTTTATCATATGAACACTTCAGTTACAATAGCCTATTATTAATACTGTGCTAATAAGAGGAATAGAAAGCCTTGTCTCTATATTTGTGTGTGAAAAGGCAAAGACAGTGGTTAACAATAGTTATAAAAAAACTTCCTCAATTCCTTGCGCTATTATAGAATGTTTCGAAACCACAGAACACATCTGAGCTGAATTTTTTAGCTGACACGATCAGAGTATCAACATCAAGATATACAATGGCCTTGAGAGATAAACTGTCCCAGTTTTAAAAGCTTTATCTTTAAGGACACCTTTAATATCTGATGCTTTTGTATAAACCTCTACGCTGTGTTTCCACCTTCCACCTGTGGTGTTCACTTACAGAATGTAAAGTTTGTCAGCCACCCTCTAACCCTTTCTTACAGGGCGTTTCGTTGCTCAACATGGCTAAGAACCTAGTGAGTATTCTACTGTCATCCACAGGGGAAGTCTTCCTTGGCCTACCAGTACCGTCTTGAATACAGAGCTCGCCAGTGCATTCTTTCTTCTTTATGATATACAAGACAGTTGATTATATAATCTGGAGGTTTGATCAATGTCTCTAATAGTTTTATTCTTGTTTTTCATCATCATAGTAGACTTGGCACAACTTTTCTCCTCATGTTGAATAGCAGCAACCACAGATTCCAAACTGTAGAAGCAAGCCTAGGTAAATTATCCTTGCACGAGTACACAACACCCGGGAAGCCAACTGTACCAAACATTATGGTGCCCTGAAATGAGAGCAACTATGTTTAAAAAGTGTTGTAATTTCTACATGGCAAAATTCATGAAAATTACTTTCAATTAAAGTCTGGAATGAGCATTTTAATCATGTCTGAATTGTTTGATTTACAAAGCTGTATTATACATAGAATCACAACCTAAACTAATGTGTTAATAATATTTCCATCCATCCATCCATTATCTACCCCTTTTCCTGCACTCAGGGTTGGGGGGTGGGGTATGGAGCCTATCCCAGCTGCAATGGTCGAAGGCGGGGTACACCCTGGACAGTCGCCGGCACGTCGCAGGGGTTAATAATATTTGTTCAATATTAAGTGTGCTGAAAGAGCTCTCCTGAAAGAGCTTACAGCATTGTGGAGTACTGAATTTGTGCCTTAAGGTACTGCCAGTCATTATAATTCACGTCCTCTTCCTACCGCCCACGCTCCATCTCCATCAGCAACGGCCATACAAATGGATAATCAATTATAGAGGGAATTAAGAGCATGCTATCATTCAGGCCCTCGCCCCGGCTCGTACATCAACACACACATACGATTCTTCTTCTCAGAAACAAGCTCAAACACAAATCGGAGACACGCCAGACGGGCAGCACACTCATTCATCATCAGCAGGAGTGTGTGTATGTGTGTGTGTGTGTTTGTGTGTGTGTGTGTGTGTGTGTGCATTTGTGCACTGAGAGGGTTAGAGGGGTTCATTTGCAACAGGTGGGCTGAGCGATTAGTGTTCAGCCCTTTACACTTGGGACACACACAAACACACACATACAAACATACACACACGCAGATGGATGAGGAGGGAGCTCGTGTGTTTGTGTCTTTAGTGTTCTCTCAGGACCAAAGGCCACGTCACTCCATCTCCAGCTCTTGACAAAGATCCAGACACACACTAAACAAACACTGCGGTATTTCATCACAGGAGTCTACATTCAAAATCTTTAACAGAAAGCATTAACAGAAAACGTTTATCAAGCTCACTACAATGACTAACAATAAATAGAAGCTGGCAGGCAGCAGGCATGACATGATCTGTAAAATATTAGCATTTTTAAATGGATTGTTTCTTTACATGATTAAACAGTACGGCTGGGCGATTAATCGAAAAGTAATCGAAATCGACATTCAGAACCTATAATTGATCACATTTTTCCAGGTCGATTA
>JBBPDB010000128.1:17773823-17787293 GCA_037974465.1 Brachypetersius altus | reverse complement strand
TTTTTTCTTCTTTTCCACATGTTAAAAACAGTAAAAGGAATGTGGTGACTCAAAACAGCATGATAAAATATTGTATAGTGTATTTAGATATGTTTGGCTCCATATTACCATTATACAACACAGTCCTCATACTTTCACAGCTGCCATCTCATCCAAAAGGAATTTGTGAGATCAGATCAGAGATTAGAGTTCAGTGTCATGTCGGGCTGAGGGGAGATAGACACAGCAGCATGCAACCAGATATAAGAGGAACAGTTTACTGATAACGAAAAACTTAAAGTTCAACACAAAACACTTTCAACTCCTGAGGAGTCCTTTCTTGAGGAGTCTCTCTACTCCTTGCATATCCACAGTCCTTGTGATTTCCTAAATGTCCCGCCTCCGTCTACAACGCACATACGTCTTTTCCTGAATAGTATGAGAGTCCCACAAACAGTTCCCAACTCACTCACACAGCACAGTTCAAACCACAGGGCGATATGTTTTCTTGAGTCGGAACCACTGTACATAACCTCGATACATTTTCTTTACATATGGCGCTTCTTCACCGTTCCCTCCAGCTCACCATACAGAATCCAATGAGCTTGGTGACCACGTGCCGCTACTCTGGTTCGGCCGGGATTTAAACACGCTCTCAGCCAATCACACGTCACACCCACTCAGGTCCTACTGACCTCTCCTGCGTCCATTCATTCCCTCACACACTCAGCTCCTAGCGAGCATACCTGCAGCCCTCATTCTCACTCACACTTATACACCGCGAATCCAGAGCCCTAACCCCTAATACTCAGGTGATCCACTTCTCCTCTGACGAGTCAAAGGTTCACCAGACGTAACAGTACCCCCCTCCCCAGGACTTCCAGGGAGGAGCGCGGAACCACCCCTCGGACTCCCGAAGCCGCCCTCAAACATATGGTTTAGTAGAGACATGGAACACAATTTTCATGTGCGCAGGTAACTGTAGTTCATAAGTCACTGCATTTATACGGCGAACCATTCTATATAGGCCCATGAACCTAGGTGATAGTTTCTTGGATGGTAACCGCATGCAGATATCCCTAGTAAAGAGCCACACTCGATCACCTACCTGAAATACAGGCGTCTCGCTCCTGCGTCGGTCAGAATTACCTTGAAACCGCCTAACTGCTCGACTAATGGCGGTGTGCATACCTGCTCAGCCGTACGGAACCAGGCATCCACCTCAGGAATGTCCGTGGTGGAACCGTACCCGAGCACACACTCAAATGGCGTTAGGCCGGTCGAAGAGTGTTGCAGAGAGTTCGGCCCAACCGACAAACTCCGCCCAACGGTGTTGTTGCCCATGGCAATAGGCCCGGAGGAATGTACTCAGTTCTTGCACTGACTGTTCAGCCTGACCGTTAGACTCAGGATGGTATCCAGAGGTCAGACTGACAGCGGTCCCCAGTTTCTTAAAGAACGCATGCCATATACGTGACAAGAACTGGGGACCTCAGTCGGAGAGGATTTCCTCCGGGATGCCATAGTGCAACCACACCCGCTGGAAGAGAGCCTTCGGCCACTGCAAACGCTGAAGGGGGTGACGAGAAAGGAATAAACCTAACCCCCTTCGAGAATCAGTCCACGACCACCAACACAACTGTGTACTCTTTCAGTACCGGGAGATCCGTGACGAAGTCCACCTCGAGGTGGGACCACGGTCTCTGCTGTATTGGTAGGGGCATTAATTTTCCTGTGGGAAGCTGTCGGGAAGGTTTAGAAATCGCACACACTGTGCACAACTTCACTCTTCTCAACAGTCTTCTCAACATCAGCCCGCATTGCCCTGTCTCACGACCGAGACGGTTCGATGGACCCCTGGATGCCCCGTTGCCGGAGTTCGGTGTGCCCATTCTATTACTTTGGACCGTAACATGACGGGTACATATCTTTTATCCGATGGACATTCTGCCGGGATGGGTTCCCGAGCATTTATGTTGTCCATCTCAGTATTAATTTCCCATTTCTCAGTATTAACCATCCCATGGTTCTGGATTATTCCTAACCTCAGGTCCTGGGAACTTGCGCGACAGAGCATCCTCTTTCACAGTTTATGACCCGGGTCTGTACATAATCACATAATGGAACCGACTAAAAAAACTCGAACAGAAACGTTTAGCTTGTCTAATGGCCTCCAGGTTGCGGTGGTCAGTGTAAACTGTGAAGGGGTGTCATGCCCCCTCAAGCCAGTGACGCCACTCTTCTAACACTGCCTTGACAGACAAGAGTTCACGATTAGTGATGTCGTAATTCCTCTCGGCATCAGTGAGCTTCTTAGAAAAGAAGGCGCATGGATGTAAGGTGCTGGGGGTCCTGTGGTACTGTGACAGTAGCCCCCCGAGTCGACCTCTACTACGAAGGGCTTGGCCGGGTTCGGTAGTTTTAATACCGGAGCCGACACAAACCTCTTCTTTAAGGTGTTAAACGAGTATCGAGCCTCCAGGGTGAATGTAATCTTCTTGGGTTTCCCCTTAAGAAGACTGGTTAGGGGTGCTGCCACAGCACTGAAGTTCTTAATGAACCGGTGATAGAAATTCACAAAGCCTAAAAAACGCTGGAGTTCCTTTACTGAGGACGGTTCAGGCCGCTCCGTCACCGCTTTTACTTTTCTGTCATCCATCGCCACTCCCCCCCCGGACCTATACGATAGCCGAGAAAGGCGATCTCCTGCTTGTGAAAATCGCATTTCTCTGCTTTGACATACAACTCGACGTGTGTGTTCGGTCTCATTTTTTGAGTAAATCAAGATTACGAATTACAAATTTCCATAAGAAATCTCTTAGGATGTCATTCATTAATGTTTGGAAGCATTCTCACTCACTCACACTCACTCACACATATACACCTCGAATCCAGAACCCTAACCCCTAATACTCAGGTGATCCATTTCTCTGATAAGTCGAAGGTTCACCAGACGTAACATTCAGATGGACATCTGAATGTCCTGGTGCCTCAGAAACAGACTTGCATCTGTTCTGAACTGTCCATCTGTTCTGAATTGTAGAAAGCATTTATTGCTGATTTTGCCGATTTCTTCTGCTGACATGCAGCACATTCATTAACAGGACATGTTGGAGGAAAGCCAGCAATTGGATTAGATTCAATTGTACTGTCAGGTACTTGCCAACAAAATGCAGTGGCCTAACTGCAAAGAGCAATGATGTCCAATCAGTGTAGAAATGCAGAAATATATAAAACAGTTTTGGGTCTTTGACAATGTCTGTCACTCTCTACAGGCATCTGTGTTGACGAAAGGCCTTAATGGTGGGAAGCTGGTATCCACTGATGTGTTTTGCAGACTTGACGACCCGTTGTGATGCATTCCAGTCAGCAGCAGAACAAGCGCTGTACAACCCAGAGATGCAGTTTGTCAAGATGCTTGCCTGTGACTCGGGCCAATATACGAAGTGGAGACCTTTGTTCTGCCTTCTTCACACACTTAGGAGGGTCCAAAAAGATCTTCAGAAATGTGGACCCTGTGGAAACTGAAGACAGACAAATGGTTCATCTCAGCTTCTTTAATGTGCACAGAGCTACAGCCATATTTTTCAGTCCACAAAGAATTTCTTCTCAAGCCCACAAAGAGCTCCTTGGTCTTCTCTACACGGAGGACGAGGTTGTTGGCCGTGCCCCCTGCTGCTAGGTGCTGGACCTCTTATTTCGACCACTGTGAACTGGAAGATGGAGTTTGAGCAGAGGAATGTTGTCATGGTTGAAGTGGGAGTAGAAGAGTAAGATAAGATAAGGTAAGATAAGATAAACCTTTATTAGTCCCACAAGTGGGAAATTTGCTTTGTCATGGCAGAAAGTGAACGGTACAAAAGTAAGAGCAGCAAAAATTAAGAAAACAATAGAATAGAATAGAATACTATACCAACAGTACAGTATAAAATGTACATTATACAATCTATAAATATGAAATAGGGACATGTGTATCGTAAAATATATACATATATGTATGTATATGTAAACTATATGTAGACTCAGATTGCAGTCCTGTGGCACAGTGGAGTGGTGTTCAGGGTGAGGGTGGCTGAAGTGCAATTGTTTAGCTGAACAGCCTGTGGTTGGTCAGGAAGTAAATTGTCTTTTCATCCATACCGCTGGAAGTAGAGATGCTTTCTTTGGTGATGGAGCGTGTTTTGAGGGTCCATGTGAGGTTCTCTTCAGTGTGAACACCAAGGAACAAGGACAGACTCCATTCAGGAGCTGCTGATGTTCAGTAGAGATTGATCATGTCATACCCTTCTGAAGCCAACAACCGTCTATTTTTTGTCAATGTTGAAGGATAGGCTGTTGGCTCTTCACCAGTGATTCACCAGGTGAATCTCAACATTTTGTGACCAGAAAATCTCACCAATGCAAACACCAAGACTTCGGACAGTGTATATATGGTTAACATTTGAAAAGTAAACATTAGTGGTGTTGATCATTTCATGTTTATATAAATTGTAGTTGATTATTTGGAATAATTAAGAAATATCAAGACTCCATCAGTACAATACATGTGGTCAAATGATGAACATTATTTCTTTCCAGATACTTCTAGTATATTTTAAGAACAATGCAATAATACTAAAACACATGCATATTTTGGGCTCTGATCTCATGACAGGACATTTTCATGCTGTCTCATCCCTAACTGCTCCCTCACTGCCTGGCATGAGCTGTTAGGCCATCAGCACAGTATTTATTCCTGATCCCTTGAGGTCCCAAATACTGAGTCATGTGATTTCTACCTCACACCAACATTTAACTGACCTTTCTACATGAACTTGGGATTTGCTTTGTTCTTATGACACAATAACAACCCTGTGCCTGTAAACCATACTGCCATTGTAATTTATTCTACTGCTGTACTGTCACAACTGTAACAGACACGTTGGTTATGTTATACATGTGCATGTTGACTGAACTGAACTTACTCAGTCTTCTTTATAGATATACGGACAGCCAGATTTAGTCACGGTAGAAACAGGAATGAACTGGCTCGGTCACCAAATGTTGCGTGTTGGAAGAGCCCAAACGCGAGAAAGAGCAGGTAAGCCATGCTTTTTACTCTGAGAACGGTCCGCCAGGAGTAAGGATTCGCACCAAATGAACCCGCATTCTCAGACACACACACACAGGGCAGGGGTTGAACCGCTCCGAAGAGCAGAAGTACTCACGGTACCGTAGATTAGGGTTTTAGAGATAGGCGAGGACTTCCATGTCTGTGTGTCATACATTACCTGCTTCCCGCTTATATACCTGACGCGGGGTTATTTCTGGTGCCGATTGACCCCGCATGACCTGGTGTGCATGACAGATTTCATAAAGCAACACCTCAAACTATCAATGATTGGTCAACTGCAATAGACATTTTCAAGAACTGACCATCTCTGCATGTCAATATTAGCAATGAGTAATGCAGAAAATATTTGCTCATGTTGGTTTGTTTTTATTTGATTGTTTATCTTTGTATTTGTTTGAACTAAATTAATAAGGTAAACAACAACAAATGAACAAAAAAAGATATACATACATATTTAGGGTGCCCTTATGGATGCACAAACACGAGTTGCTGCCGCACACCCCACTCAAAGTATGTCCACATAGCTGTGAATGGACTCATACTGTTGACAAACTTCACACAAAAACTTTTTCTAATTTGAATTAAATGGAAAAAAGGAATAAAGATTCTTACCCTCTCTGTTAATAGATTGCACAGATAATTTGCTTAAAACAGCGATTAGGATGGTGCAGCTTGTTTAGTCAGTAAACGAAAGAGTATTTTTGTGCACAATGCTTACAACAGCATTCTTGTCCCATTAGTTTTATGTTGAGCATCAACAAACGCAACACTCCCAAATCTTTCCCCACCCAGTCCCCCACCTACCCAGATGGCTTTTGCTCCTGATATTGCTAGACTTCAGTCACACATCTGGTGTTACATATGGATGCTCTTCTGATTGTATTCTTAAAATTCCCAAGCTAACATCAGCCCTTGTGGCTAAACTACCTTCCTGTACATGTGAAAAAGTGAAAGGCTGCTGTTCTGACTTCACCTTTGGCCTCCTGTGACCCGCTCAGCCAGGCATGTTTGTCAACACGGAAACCTTGAGATAGTGTGACCCCTCATTTGTCCTCAACCTCTACTGCAAAAAGACAGATGTTTTTCTGTTGGTTTACTGGGAATAAGGGATTACCATGCTAAGCTTAACCAGCCGGGTTAGAAGTGGGGGTTAGGGGCGATAAGAAGCAGGTCAAGCATGTGCTCTGGTGGTCCTGCAGGGAGATCCGGGGTTAAACTGGGTCAGTGACGCTCATAATGCCATGTCCTCCAATATCCTCCTTCTTAGTTTAAATTGCTGTCCATTCAGCAGCTTGTGTTTGCATTTTTCTCTTTTTTTCTCTAAAGGAACAAGGCCACACTGCTCTGCGTATTACATGTCACTTAACTATAACCCAGTTTCCAGAGTGACCTCAGTGGAAGCCTCACCACTTACAGCAGGGTGTTAAGAGGGTCAGTAGGGTCTTTAAGGGTATGCAGCACTTAGCCTTACAGGAAGGCGACCTTGGGCGGTTGACTGCCGCCAGACGTCTCCTAATTATAGCCCACTGCCTTAAAAAGTGATTTCCTTTCAAAACTTATTCCAAAACCACAAGCTTTTAGCAGCCTGAGAGCAAGCTGATTTAAACACGGATGTGCATGAGGACTCTCTGGTCAGTCCTGGATGCTTCTGGCATGAGGCTCAGATGAACTCGGCTGGATAAAAACAACACGTGACCCTTTCCTGACTGACTGAAATGCCTGCACATGGTTTTATGTGTGACTCCCAGGTTCAGTCCCAGCAGACAGAGAGAAGCTCTAAAGACGGCATGTTTAAAATACCTTCTCTATTTCTCAGAAACTCTAGCAGGGGAAAAAACAGAAAAACACCCAAAGGTACATTTCAGCTTAGAGAACTGCTGCAGACTAGCTGTCTGTGGGCATGTGGGTTTATGACGGCACTTTGTTTGTGCAGGTTTGGTACGACAGCAGTCAAAGTCTCTTAGACAGTCCGAAAAACAACACAGCAGAGGGCACGTAAATTCCCTGACCAGTTCATGGGCTTCAGGTCAAATATCTGGAGCACTCACCAAATATATCAGGCACATTTGCTTCAAACAATCCTTTAATTGCACAAATCTAGAGGAATATGTGGACACTTTTCATTTTTTGTTTGCTGTACAATTATTTGTAATTACAAAAAGATTCTTTAACTTGTAACAGTGGCAGAACCTTTTTTGTTGCTATATAGTGCACATTTTAAAATCTTTTTTAAAGAACCACATACAGCAGGTCATCTATTTTGTAGTAATTAATTATTTTACCAGTCAAATGGTTCTTTGTCCCAGATCTATCTTGAACCCAGCATCCCTTTTTGGTGGTGCATTCTCTTCTAACTGTGATCATTTCTGATTTCATGACAGACATTCATCACTGATATCAAATTGTTTAACCAGATCAATCATACACTTAAAAGTGATCTTGTGCTTAAAGTGTGAGGACAGATTCAGATTTAGTACATAACTGTAGTGAACTGTATTCCCAGGTTCGTAACCTCGGACATGTTCAGTTCATTCATCAGAATCTATTCAGCAGCACCTCAGTGTGCTCCACAGCAGTCACGATGACACGAACAAAGTCATCAGGCATCATAAGCCAATTCCAGTGCCCCCTGTGAGTGTTCGAGAAGCTTACTCTACACTCTCAGAAAGAAAAAAGGTACTAAACTGTCACTGGTGTGGAACCCTCAATGTCTTTGGTACATTTAAAGAACGTATTCTGTTGCGGCTCTTTTAAGTTTCATTGACTCCACACATCCTCTCAACATCAGGCTTTAAATGTATTTTTAAACAAAAATATACAAATATGTTCTTCGCCAAAGAAAAGTAAATACAGTATTTACCTTTAATGCTCACAATTGGACTTTAATGACCATGTGGTCAGTTTAAGGGTGAATTTACAAAACAGTACAGTACCTTTTTTGTACAGCTTGTGATCATCCTGAAGGTATAAATACAAAATAATTACCTGCAAGTGCTTCTAACATAATCATTTACAGCAAAATAAAAGTTTTTGAGACTAGTAATACAAGTTGGAATCAATGAAATGTGATCACCTTTACTGGGGGGGTCTGTTTCATTTGCACATACACCAGAATAAAAAGTGATGTGACCTTCTTTCCATGTGAAATTCGAAGTATGAATGTTTGTAGTTTATTTGTTCTTCATGTAAAGACTCTATAATATGTCTTTTGAATTGGACCTTTAATTCAGTTTGAGTTTTTTCATTGGTATGACGTTGGCATGCAGTTACATCAGTAGTTCAGTAATCTACCAATGACCACAAACCTTTTAAGGTCTAGATTGTAAGACCACTGGCCTATAATTGAGTGCACCGTTTTGAGTTGTACAAATTCATGATCTAACCATAGATTTCAAGTGTTAATTCCCAATAAACAATGGGAGAGGTTAAAAGAAGTTGAAGAAATAGATAAAATGAGGCACACTAAAGAACAATAAAATGCCTGATATTGTCACTTTATAAAAAGCATCAAAATTTTCAATATCATCGATTATAGGCTTAAACAAGCACATATTTCAGTCATGTTGTTCTGGCACACTGTAACACACATACCCTGCTGAGTGAGAGATTGGGAAGTGACCTGTGGCATATCACAAACAGCACATTACCCTTCTGTAAACACTGAAATGTAAATAATCAGAGAGGAGCACCACATTAACCATGTCTGACCCTAATTCAACCTCAAACTTAATACAGTATACATTTATGTTATCTTATCTGAACTCACAGTACTATGAGCCTTTATAGGAAAAGGAAAAAGGAGACGTTTTATTCAGCATGTAAACATGAACATCCACAGTCAAGGGCTTATTGCGGTAAATGAATTTCTGAATCACACAGCTGATTACCTAACGGCATTTAAGATCTTTATTAAAGTAATTCCTGTATTAAACCATGTCAAAAATCCACAGAATATAGGCACTTAACTGATTCTACTTCAGTAGGTGACACTATGACTTCATACAGCACCAGCACCTGGCAAGGCAAGATAGCACAGCCTCCAACATCTTTAGAGTATCTACTGCAAATCTCAGTAAATCTCCTCCAGTTCTAAGTATCTGTAACAGATACAGCAATGGCATGTAGCTTTGAAATACTAGCATTTAGGTTCCCAGTACCGTTTCAAAGCAAAAAGGTGAGTAAAGGTGGCATTCCTTTCAGTTGCTTCAGATGAACACCTGTTCGAGGGCAGATGGGTGGAGGTCTGCAGCCTGTAAGCTCTGGAGTAGGCGCTGCACAGTGGCGTCACGGCCTTGTGACTGTTTCCACATCATCAAGCCTGCGAGCACCTGACTCTGAACGCTGAGCGGATGGTCGGCACGGCAACGGTACAGCTCCCCTGGAGACAGGCCCAAGTCCATCAGCACCGTCTCCCACTCTGAACCGAGACGAGTCGCCAACCTGTTCAGCTGTTGATTGGATGGAACCTTATGGAGAAGATGATCAGGAACACCCCACTGACCTTGAGACAAAGAGAGGAAATACACTGACTTCAAACCACCCTTCAAAGAACACAGTGTGGAGAATCATGACCATGTGGGAACATCAATCAATAACAAAGTAATACCTGTTCTAATGTAAAATAGTATTCCTTCTGAAAAGTGTTTGGGATCGGGGGGTGCAGGACTGTTTATCTGACACTACTTTTGAAAAATAAAAAAAACGGAAATGTAAAACGCAGGATGGAATTTTTTAATGCTGCTGTTTTGTTAAAGTAAGCTAAAACACTTCGATGCCGGTCACATTAGGGCTGTGTTGCTAGAACACTAGAGTGAAAGAATGAGCCACAATATTCTTTTAAAAAGCAACAATGATCTAAAGTAATGTAATAATGTTTATGTACTACAAACACAGGTAAAAATACAATAGCAGCAATCATAACCATCATTGTTATTGTCTTCATTTTCAAGAATCAAAAGAATTTAATAGTGTAATATAATAGCTACAGGTGTTAGCTGTACCCTTAAAAGTCCAAGGTTATGGTTCCACACTATTTTAAAAGCTCGATTAGTTTTTAATCCAGAGAAATAAATGCAGATGCTCAATAATAGCAACATCCTCATTGAACAGTTTGCATATTGCCATCATTCAAATTTGGTCACTTGACAAAAGTGCCTGTCAAATGAATATAATCTAATGTAATGCAAACTGGGAAGCAGATGATAACAGTAGCCCTTAGTAGGAAGTGGTCTGGGATTTCAGGACACCTGGACTCTCTAAAAGCCATGGCACCAACAGCAATTACCTGCAACAAGTTAACTGCCTTAAATTGCTTAGCCTTCATTTTACAACATTTCAGCTGTGCAACAACTGGGCTACTGTAAAGAAAGCTCAGGAGCTTCTGAAGTACCAGAGAAGGTGGAATCCACAAACAAGCTCAAGTTCATTTCTAACAGCAACATGGTGTTCTGACCACTGATATCACTCTCTAGTTTAGCTGTTCCACTTACAAAGAAAACCGAAAACTCTAGGTGATGGGAACAGCTCAGCAGATTATTGGAAAAAAGAAACTGCCTTCGATAGAGCAGTTTGACTCAGGCCTCACACACAGTCCTCAGACTCCCAGCACCCACGTCACGGCCCCCTCATCTGGCTTGAGATCAAATATAATTTTCGATGTCACCGATTAGAGAATATTATGCCCTGAAGACACAGGTTCATGAACAGCTTTCACTCTAGGACAGAGTGCTTGATTACCAAGGACAGTCAGACAGGCACAACATAAACATTCAGTATGCCCACACTCATCCGCAATCTTTTTGACCTCATTGCTTTCAGTTCGTTTGCAGTACAACCCACCTCTTGTCTTTCTTGCAATTCCTAGATGAAAACTGCATATTTCCTTGATAAAAAAAAAAAACTACATATTAACATTTTTAACATACTTTTACTCTGTACAGTGTGTACAACTTTTGCATCCATAGTATATTTACTCTGGCTGCTTTGAATGTCCTGACTGAAAGAACCATGTGTTATTCACTGTTCTACTGTACTGTTAATGCAAATGGAAAAAGGTTATCTTGATCTAGATGTCACTGTGAACAATTCAATCCTTGTCAATCCTTGCTTTTGGATTTCCTTGTAAACGGCAGAAACATACAAAAACATGGCTGCGATCTGCCCGAGACAAACCATGAAAAAAACAGATTTGTCCATCAGACAGCCAGATATTGAATTGTGATTCATCACACCAGAGAACATTTCCACCGCCGGCCAGTGACGGCATGTTGCACACTCATGGCATGGCAACATATGCATGTCATTGCGTATAATGATCTTAGACTTGTGTGCAGCTGCTCAGCCATGGAAACTCATTTCACAAAAGCTTCTCAGGAACAGTTTATTTGCTGAGCAGCAGTATGGAACCATCATAGTGGGTGGTGCAACATGCTTCAGCTCTTAAAGGTCCTTGCTCTGTGCATCTGCATGGTCACTCACTTCATGGTTAGGCTTCTGTTTCTAGTAACCACTTCATTTCACACCCCTTGCACTTCCTATTACTAACACTTACTATTGACTGGAGCAGATCTAGCACAGCAAAAATTTGTAACAAAAGACTTGTTACAAAGGTGTCACCATATGACAGTGAAACAATGAGCTCAAACCTTTACTGCCATTTTTTGTGTGTAGAATTGCGGTGTTATGTGCTTGGCATTACATGTCTGAACGTGGCTGAAAAAATTAGGAAGCTTAATGGTATTCTATTTTTTTACTGTTACTCTTTGGTCATGACAGTGCAGCAGTGGTCCTGTTGCCGAGTGATATGGAGTCACTTATTCTTGTTTTTTTCAGAATAGGATAGAGATGTGTTTTGTTTAAATAGTGTGGGACAAAAAGAACAAAGTTCAGATTGGCAGTTTGTTTTGAGCGTGTTTTCAAACGCCTCACAGAATCAAGGACAGTCATTGATTTCTGCTGGGTGATGACAGAAGTCCCGTCAGCACTATGACGAATCAGCTCCTCTCTGTTTGGGCAGGAGGAACTATTGGCTGGGAAGAAATTTGTGAAGGTTGTGTGGAAAGTATGGATTTAATCTAAGGGGGAAGACAGCCAGAACAGATGAGGCATTGTTCCGGGGGATGCTTCCAACAGCACTAATTTCTTATGCATTGTTGAAATCAATAGATGATCTACTGGTGTTGTACGATATTGCTCTCTTAAATGTGGGGTAATAATTGTGGATACTTCTTACAAAAGGTTCTGTTAGGAATAAGCACACAGTCATTATACTTGGACCCAAATGTTTAGAAGGCTGTCTAGACCAGAGGTCAGCAACCTTTAACACTCAAAGAGCCATTCCACAAAAGAGAAAACACCGGGAGCCGGAAATCTTTTTTGACATCTAAAATGAAGACAACACCACATATATTATTTTTTACGTTTATGCGATGTATAAAACTAGGCTAGCGTGTTGCTTGTGAAATTTTATTTACTAAAAGAAAACATTTGGAACATTCAGAACTCAAAATATCTTTGTCTGGGAGAAAGTGCAGGAATCTGTGCTGTTCTTTGCAGTCAACAACACATGACTTGCCTCTGTATTTAGAGACAGCGCTCAGCTTAGCTTAACTAATCTGCGCAGTGGAGCACATTTTCAAAATGTATTTTACGTCGTCATCGGGTGTTTTCATGCCAATTTCTTTTCCGTATCTTACAGCGGAGGTCATTTACTTGTGTTTTGAGTCATTTAATTGGGTTTTGGCCAGCTTAGCGGAGCGAGTTTTTGCCACTGCAGTGTTCAGGCACGTCTGAATTCAGCACATAAAACACAAGCATATATACAATCCAGTATTTCATCCCGTGTTGCTGTTTGAACATAAATGTATAGATTTTTTTTCTCTGGCACAAGAAACTTCAGAGTCCAACCGTAAACAAAAAAGCCAAGATGTCTGCTGAAAGGGGTGACGAGCGACAGGCTAGTGGGTGGGGTCTCAACAGTTGAGGGGTGGTTCTATGCAAATTATGTGCAAATTGGTCAAGTGGGATTAGGCCATCTGTCCAAACGTGGCGTTTTGAAAGGGAGCAAAGCTGTGAAGAATAAAGCTGGTGATATCTTTTTATATGAGAGTGATTTTGTGCAAATAACTTCATGAACATGTTTTGTAGCCCATATACCTATTACAACTCAAGTGAGTTGTGCACAATAGGTCCCCTTTAATCAGAATCAGAATTGTGTCTATTGGCCTATTGGAGCAGCAAGCATGCTCTGTAAGAGACATATGGGTGTGGTGTAGGTAGGGCTGGGGGTAAGCGAATATTTTAAAAACGATTATTCGGGCGATTATTTTATCGAATAGTCGACTATTCTAATGACTAATTAGATGATTTATCTAACTATT
>JBBPDB010000128.1:17761981-17772960 GCA_037974465.1 Brachypetersius altus | reverse complement strand
CACTTTATAATACACATCACAAGTAGTGTACAGGTATGAGATTGTACATAAACTCAGGCTAAATAATGAAATCTTAGCTTTTTACTCTGTTACGGCTTCTGTTGCGTGGCTCAGCTGGATGACAAGGGAGTGGAGTTGCAAGGGTTTGCCAACAGCTGTAGTGTTCAATGGAGGAAAGAGATTTAATCCCAAGCTATTTTCAACACTTTTCATTGGTTAATAATTTAAAAATTTTACAGACCAATGTGGAGACTGACCAATAGTACTGATCTATGAAAAAAAAACAACCAGACCTAAAGTTACGAAGTTTCCGGCCGACAGCGACGATATAGTGAAAAAACGCATTGTTGTGTTTAAAAATGTAAAGGTAAATAAATAATCAAAATCAGAAAATTGTATTGCTTAAAAAAGTTAGCATTAACGATTAGCATTAGCTGTGTTCAAAGCTCGTATACAAAAGAAACACTGAAATAACTCTCTCTAACCACATGTTTAGTCAGGGCACAGCTTACTAATACTAAATAAACTGAGATAACTGTTGAACATTTTGGGGGAAATATTTAAAACACTAAAATAGGAAGACAAGACATGGAGCAGTCATGCTACATGCTGCAGTAGGATTCTGCAGCATGTATCTAATGGTGGTTGACATCTTTTTCGTTTATTACTGCCACCGCTGGGCTGGTGGTGGTAATACAAGTTCTCAGGAAAAAAATCTGTGTTAGACTGAATCGACGAGTGCTGATCCATGTAAAACAGGGGTTACTGTAGTGGACATAAGCTTGGTATTTATAATAAAGTGGCCAGCGAATAGAAGTACTGTATATATGTTTTCTTAATAAAGAGTTACCCATATAAACTTTCTTTCTAAAGTGGTAAAGGTTTAAACTGCAATCTAAAATTCCTAGCAAGGTGCAGAATAAACGACTACACAGGGGGTGCCATAATGACATTCGAGTGAGAATTGGACAATGCGATAGCAGGAGTGCAAATCTAATGGATATTGACATGCTTGAGCCTCTGCCTTTAAATCTAATTCTCTCTTAAAGGGAGAATCATTGGCATTGGCCTTAGTGTACCATCACTGTCAACTGCAAATAGGGTTAAAGCCAACAGAGTGTATTTACCTTTGATGAGATGTCTATGCTTGGAGATTCGGAAAGCTTGGTGACAGATAAAGGTATTCTGTACTAGTATTGGCTTTTACCTGACAAATCAGCCTCTATGAAAAAAATAATGAACTAACTGAACAATTTTCTCTCCCTTAAATGGTTCTAAAGGATCATAATGGACTTAGACAGGAGTAGAGAAGTCTGAAGATGAAGATCGTTTGTCCTTAAAGGGACAGTAAGTATCCTTTTACTTAATGCTGAGAACAGGGATCCTTATATGCTAAATACCAATTCTTAAGCCAATATGTGTCAATCCCCTTATCGCAGTCATTTCATAAAAGATACCAGCACTGAAGAAGACAATCTAATATTCCTGCATTTTCTTCATTTCTAAAGATCAAATTTAATGGGAGATGGGATTTTTGCTACATTTGCTTTCTGTGTGTTTAATTTTTAGAAGTTGTTTTCAAACTAATTTCAAACTAAACAACTAATCATTTCTAATATTAGCATACGCCCAGCAAAGTATACACTGATGGATTACTGTGTTCTTGGTGAAACTGCTCTATAACTTTCAGAACATTGTTGATTGATTTGAGAGTTTAAAGTTTGATCGATCAATAGAAAAAGAGATTTCATTAATTTTTTTCTGAAGTCAGTGAAGCCTGAATGCAACTTTAAATTGATCTTCTAAGGACTAGATATAAAGGCATATATGCATTTTTGTAAACAAAGCTATGTTAAATTGTCACATTCTAATTAAGTTATACTTGAAGACATAATGTATTAGGACTATTTTATAGTGTAATGCTTCTTTCTCTTTTAAAATAGCACTCTGTGGAGGAGAATAAGCAGTAGTATCTTACAATCTAACCACTCCACAAACAATGTTAAAGGATCTTGCATATTTGCACTTTCTCCAGTCTGGCCTGAGTGTGTCAGAGGGAAGGGTTGTTGAAGAAGGAACGAGTACTTACAATGTCAGGTAAGGGCATGTCAAAAAAGTATATAGAATTAATTAATTAATTAATTAAAAATAAATAAATAAATAAATAAGGGCTGGGCACGTTAATACATTATTATTGTGTAAATGCATTATTTACTTAACGGCGACCATTATTTTATGACGCGTTCACACAGGTTTTTTAATCATTTAATTTTGAAAGATCTTTTTTGTGCTTGTGTGCACGCAGCTCTACACATAGACAAAAAAAAAACAGCCAAGACCTAGAGTGCTGAGTGGACAAAAGTATTGGGATGCCTGACCATTACACCAACAGAGACTTTAATGACACTGTATTCAGATGCATAGACTTTTATATGGAGTTGGTCCCCCTTTACAACTGCTATAATGATTCCCCCCATGTTCTGAACTAGATAAAACATGAACGCCCTGGCAGTGGCACATTGGTTTTATATTGATTTAATTACATTAATGTTTAAGTCAAGATTTAAGTTAAGACTGATATGAACTGTAACTGTGTACCTGTGCAAAAGGAAATACTGTTGTTAAAAAGTTGTTTGTTTGAAGGTTTTGTAAACCAAATGTTATTGCACTTTTGGTCATATAGCATTACACTACTTTTGAATTTAAATTTATATATATAATATATTATATTTATAATTTATATATATATATATATAAAATGATACATCTTGTAAACGTACTGTAAAAGGACTTGTACATTTTCATTGCCTTTAGTTTTATCATTTTCACTTTGATTTACATGTCTTCTTCAAGTACAGTCCAGCATAGTCTATTGTGAGTTATGAGTCTCTGTTTCAATCAGCGGACTACTTTAGCTTATATACATATGTAATGAGAGCAGCTGGGCTTCAGCCTGTAAACTGGGAAGATAACACTTCTAGCAAACACTACAAGCCAAAGGTTACCCAAATAGCCCAAATTATTTTGTCAAAGTACATCCCCAAAAGGCATGCGGGGCATTAGGGTTACACAGATAGGTCCATGTGTTTTAGGTCAGAAAACCTTTATAGTTAAGGGCAATCATTTCAAATAGCTAGAGCTGGTATGCATAAACCAGTTGTAAATGCTTGTTATCCTGGAGTCTCTAGCGCTAAAATAAGAATGAAAAAGCAATGGAAATTGCTTTGAATAAAAGGGTCTGCTAAATGCCAGAAATGTAAATAGCCTAAAATTGTTGCTGGAGAAATATGTATAATCCCCACCTGACATGATTGATCTTGTTGTCTAAGCACACACTGGAAAAACTATAGCTAGCATTAGAAAACATGTAACTATTTTTTTTGACTGGGGCTTTAAAAAGCTGAAAAATGGATTATTTCTTATAATAAGGATGTACAAGAAAGCAATGTGTCTCCAAACTTCTAAAAGGCCATGTACATACAGACACATTCTTACATATGTCCATGCCTGACTACAGTGAGCAATGATGCTGAAAGTATGTAAGCGTGTGTTTCTGCAGGGGGCTGGATTAGTTTAGTGAGATGTGGGCGGACAGACCTGGCTGAGGCAGGTTTAATGGGAGTAGTGTGAATACAGAGCTAAGTGACGTCCTCAGAGCTGGACCTGTGACAGCCACCACAGAGACGTGACACACACCAGCAGGAAGTTACGGGCCAGGGGGGCTTAGGCTCTAAAAGAAAAAAGAGAGAAAGAAGAAAGGCAACATGACAATGTGACACTTCTGGCTGTGAACATGCAGCCTGGGCTAATCGTGATGCACTTTGTTTGTTTAATGTAATGCGCGTCAGGCAGCACCCCACTACACTGCCTTAGCCTTCCATCAGCACAGAACTGAGAGCATGTGGAGAAATATGTGTGCGTGTGTGTGTGTGTGTGTGCACGTGTGTGTGTGTGTGACTCATCTCACTCTCTCCTTTGCTTTCAAACAAGGTGAAACGAGAAAAAAAAACCCAAAGTGGACGAAGATGAAGAAATAGGGAGAAAAAAGAAAGAGAAAGAGAGAGCATAGAAAAACAACAAGGAAATGGAATAAGGACAGAGAGGCAGACAGGCAGAGAACAAGGGATATGCCGACAGAAACAAAGACAAAGAGAAGGAAAAAGAAAAATGTTGACTATGAGAGAGAGGAAGAAATGGAACAAGGGAGATGCATGAAGAGAAGGATTGAGTGCAGAAAACAAGGCAAAGGGAAAAGCCAAGAAGAAAAGTCTCACACCTCTGTTAATTAAGCAGCGGAGCGGTGAGACCTGACGAGATTCAAGACAACAACACAGCAGCCACCGGGTGACAAACATCTGAGGTGCTATTTTAAGGGCAGATCATAGCGCAGTTCTTGCAAGCTGAGCCAGCTCGAGCACCACCACATACGCAATTAAAGCAGAAAACTTTTGTCTCTTTTGTTCAGACTGCTTTCTTAAGTTAGAAGGAGAGACATTTTATTTGAGCAGCTTTTCATCAGCACCATATCCACCATTGCCTCCAACAGCTAATAAATGACCAAAAGAGCACATAAAAGCTTTGGATAAAACTTAGTTATAATGTGCAGTAGAGTGCTAGTGCAGGTAGCCATAATTAATTTTTTAGGCAGTGTGATCATTAATTTTAAGAAATTTTATTAGGAGTATTTTTTAAAACATTTAACGTTAGCTACCATTCTATACAAAATAATGTGCATGTCCCTGTTATGCTCTACAACTTGTTTCTATTCTAATGGCACTTTGACATCCAAACAATTTTTTAATATAGAGGGAATACAACTACATTTTATGTACTTGAACAGTGAGTTAACCATAGGAAATGATACTTGTCAATTGATATCAACATGTATTACATAAAGATCTTAAGCTGACTTTACAAATCAGTAGAACTAATGCAGGTTATATGGTTATACATTTAAAATGTGTTTTATTATTCAAAACTAGCTAAGAAGAATCCTTCGGTCATGGTCCTTGAGTCAGCCCATCAGATGAGTTATTGAGCCTATACTAACACTAGAGTTCACCAGTGCATAGCCATGCAATCTTCAGAATGCTATGACTTGCCTAATTATTTTTCTCATCATCTTGAAACACAATGCACTTAACATTTAAATACATTTGATAATTAGACAAACAATTTCAATGCATTTTTTAGAATTAACTTGATATGATTTTTAAGCATTTAATCTTAGTCAACAAGTGCCACACTTCGCACCCCTGTTAAAACAACCGTGTCTGGCCTGTATGTTTTCTCTCTTTTTCAACCAACACAAGGAATATTTGATCAGTGATTTCAGAAGCTAGAAGTCTGCTATCTTGCATAGTTGTCAGAGTGCTTGTGTAGTAGGGGGTTCCAATGTTCTAAAACCAATCCATGATGAGACAACCATCTTATCTTTTACCAGGGTCACTGGGAGTACTCAGTGGTCACAAGGTAAAATGTGGAAAAAGTATTCTGGACAAGTTGCCAGTCCATTGCAGACACAAAAATATAGCTGGGACAATTTGATCTTCGGGAGAAAAGTAGGGAACCTGGCAGAAACCTAAACATAACATGTAAACTGCGATGAGCCGTGCCAGGCCTGGTTTTTGTTTCCGGTTTTCTGTTCTGTTTGACCTCTGTATGTATCCTTGCCTGTTCTGTGTCCCTGTTTTCCCCCTTAGGTTCCCCTGCCTGGTCCGTGTTCCCGTTCCCTCCATGTGTCCCGTCCTGCTCTGTGTTCCTGCTCTGCCCCCTCATGTGTGTGTCTTGTGTATCTGTTATGTCCAGCCGTGTGTCCCTGTATAGTCTGTCTGTGTTCCCAGTGTTAGCCCTGTATGCTCCCTGTGTGGCCCTGATCCTCCCTGCACCTCCCATGTAGACCCACTAGGGGTCCCCCTTGTCTCTGTCTGGCCCCAGTCACCTGTATGTCGTTCCCAGCCCTAGTCACGTGTTCCTGATGTTCACCTGTGTCCTGTTTAGTCCCTGATGTGTCTGTGTATTTAAACCCTGTCTGTGTGTTCGTTCCTTGTCTGCGTTTCGTCCTGGTTGAGCTCCACGTTTGTGCCACGTTTCTGAACCACGTTTCTGTATCTCGTATCTGTGCCTGTTTTGGTTTGGGCCCTCGCGCCCCTTTGTTTTCTTGTTAATAAAACCACATCATCATGGAGTTCTGGTCGCCAGCTCGTGATTTCCACGTTAGCTCTCGGTCCCGGGGGCTTAGCCCTCGCCACCGTGACACAAAGAATTAGGCGTAGCGGGCCTCCACAGAGGACCGTTACCAGCAGAAATACTGCTCTGAACTTTGACAGGAACCAGGTTTTATGGTCAAATAGATATATAGCCAGATGAGTTTTCCGGCAGCAAACACCAAAATTTGGTTTGGTGTTAAAAGAAGAATGGTTATACATAAAATAACCAGATCCCCACCAATTAACAGATACAAGAAGCACAAAAAGCAGTCCGTCAATCATTTATTTCACGGAAACATATATCAGACTAACAAGTATAATATCCATATAAAGACAGTCCCATATACATTAAACAAAACCTAATTGAATTATCATCAAACCCTGCCTGAAAAGGTCCATATTTCATAGTTCTGGGGGGGGGGGGATTAAGGATAAAGGAAGGTAGAGTTCTGGTCACTGTGGGCATTTCCCACTGCCCTTAATATAGAAGATCAGAGTGTATATGCAGACATTGCACCGGAACTCTTTTCAAAGGGTAAATACTGCCTGAACTGCCTGTGTTTGCATTTTCCAGCATGCCGTCATAAGTAACTCTTACATAACATAAGGCAAATGCAGGATAGCAGCTACTGTACAATGTTCTTCAATACCTTAAATGCAACAGCTGATTCAACACTAAATAAATACACAAGGTGCCCAAGCTGAGAAAAATAGGTCTAGATTATAATAATAAATAAATGCACACGTCACAAGTACTAGTAAAAGCTAATCCATCTATAAGGCTGTTTATGACAAGCTTTGGTTCAGTCACAAACCTAACGCTGTTCTACTGCCTCCTTCATAGTCCGTTAAACCTGTAGCGTCCTCAACTGCCTTCTATAGATCTCTTTTACAAAACACAGAGCGACTGTTTGGGCCCTCAATAAAAGTTTAATGCAGCCTGCATGGCTGGGAGTGCGTCAGAGGAAAAAGGCCAGCTGGATTGCAGCTAAACCGCTGTTAGGAGGAGCAGGGCCTACTGCATGTTTCTACACTGACAGCAAAGCTTTTCTCAGTCCAAAATTCCTGGAAAGCAGACTGCGCCAAAGGAGAGGGGAGGAGGGGCAGGGAGGGGAGGAGGTGCAAGAGCCAAAGAAAACAAATGGGCCTACTTTGAGAGCCAATTATTAAACGCGCCTGGTTTGTTGCACCGGTGGGGAGGGGCTGAGAAGCATGGCACAGAAAGAGAAGAAAGAGAAGCTTAAGGTGGTCGTATACTTCCGCAGAAAGATATAAAAACTAGTATTTTTTTTTTTTTTTTTTTTTTTTTTTTTGATGAGACTGAAAAGATGAGACAGTTTACCAGGCGAACTGTGGAGCCAAATACATGGAAATATTAATTGAGGAAAGATTACAATTTTAGTAAAGAGGATTCATGCAGCCTGAGGCAATAACCCGCAAAAAGGGCACAAAAGGGCAGGAAATCTGACTCGTGTACATTAGCCAAAGTCCAGAATCATTAATGATGCAAATAAATGATCAATCACAGTGTTTCAAGCATTCCGAATTCAGCGAATTAGGGAATAAGTCTTGGAACAGCCCACTTCAGCTGTCAGGGGCAAACTCAACATTTGCAGTTTATGTGAAACACAAGATGGCACATTAAAGCCAGTACCACTAGAGCATCTGGCCCGAAGAGAAGAACGACAAACATATAACGCACACAAAAAAAGAAATAAATTCAGCTTAATCTACTGAAATAGAATACAGCAGAGCCAATGCACATTAACTTTACTTCTTCAGCCTCGAGATCTTTGGTCTTTGCTGAAGATCAAAGACTGAAAAAAGGAAACAAATAACAGGGTTGCATTTTTTCCTCAATTAAAATGTACTAAAATTACACACATGAAACAATACAACTGATTAAAGTCTGACTAATTTAAAGCTGGGCTTTGGCAACTGTGAGTTCTTGTTAACTTTAACACTTGTTCTTTATCTTCTGTTTCCTAGAAGAAGAGGGAAAGTGCTTATTTTTTCCATTTCTTCCATGTGCAGGCCTCCCTGTCCCATTTATTATAAGTCGAACCACAGCGAGTCAATAAAATCTTCAGTTCAGAAGCAGGAGACGGGAAGGAGAGGGAGAGCAGCCAACAAATGGCTTTGATTAGGCTTTATTTTTCCTAGAAAGGAGGATGCAGGGCGAGAGCGCCGGGCCTCTGTGCTGATGCCAGGAATTAATGTAGCTTTCACGGAAACCAGGGCAGCAGTCCTGGCCTTGAGAAACTGAAAACACGACTTGGTCTTTTTCACACTCCTCTCTTCTTCTCTCTCTGTAATCATTTCATTCTTCGTTAAATCACTTTAAAAGAGGTGCTTTCATGACACAATGCCTCAGAGCTGTATCAAGACATGAAGGTAAATTGGAATAAAAAGTATGAATTCATAAGCATAAAGTACTCAGACAGCATAGATTAGTAACATTAGCACTTTGTTTCAGGTCTATTGTTGGCAGCTGCAGCTTCGAGACATCTACAGCTATAAGTAATTAGTAATTTTGCAACTCTCAGTTTGGCTCGTTTCTCAATGTTACAAGGGTTCCTCTGATGGACTTTATATTTCAAAATCCTCCAAACATTTTCAATAGAATTCAAGAAAGGAGTCTGACCAGGCCAGGCAAGCAGCTTCACGTTCATTCTTAGAAACCCACTTCAGTTAGTTATGGCTCTTTGAGGTTCCTGTTTCTTTATCCATGATATTCAATTCCTCTTTAACATGGCCAGGAGCATCACCACATTCATGTTTACGTTCATGTCATGATCCAGTACGGTTTGTAAAGCAGCACCATATCATGATGCTCCCACCTCCATACTTCACTGTGGGTGTGCTGTTCTTAGAATCACACAAATTTGGTCAAATATACACACTTCAATTATTGCTATTATATTTTATTTGTTTTGTTTTGTCTGAGTACAGTACATTGTTCCAAGGGATCTAAATGCTCGTGTGCCCCATCTATGAAAATCAGGATTCTGAAATTTGGCTCAGGCTCAGGTTACTAAAAAGAAAATGTACAGATTTGTCTGACATTTCAAACAGACAGTTGATGAAATATTTGTTGTTCTCTGGAATAGCAGAGCATTCAGGTGATACTGGGCTCTTGAGCTAAAATGTCTTTATTCTATTAATGCTCCTGTTTTGTAACACTACACACTGTAGTGCCCATAATCTTCTGTGAAAGGCAGTTCAATTACATGAATAATGAGGAGACCAAGAATTAGTTGAGGTGAACTGCTCACAGGCTTGATGTAGCAGATGTTTGCGGCACATCTGCCAGAATTTTAATTATTTAAAATGCTACCATACACAATATCTAACTGCACAATATCTGACTAATAGATTTCCTAACAAAAAAGCTACCATCACATTCATATTCACTGTGCTTCAAATACAAAGTGCCTCAGCACACAGAAAAAGGGGGTTTATTTCAGCACCTAAATATTTAGCTTACTTTACGGGCTTTTCCAGAAGTACATGGTCAGACCTGAGCCTGTTCATTACATGCACAAAGCCCATAATGACCCTAACTGTATCAGCATTTTTGAGAATTTTGAGCAGGACTTTTAAAAATCACATACTGATATTAGCACAATACCATCATCAACATTATTATATATCCACAGAGTTCAAATATACATATACTTACATTATATTTACTGGGTTTTTTTTTTTATTTACTGAAATTTCTCTGGAAGCCGAGCCTGCTGCGCGACTGCGCTCCGGGGCAGCGGGTTCAGTTTAACCCCCGGTGGTTCTGCTAAAGACCCCTCTGAGCTACCTTTAGCCTGGTTAGAGTTGTAAATATTACCCCCCCACACACGCGCACACCTCCCCTCGCTACAGAAGCACACCCTTCACCCACCTGACTGGTCGAAGCCAGGGGAGCTGTGGTCCTGAGCCGCCAGCAGCAGTGTGTCTCTGACCCAGGAGAAGTCCCGCTCCAGGGCGGTGAGGAAGCAGCTGAAGGCGCGGGGCCCGCGCCCCGGCACGAGGCTCAACAACCGCAGGGTCTTGTTTCTGTTAGATGACTGGGACTGAATGTCCTCAACCTGGCTCTCGGTTAGGATGTCCTCCTGATACAAGTACTGAATGATCGAGTCATCCACTATGAGCTGCTCGGAGAGAGTCAGTCTGTGTGCCCGGAGTATTTCTTTGTGTCTCGGATCCATCCCGGGGCTAAGTGAGCCCGGAGCCGCTACACTCCCAGACACACTATCCTCTGTCCGGCGCTAATTTACTCACTGAAACCGGTCAGTGACAAATCTCTGAAAAACCTGACTGAGTGTAGAGCAGTCTAAAGCTGCAGACGTGTTTTTGTGTGTTTATTTGGGTCTAGTTTCCGTTCTCCGCCGCTTCCTCGTGTTTACTTACCGACTAGAAACGAGGCGCGAGGAACTACAGTTTTGTTCACGATATTCTCTCCCCGACCTTACGACCGACATCAAGGCAGATAATAAATAATCACTGCCGAATAAAGAAACAAGTTATTTAATTTATCAAAGCAAATACTGAAGCATTTCTGGATACGTAGCCTGTAGAATAATGAAAATTGTTTGTATCTAGAGAGAAATATATAGATTTGCATTTATATATACGCACAGTGTGTCCATATATGTATATAAACACACACACACACACACACACACATATGTATATGTATATGTATATATGTGTATATATATATATGTATATATGTATATATATGTATATATGTGTATATGTATATATATGTGT
>JBBPDB010000128.1:17741954-17753049 GCA_037974465.1 Brachypetersius altus | reverse complement strand
AGATCTTTAAGTCCATCTCATGAAAAATCGGAGCAGAAACAAAGGTGTTGCGTTTATATTTTTGTTGAGTGTAGTATAGGCCCAGCGGGGGTGAACGCGCTGCCGTGCTTTTTCCCAAGGATGACCACAGGCAGACAGGCAGAAATCCATGCTGTGCATTCTTTATTCTCAGGGTGTAGAAACAGGAACAAAACAGGGTGCATAAGGGTAATGGACTGATAAGGAACAACAAACAGAAACAGGCTTAAATATGAAATACATAATCAGCACTAGACACAAGACAGCTGGAACACAAAAGAGCACGTAAACAGAAAGCAGCTGAAAACCAAAAAACATGTGACACAAAGCAGATTATCAAAATAAAAGAACCTGAACACAAACAGAAAAACGGGGTGAAAACAGAAAAGCAGAACCGTGACAAGACCCAGCTCCCAACCCAACTTTGTGAATAGATTAACGGCGATATTTTTGAATCGCCAGATAAAAGTCTCACGTTAACGCAGCACGTTAACACTGATAACGGCCCACCACTTATATATATATATATATATATATATATATATATGTGTGTGTGAGTGTGTGTGTGTGTGTGTTAATATATAAATATGTATTGTGCAAACAGTAAAAACAGAAAATGATGTCAGTATTTTGGCCAAACTGTTTTAAGTGGTTCGATTTGCATTCTTTTGCCATTGATTGCAGACTCCAATGCCAGATCTGCCCAAGTGGAAACTCCATCAGTAGGTTTCTGAGGGATCTCAGTTGCTTTTGCAGTGGGCCTGAGCTTGAAGTGAAGCTGAAAGAAAGCCTTGTGCTACAGGGTGGAAAATCCAACCTAAACACTCGCCTGCAGTCCCTGTAACCGAGTCTTATTTTTGGCCCTACTGAATCTTTAACCACATGCTAAACAGCAGCACTGTGGTGAAGGCAGGCGTCTTATACGTGTGATTGTTAATGTGTTAATGAGACACGAACTTTCATGGAAAGAGGGAAGATGTTTTTAGGAGCTGGGAGATGACCGGGCCTGTGGAACCCATCAAATTTCTTCAACCTTAAAGTTAAAAAACCTCAAATGAACACAGTTTCTTTCCAAATATAGTCAATCAGCCAAATTGTGGCAGATGTTTGAGGTTTGACTCTTTAGTTTTGTACTTGAAATTACAACTGCTAACTTTTCTCAAACTGTGTCAAGCTGTTTGTTGTTATACTGTTTGGCCCACTTTTCTCCAAACATGGACTAAAAGACATTTGTAATAAACGGTATCTTCGTTTTGTTTCATCTTTTGAGTCTTACTTGCTTACAATACTGTGCAAAGGACACCTATTGTCTAAAGCCATTTTTCTAAGTGTGTGATAAAGTGTCTTTGTACTACCATTCTTAACATTAGAATTTATATAAACAAACAAGAAAGCTGTATGAGTTCTGTGTGTAACAGTAGCTGATACTGTGTGAGCTGGTGAGGAGAACACAGGTTCGGTTCCAGGTTCCTCCTCGGTTCCTCCAGCCGTTGTTTGGATGGTGAAACTCCATCAGCAGCTCCTGATTTAATTTAATGAAGGACTGATCGAGTCGAACCAGGTTTCTGATGAAACTACAGTAATACTGGACTTCACCAAGAACTCACTGATATACTGAACAGATCATCACTGTTTACTGTAGAATGTCATGTTTTACTTTGTGTATTTAGTGATATTTAATGTGAAAAAAACACTCACTGCTCATCTAAACACACACACACACCTTGGTGCCATCTCTTCCCGTCCATCCACATGATTCACCGTGGGTGCTTACATCAGTGGAAAAGGACAGCATGTGCACTCTGACCGGTCTGCAGCTATGCAGCTCCTTACGCAGGGTGCACTGTATGATCTGACACCTTTCTATCAGAGCCAGCATGAGGTTTTTCAGCAGTTCGAGCTACAGCAGCTCTTCTGAGGGATCAGACCAGACAGGATATCCTTCACACGCACTGGTGTTCACATGTTACCTCATCCAACTCCCCTTGACAGGTGCCACTGTAACGAGATAATCAGTGTTATTCACTTCACCTGTCTGTGGTTGGGGCTGTAGTAGTGTATCCACTGGTTTCAGCATTTATATAAATACTGAAGGTGGCCATTTGGAATCAAACAAGACGAGCAGATTCTTGCCATAAACACAAACAGCTTTAGTGTAACTATGCATGACTCAGCATGCTAAACAGCCTGGTGGCTCTCAGTTGTGATTTGATTCATGTGATTTGAATAGGAACTGATTTTTCATTTTAGACATTTCTTCGTTTTCATGTGTTTACAGGGTCCACGCTGTGTGAGCGGTGGGTGAAGGAAGGAAGAAGAAATCCACGGTGCTTTTTTAAAAGGAGTTATTTTTCCTCGCTCATGGGTCATAAGGAAATATTAGACAGGTTTCCGTGTAAGTAACAGCACATGTGATCATAGAGCCACAGACTGAACACAAAGTGCATTTTTTATGATCTGAAAGAGATTACGAGTCACGTTTAATATGACAAGACCTTCAAAAACGTTATCATCTTCAAAGTCCGCAGTGAAGTGAAGACACAGATACACAAGGTTTGACTGAATGAAGGCTTTCTAGACAAACATAGTTCTCAAACCTCTGAAGTTCTACCACCGTGGAGTCACCCAAGTGTCTCTGACCCTCATGTCAGTCCTGGAAGCGAAAACTTCACTGCACTCTCGCTCACTCGCCCTCCTGAGGAGACTGAAAACCCTGCAAGAAGACTACTAATCACCCCCTAAAGCCACCATCCACTTGGAAGACCACCAATCCCTCATGGCCACCATTCACACTCTTTTGGAATCCTGTATTATAGATAATCTGGCAGTGACTGGTTTCCTCTGGGTAACTCGAGGTGTAGGAGTGCTGTGTGTACAGTTGTGTAGTTTCTGGCCCCAGATCTGATTCTTTTTAGATCACTTCTCAGAAAAATAACAGCTGTACACACACCATTCCAATGCAGTGTGCAATAGCATCATCATCATCAAGCACAGGTGATTTAAACAACCAAGAAAGATAAAGTAATACAAATAACAACAACAACAACAATAATACTGACAATAGTACTGCTACTAATAATTTTATCATCATCAAGACTTTCTTGGTTGTTCAAATCCACCCCCCAAACCATAATAATAATAATAATAATAATAATAACAATAATAATAATAATAATAACAATAATAATAATAATAATAACAATAATAATAATAATAATAATAATAATAATAATAATAATAATAATAATAATAATGCTTCATCACTTTTTGGCTGCTCGTATCTCCCTCTCTCTCTTTCTTAAACCTCTAGCAGTTCAAAAAACTGGTGTATACTTTGTTTTCCATTTCTGAGTGATTGATTTCTTCCCTCCTACTGACTCATAAACAACTTTTACAGACTTCTCATAAATCTCAAAGCTTCGTTTGACTGCATGTAATAAAAAAACCTGCAAAAAAACTGCAATAGAAAGCAGACAGCTCAGACAGACTATAGTAAGCTTTGGGCAACTCAATACACCTCTTCCTCTGGCAGAGGGGCACGGGCCGGGTGGCTGTTGGCCTAGACTGCCCGAAAGAGGGACGGTAACTGCTCGGTTATGAGTGTTCCTTAATAAAGGAAATGAAGCCTTGACAGGTGGAACAGTGCTAGGCGATGCTGTATGTTTCAGGAGGCCTGTAACTAAGAGATAAGTTAATGCCTGCTGCCTCTGCACAGCATGATACTGGATCATATATACAGCAGGAGGCAATATGGCAAAAAAAGTTACACACTAAATCAAATGAAACAGCTGATATTTATTAATATATTATTCAATATGTTCTCTTTTTATGACGTGTGCAGATGTGCAGTGTTCTGATGAGCGCCGACAACATCTGTGATACGACAGGAATGAATTAATCACCAAAGGTGATACTGACGATACTGACGATACTAAGGCTGGAGGCTGGAGGTTGTGTGTGTGTGTGTGTGTGTGTGTGTGTGTGTGTGTGTGTGTGTGTGTGTGTGTGCTTGTCTGCAGCATCCATAATGCAGTAATTGCAGTGTTCCAGAAGAAGGACCTGGGAGATAATGAGCTGTACTCCCTGAATGAAGGGGTCAGGTAAGTGACATGAACTTTGACTGCCAGTCCATTTGCGTGTTTTCACACCTACTTCTTGTCTGCACACCTGCCCACATTACTCTCTTTCAGTAATTCATAGACACACATAACCAATGAAAATTTTCAAGTTGTAAAATATCAGGAGCCACTTAAATGCCTAAAAGCTTTATGGACTGAGGAGATATTTGAAAAACACTGTCTGATATCTGAGGTTGTGCAATGAAAGCTATTTGTCTGCTGAGTCGTGGAAACAGGGTTTCATACACCCACACTACTACGCAAAACAATGACAGAAACAAAAAAAGCCAAAACCACATGTTGATTTTCCTGAGCTGATCTGAGTGTGGTGAAGGAGGTTTCAGTGAAACTTGTATTATATCTCAGGTTGTCTACTCTTATTAATGCTTCCGCATTGCATGTACTAGTGCTGTAGATACACTGTCATGAGCAGTATAGCTTGGTGGACGTAAAACTCTTTTTTTCAAGTGGTTGCTTTTACCAGCTTACGGGTTAAAATTCTTAATTAAAAGGCTTCGAAGTGTGAGGGTGTTTTTGCAGGGCCATCAATGTAACCACCTAAACAAAGCCCCCCCCCCAGGTAGTCTTCCAAGCTTCTTTGTATTTTAAAGAGGCGTGCAAATATGATCATGGTAAATCTCAGTGAGCTCTTAAAATTTTGATACTGGCTACACTTTTTTTCAAAGACAATGGATTAAAAAGAACCACCACTGTCTCCTACTGAAGTCCACCACCAGCTCCTAGAGGCAGTTCAGGTTCTCCGCCTCGAAGGAATTGGAGCTGTGTGTGACCACGCGGTTATGGGTGTAGAGGATGTACACACACTTGTGGAGCTCCTGTGTTGAGTGTGATGGTGATGGAGACACATCCACCAACACTCACCATCTGTGGTTTGCCTGTGAGGAAGCTGCTGTGTTTTTGCTACAAAATGTTTTTTCAAGTGATCCTAGTTTACCTTTTTTGGGAGATCATGGTTTGTTACTGCTCATTTTCCATTTTAATAGTTTGGTCTATTATCTGATTAATTAATCTTAATTCACCTTTAGTGCAGTTAAAATATTGCCCGACAATGTCTTGAGTAGCCTTATTTTTCTATGCCGTTGTGCTGAAATAACTTATCTTGTCAGATTGGTGTGTTGTTTTGACCCATGTCTTTTTAAAAGAATGGTTTTAATGTGGCCCAGACTGATAATAATGCAAACGTGAAGTTGATAACGCAAAACAGCAGGACATATACTTCCCAATCACAAAATGAAACTTGGTTTGGGATGGTTAAAGTGAAGAGTTTGAGGTTTGTGGGTTGGAATTACCTCATGAAAACTTCAGTGTGTGTGTCTGTGTGTGTGTGTTTGTCCGAAAAAAGAGATGGGCCACGTGGGAATAACCCCCAGGCCTTATTCTGTCCAGTTCACTCAGACGGAGCTCTGCTGAGTTTACAGTTTCCAGTAAGAAGGTGCACTGTAATACTTAGATCAGCCAATTCAGTAAATGACACTGAATACTGTTTTTACTCCTCTGACCCTTTCCTTGATGTCTGAACCACAGAGAATCTACACTGGGTCAGTACAACATTTCTAAATTCAGGGAGTGGTCTGAGACAAATTTTAGACCAGATGCTGTAGTGCATCTGTTTCTCCAAGTCACATTTGAAAACCAAACCCTCTCCATCGCCTAGATGACTGCCTCTGAATGCAGGCATTGCTTTTCCCAGTTTATTTCCTGAGTTTCTTCTCTATGTCTAATTCAGTAATATACTGAACTCGAGCTTCTGAGCTTAAATAAAGCGCTGGATTTTTTAACCTTTAACCTCGTTTCATCTTTATACACTATCTTGCTACAAGACATTGCACTTTAACACCTATAATTCATGACAACAATGATTGGAACAGAAAGCACATTATTCTGAACAAGTCTACTTGTAAACAGAAACTGCTGGTGAGGAAGAATGAAGAGTGTTGTGCAAAATTGTGCTTTTCTTTTAAGTAGAACAGGAAAAATGAGGAGCAACACAAATGATTGGTTATTATTAGGGCTGTAACGATACACCAAACCCACGATTCAGTTCAGTTTTGACCCATGTGTCACGTTGGCGGGGGTTAACCCACTGACGTGATTGGCCCATAGAAGTCCACACAGGCAGGCAGGTCTCCATAACCGTGAATACTTTATTAAAGCAAAACATAAACAAAACCAAAAACCTGGCTCAAGGGCCAATACAGATATAACCAGATATACAGATATAACGACATAGGACGATGGACCACACAGACAGAACTTAAATACTAAACCTAATCATGGAAACAAACACAAAACAGGTGAAAACAAGACACGTGAAGACACAAGACACTAAACGGACAAGAACATCAAAATAAAAGACCCCAAAAGTAAACAGAGTATCGTGGCCCCTACTGTCCACAGGCCGAGTCGTAACACCATGATTCGATTCGTATCACGATTCTTTTGGGGGGGTGGGGGCACCATCCGAGATGCCAGAACCTTTCGAGAGGCAAATTTGTTTCAAGTCATCCTCATGTTTACCACAGAATTATGAATCAATAAACGCTTCGTTTGCAATCTGTACAGAAGATCCCAAGGAATCGCCACAGACTGCCACAGAACCGATTCTTCAGCTACCGGTTGACCATTGTCCAAAACTAAAAACACATTCAGCCCAGATGGTCAAAATCGCACAAAAACTCACTCAAAACACATTACAAACAAAACACTTACAAACAAACAAACTGAATATTCTGTTACGTCAGCTGACATACACCCACCTTGCTAGCATCGCAGATGTGGGGGGCTTTCAGCCTGACCAAAGAGTGTGAGCCCAATTATACTTTCTTAAACTACTGGCCATAGACTTTTTTAATGTATAGTCGCATTTGTTAAATGGTTTCTTTCAGTTTCACACTTCTATAACAAGTCAGTATCTTTCACTCTCATTCCTTTCTTCACTCACTGTTCTTCATTGTTCATTCCCTTGGTGCTCTTGATTTGCAGGCAGCTGCTGAAGACTGAGCTGGGCTCCTTCTTCACAGAATACCTGCAGGTGAGGAACTGCTCTGTATTTCCATTTACATGGATATAATAGTGGCTTTACATATGTACAGCGGTTGTCGTGAACGCACATGAAGGAGTTGTTCACAATGAGCTGCTAAGAAGCAGAGAAACAGGTGCTTCCTGATCTAGAAGTTCTCATCAGCTCCAACCAAGGTGAACAAGCTGCTCTCCTGCTGTGCACACAGAACGCATGGCAACCTGCAGTGGCCTGGATATTGTACTGGAAAATTATTGGTGAAGATGCTTTATGCCTCTTGACCTTTGTATGACCCTCAATGATGCTTTACATACAGCGTCTGTCTTCCAGAATAATTGGCACCCTCATTTAATATCAGTGAAACATTTTAGCAGATTCTATTTGAGCACATTACTAAAAGTAAATAAGTCGCAGGCAATACAAAATACATTTTGAAAAGTCATTACAAAAATATAAAATTATTTTGTGCAACACCCTTTTGTTTCTTGCAATGTTTCATTCCACTTGAGAACACATAAGAAGAGATTTTCTACCATTCCTCAAGGCATCTCTAAATATTTCACACGTTTTTAACTTGTTTTACATCAGGGGGCTGGGATTCCATGTTCATTTAACCTTTTTTGGGGGTATTTTGATATTGCTGACCAAACTTGGCAATGCAGGCAGATTTAGATATGAAATCTGGTATTTCCTGTAAAACATATTACCTGGTATATAAACAATTCTGCCAGGAGGAGCAACAGCCCCACAACATCACAGAACCTCCACCATGTTTAACACTTGGTATTTGATAGTTTTCTCTGTACCCATTTTTATTTCCACACCAAATCCACCCTAATAGTCGGGTTAGATGTTTGTTTTTAATTGTCATGGTGATTGGCAGACTCTAAGTACTTTTTCTTTTGACAGTTATATAAAAAAAGCTTTTTTGAAAAATTCAGGTGTCAGTTCATTAGGTACATTTTATCAGGTACACATCTACCATGCTGCTATTCTGTCGCCATTCTGGCATCATTGTGGAGCTGAGGAAGACCCACCATGCAGTGGTAGTCTAGTAATAGCCCCTTACTATGAGAGTGGTACAGAGGGAATGATAAAATAAATTCATTTACAATCAATAGGTGCACACAAAGCAGAAGAAGAAGTGCAACTCTCTGGTCGGCTTACCTGATGAAATGGCCTGTGAGGATACAAGGTCGCTGTACTTAATACATCATTGACAGCCAGGGAGCAACGCAAACCAATCATATAAACAAGAACGACTAGCAGAACAAAGTACAATGTTTAGTTGTCTCAGTGCTTTCTGTCCAGTTAATTGATTTGACATAATGTGAAAGTCTGACTCAAACGTGAGATCATGTTGATACCAGATTGGCGATAATGCAGTTTTAATTAGAAATATTACAGCTCTGCTTCTGATCTGTTGAGTTGAGTTTACCATTATTTTCACAGAACCAACTATTAACCAAGGGAATGGTGATACTGCGAGACAAAATTAGGTTCTATGAAGGTAAGAGATGTTTTTAGCAGAACTCATAAAGAGTGATGAGCTGTATTAATGTATAGTTTTCTTCAGAAATGTTTATGAGACTTTGATAGCGAACATCACACATATCTCTGAAAGTGAAACCGCAGCTTGTTTCTGCTTGGAAGTTGTTGAGTGAGTGTGAGAACACCTTTCCTAAAGCTTGTGCATGTGTAGGTGTCTAATTTGTGTGTTTATGTAGTGGAGACTGGTGTGAAAAGGGTTATGTGTATGTGAGGTGTATGTGAGTTTGATAGAAAAGTGCTGCTCCAACATTGTTAGCTCCAAACAAATACCTGCCCTCCTTCTGCTCACTTTTGATGTGGTTTTTAACAACTTCCTATAACCTTTAAAACAGAAATACAAAAAAGAAAGATGAAGGTCCTCTGTTTTTGTTTGTAGAACCTATGTTTTGTAGGTTTTTGGACTGATGATACGTGTTTATTTTACCGGTTGCAGGTCAGAAGTTGCTGGACTCCCTAGCAGAAACCTGGGACTTTTTCTTTTGCGATGTGCTCTCCATGCTGCAAGCCATTTTCTACCCAGTCCAGGTACTTCTTCCTATAACAGTATTTGTCACCTTTTATATTGGTTGAAATGCTATACATAAGCTACATTTCCAGTTCCAGTGTATTGGTACACCTACCTCTTCCCTTCTCTTACTGACTATTTCATCTTGAGCAACAACCACTATGGTGCACTTTGTTCTGTTGATGCACAATTTATGAGTCACAGTGTACAGCAATGGAAGGAGACCAAAGAACCACCACTGATGAGACAGAACTTGTTTGTTTTACCAGAGTATATTATTCCAAAACGGCTCTGATTTCTCATTGGTTCCCAGTCCTGCAGAACATCAGTCTTGCACATTGTAGTATTTATGTAATTTTTACTTGCACACTTCATATAAGTTATTTGGACATTTTTAGACAAACATCTCGTATAATTCCCTGGAAATTGTACTGTAGGACTTTAAGAAGCTCCTTCAGCCTCACCATGATTTCTACTTGCTATATGAAACCGTTTCAGCCATTTGCAACACATTTTATAATGATTCCTGGTGTATCTTTTTAGCATTAATGTCTAGAACTATTTTTATTTTGGAGCAATTTTATGCAGTATATGTATATTGTCAAGTATCTGAATACTTTTTCCTTATTACTTTATTAACCTATCTTTGTTCCTGCTTCCAAATTCACAAATGAAGATCATATTTATAAGTATATTATAGTTCTGTGCATATATGTCCTCAAAGTGAATGCTTGTTTCCTGGTAGATACACCTCAGTGTACTCCTGTATGTGTGTGTGTGTGTGTGCATGTGTGTGTAGGGTAAGGAGCCCTCGGTGAGGCAGCTGGCTCTGCTGCACTTCAGAAACATCATTACTCTGAATCTAAAACTGGAGGATGCTCTGTCTCGACCCCGTGCCCGGGTGCCCCCTTCCATCATACAGATGTTGCTCATACTACAGGTAAACATATTTACTCCTCTCTCACCATAAATATACCCTAGAAGCATTCTGTTCTGTTTTCAACAGCAGTTAGTGACGAGCTCACCCAGTCAGTTGTCATCCTCTAACCATAAAAACACAATTGGAACCTGGTCTCAAATTAAAGCAAGCAAAGACACTGTATGGGGTCTGTTGGTTTATTCATAATGTAATCATGTCATATAACAAGCACAAGAGGATGGTACACATGTTAATAACAAAACTAAACTGTATGAGCCCAAGAACTCCAGTGTATACACTGCCAAGCTTTATTAGGTACATTGTCCATTATTTCAGACCCTTTTACTAAGTTTACAGATTGTACTCCATCTGTTTTTTCTGCATAATTTGCTAACCTCCTTTACCCAGTTCATCAATTGTCAGGGCCCCAACAGGACCCCCAGTGAGCAGGTATTACTTGGGTGGTGTATTATTCTCAGTACAGCGGGGACTCTGACATGGTAGTGACATGTACGTGTGTGTGCTGCACAGAGTTGATCAGTGTTGTTTAAAAACTAGGGCTGGGAAATTTAACGCGTTATTATCGCGTTAACGCATTATTTACTTAACGCCGCCAATTATTTTATCGCGCGTTAACGCAGGATTTTAAAATCATTTTATTTTGAAAATTGGTGCTTTCACCGAAGTAACGCGCGCAGCGGCGGACTGGGACTTTCTTTACCAGGTTGGCCCCATCTTGAGCCTTTTTGCAGAACGCACAGAACACCAGCCAGTCCGCCCCTGAGGTATTTAATATGGACAAAAGTAATGGGACATCTGACCCCCACAAAAACCAGCCGACACGTACTGCGCTCCCATTACTTTTGCCCATATAAGACGCCTGACCATTACACAAAATGCGACTTTAATAACACTGGCTCCGCCCACATGCTTTGCAGCTGCTA
>JBBPDB010000128.1:17730195-17741854 GCA_037974465.1 Brachypetersius altus | reverse complement strand
TTAAAGGTGCGATTAATCGCGAGTTAACTATGGCAAACATGAGATTAATCGCGATTAAATATTTTAATCTACTGACAACCTTATTAAAAACCCATGCTGGGGTTTTAAAACACCTCAGTGTAACTACTGGGTTGACAAAGGTCCTCCAATCAACAATATCCAGCCAACAGTGTCCTGTAGCCAGAAACTGGCCACTGATAGAGAATTAGAGGATGACTAACACAGCACTGTGCAGCACCAGCTGAACTGTAACTTTATAGTCTAATACAACATTTAGCTATGGTATGAATGCTTGGCATTTAAATGTGAATATCCTTATGCCATGACAGTACTGCTGTTTAACTGGCAACCTGAACCAAATCTTTTGGTGTTACAAATCTTCAGGTCTCACTGTCAGCAGGCTAGTCTATCAGGTACATCAGACGACCTACTCAAAGTCCCTTAGAAAAGCACAGTCACATTTTTACTCAAACGCCATTTAAAAACAGTCCAGGAAATTCCAAGCAGCTGTTCTTCACTATCAATCACCTTCCTCTCTCACAAACTCGCTCACTTACATAAACTACAGCAGAGCACTATACTGTCAGAATTGTGTAACTTTTTCTAAACAAAATTGACTCAGTTCTTTCTTGCTGGTTCTTCCACTTTATGTGTCTCAACTACCTCCTTACAGTTTAAGATCTAATGCCTCGTTAGTAGGATAAAACCGTCCCCCTGTGCCCTGGACCCCTTTCCTGCAGCCTTAGTGAAAGTAAACTTTTCTGCCAGTCCTGTGGTTTATTGCAGGGATCATCCCTCCCTCCAGGCTGGCTATGTTCCACCGGTTCTAAAACCTCCAAAATCAGACCACTTCTCAAAAGTCCCACTCTTGATTTGACAATTACAAGCCCATTTCTCTCCAAAGAACTGGAAAAAATGATTGCCGCTCACCTTCAGCACGGCCTCAAATACAATATTCAGTCTGATTTCTGCTCTGCTCTCAGTACATTAACAGCTGCTGATGGCAGCTAATGCTGGATCATCTTCTCTCCTCACGCTCCTTGATCTGTCTCCTGCATTTGACACTGTTAACCGTGGTGTACATCTCAACCGGCTACATCGCACTACTGGGCTCACCGATACTGCCTTAAAACATTCCTCAACATATGACTTACAGTTAACCTCACTGGTTCCTGGTATTTTTAAGATGTTTTTAATAATGCTTTTACCTTATATCCCTTTGAGATTTAAAAAAGTACTAATAAAAGGTGTTATCATTGCGCTTATGTGGACGCTGCTTGTACATGTACTGTGTAAACACTGTTGCAGATCCATTAGTGTTTACACGGTACCATTGCAGTGGTGTTCCCTTTGGCAGCAGGTAATGTTTGCTGCCACACTGAAAGAATTGTTTATGAAAAAGAGATCAACTGTCAACCCGACGACCACATTTTCCAAATCTCAGTCTGAGCATCTGTGGGATGTGCTAGACAGAGTGGTCTGATTCATGCAGACATGCATCATATCTTACAGGACTCCATCTGCAGGTCAGTTTTGGCAGCACAAATGGGACCTACACGATGTTACCCAGCTGGCTTTAACGGCTGATCGGGGTAGAGTGGATAGCCATAAATGTTTTCTTTTTTCATGTTTTCTTCTCCTTTCACACAGTTACAAATTCTCCATTCATAACAAAATAGAAACATGTTTCTTAGCAACCTGGACACACGCAAAACAGACAATGGGACTGAAGGTCTTATCAGGCTGTTTCACTGCGGATTTAATCTTTTCATATTTCCTCTAATTCAGTGCACCTGCTGAGCGTGATTCAGACAGTGTGTGTTTTACCAGCATGCACTGCCAGGAAACTACATGACATTGAGCACTGAACCAGTGTGCTGTTTCTAAGAAATGTCTGGGTCACAGGAGTCTGTCTAATTGCAGATGACTCACTTAAGTCAAGTACCGTACACTGAAAGAGGAAGGTAGTAAAATACCACAGTAGTGGATGAATGTGTGTGTGCGTGTCTGTGTACGCGTTCAGTGGGAAGTTATAAGAGTTTACCTTTTTGGAGGCAGTGGACACAAAACACAAAAGTTGCATAATATTTGGTAAAAGAACAAGCAGAGCTCTTTTGTAAGGTTAGGATTAGGACTGGATTACATGCAGGCAGAGTAATATTTTCGCGATAACAGACAATGAGAACATGTCAAATGATGACAACCGTCCACTCACTCTTCTGTGAGGGCAGTTAGTGGCTGGTTGTGGCATTGTGTGTTATAAAGCGTTAGTGAGAGAATATGAATGTTATTAATGAGTGGAACTAAGAGTTTATGCGAAAAGTACAGGGGAGTCATGAATACATTTATGGCATTTATCAGACGCTTTTATCCAAAGTGACTTCCATTCCCTAACTACAGGGGGCAGTCGCCCTGGAGCAACTTGAGGTTAAGGGTCTTGCTCAGAGACCCAGTGGTGGTGCTAAAGATGAACCCATGACCTCTTGGTCTAGAGGCAAGTATCCTACTACACCACTACCCCCACTCCCACCGTGACCTTCGTTGCGTTCAGGATGTTCTCTTTAAGTTCTCTGAAAGGTGCAGTTCTATGAAACTTTGTTACTTCGTGGCTGATTTCACCGTTTGCTTTGCGAGAGATTTCTGGCAGGAACAGTTCGTTACTGTCTCAGACTTTCTTGGACTGTGGTTTGTGCCCCTTAGCAGACATCAACATTTTTATCAGAAGTGTGCTGTTACTGTACAAACCTCTCAGATGCTTGAGAAGTCCAGCTGTCTGTCATCTTTCCTGGCTTCCCCAGCTCCTTACAAAGTATTTCCTTTGTTTCGTCATTCATCTTTTACACAGTGCGGTTATTGAAATACAGTCTGATCTGAATTTCATACTATTGCCTTTAACCTAAATCTAAATCCCATGGCTCAAGCACATTCAACCCTGGCTGGAGTCCTGTGGCATGAACACATTTAACAGTGATCAGAAACTATGATATGAAACAGGTGCATATCTATGTACCCAAGCATCCTGCATGTGCCCTGTGTGTTTATTTCACACTTACTTTTATAGCACTTGTGCCTGACTCCCTATTCTTGGTGTTGTTGTCAGATAACTGTATCATTTGCTTTTTAGTAATCCAACAAAATGTCAATAATTCACCCAGATTGAGCTTTGATGGAGAAGAGTTGTATGATTACTGTTGATGTTTGGAAGTTCTGCACATTGCATATCAATGATGTTAAAAGTCCAAGGAACACACATCAGTGTTTCTGAACCTGTTAGGCAAGCTGTTAAGCAAGTGCACATCACTTGAAGCTCCTTTCCCTTCAAGCCAAGCTGGATTTCCTTTTATTTGCTAAAAACAAAACTGGAACATTGTCTGCATCCCTGTAACAAGCTCCTTTAAACACCTAATTGTACCTCACTCATACGTTCATGTGATAGACTACCTTTTACCTTTTCATGTCAAGAGTAGATCATTATGAGTAGTAAAGACGTCAGAGTGAACCCACAAGCAGTTGGGAGATCACCGGTGAGTGGTGGTTTAGGTAAATAGATGACTATAAGACGTATCTAAAGAAAAAAACCTTTTGTTGTGGTATATGAGGATTTTGTGGTGTGTAGGATTTGTGTCTAGTTTGAAAAGACTAGTGTCCTCAGGGCCACTTTGTGAAGATTTAAAGAAAACTGAACACATGTTTACTGTTTTTTTTTTTTTTTGCTGTGTTTTGGTTGCTGCAACAAGAATGTTACTATTTGACTTTAAATCTAGGATTTGTTGTTGTTGGTTTAGTGAGCACTATCATATTGCTGCTGTCACCAGCAGTTTTGTTTGGGACCATTTCATGAAATAAAGTCTTGTTTCCTGAACAAGCGTGAAAGGAATACTTCAGTAAAATCTAATTTACAGAGTTAAGTCTTTTACATTATGAACAGTTATTTTGAGACACAAAGCAGACGTAGGGAGAGTCCTCGTATTTATGATACCCACCGTCACAAAAACTGATCTGCGATCCCACTTCTGAGATTGTTTGGGAACAGAAATGTCTGTCTGATGTGTTTGGCTGCATGTAAAGCATACAGTAAATCATGTGGTGTCCCAAACCACATCACTACTCCACTTTAATGAAGAGCTCGCTGTGGCTTAAGTGGGTTTTGGAGGTGTATTAATAGTCAGCCAAGTGGAAAAATTGATAAATGGTTTAATCATGGTAAGAGTTCTTCCTTTTTCTACAAAAATAACATTTTTATAACAATGATGATGCACTTATTTCCTGGTTGGGGTTGGTAGTGAAAACCTTGGACAACCCCAGAAAAAAAAACTTGCCTGATCTGTATTTGCATTAACCAATTGGTGCGTTTCTCTCTGAGCTTCAACCATGTTTGCTTCAGTGGACACAGAGTACAAAGTGTTCCCAAAAAACAGAGAGCCTCTTGCGCTCTACACTAAAGCATGTGGACCCTCTCCATTCATCTGTGGCCTCAGGCTCACTTAACCCACATACTCAGGGGGAAATGCAGCTATAAATACTCTCGTTTGGGCCTCAGCTATTCTGAGTCAGCTCTATGCATTTAGTAATGATTTACCTTATGTACATTAGTTTCCCCCAGTGTAGCTCTTGCCAGTTCTCAGTGCAGTAGTTGGTATCTTTCCTTTTGGCTGGACAGTAGTGCCCTATGAGGCTGGCGCATTCCTTCTACTTAGCGGCAGCTTTGACAAACAGAGTGATTAAGAGAAAGGAAGTAAGATAAGATGATACTAAGCAGTTGTTCCTGTTTCTGGAGCATTCCCAGCTTGTTGCACTTATTTAGTTCTGTCAAAAAAGCCCTGTATGAATGGGTGTGTGGATACTAGGGCCTGTCTTATATGGCTGATACTGACTTTAAGAAGTGTCTTTGACACAGTGATATATATATATGTATATACACGCAGTAATCCCCCGTTCTTTTGTGGGGGTTACGTTCCGAAAGCAACCACGTATAGTAGAAAATGTGTTTTGGTAAAAAAAAAATCCTATTTTTATAGTGTAAACCCTAAATATGCCCCCAAATATACACCCAGAACACTTTAATTTCATTTTAAACTCAGTTTAATGCATTGAACTTGGACGGTTGTGGGACAAAAGTATTGGGACACCGTGGTGAGGTTAATGGTTTTCGGGGAATGACCCCTAATCTACTCAAGCTAAAAATACAATTGAGAGCTCTTTGGAACGGTCTCCTGGAGATCTACCGAACTGTGGAGTTTGAAGTGTCTGTGTGCTTGCACCACTAAGAAATTGTGCTTCGAAAAAACATTCATAAAAACATGTTTATTGCCAAAAAAAGCAACAAAATGGATATTTGCAGTTTACGTGCTGTGGGGATTTCATGTAAAACTATGAGTTGGATACTCAAAAAACAATTGTGTGTGACTGAATCCGTGTAAAACTGGGCGATTACTGTATTTGCAATGGACCTTAATTACAACTTCATTGCCAAGCACCTAAACCTCATTTTTACCCAGCTAATGCTAAATTTTCACACCAGTAATCTAAAGGATCCTCAAGGGCCCTTTTTTGGGGCAGAGGTCATATTTCATATTCTCCTTAATGCACTACATAGAGATGCATTATTTAGATTACGTTACATTATTTAGTTCCAAAAAACTAATATCTAATAAAAAAAATCTAATAAATGTGTGTGTGTGTGTGTGTGTGTGTGTGTGTGTGCGTGTTTCTGTTTTAGATTTTATTCGGGATTCTTAACATTTTTTGTGTTTGGGTACATTTTACTTTCTTTTTTGTTAAGGTGTTTGTGATTAGTTTTATTATTCAGGCTGTTCTTAGGTCTTAAACAGGGAGTGGCTGATATTGGAGGGCTGTTCAACTGTAAGGTCTCTGTTGTTGAGTGATTGCAAGTTTAAATCCCTGAAAACATGTGTGTATAACTATCTGGGATATTTTGTCTACACGGATAAAACCACCAGCACTGGCTGATATGGTATATGGGTTCTACGTAATATCTCATAATTCATTCACTACGTTTGTGCAGTGGTTGTAAGGGTTTAAGGAGTTTACCATATTGTTTAACTACCTATAAAATGAATATTAACTTTAGGTTTTTTGTTGTACCAGAATGTATTGGGCCTCCTCTTTTGAAGGATGGGTTTGTACTTGTTGTGTCTAATATAATGTTGTTGTATCTCCTCGAATAAAACACATTTACATAAAAAAAAGTAAATATTTCTGATGAGCTAAAGCCTTCATGTTGCTCACCAACTGCCAGGCCAAACATAGAGACAACACAAGACTACAAAAACAACATCCACCATAACACTAGCATCGCTCCTTTTGGAGGAAAGATTATTAACTTTTTTCTGCATAAGTGCTTTTACAGTACTGTGTTAAATTTTGGACACTGTAGGAGAGAGTGTGTCATATAGAAGAAATATACAATAGTACTAAATTGTGCTCTCAATGATGCATACATATGTTGGTATGAGTGTGTAGGAGGTACATTGGCTGTTTTGAGTAGTTTTCAGTCGTTGTCTGGGTGGGATAAAAGCAGATAAAAGCTGTTAGGATAATGGAGCTAAATAGCTGTCAGGTGGACGCTTGCGTGCGCTTGGTGTGTGTGCGTGGGCCAGTGAATGGGGTGGTGTGAGACTAGGATCATACTTACACACACCACACCAACCGCTACAAACCAGAGAGGAGATAAAATAAACACAATCCAGTGCACATAAACCCCATGCTTTCACAATCCGTCTCCCTCTCTGTCTACGTCCTTTCTACTTTTGTGTGCTTGAACTGACAAGAGGAAGCTTTGAGTGTTTACGTTCGTCTGTTTATTGTTTGTGTGTGGCCTCGCTGTGTTCCACTGCTGCTGCGCACACTGTCGGACTCCCTCCCTGTGCTAGGAATCATTTCTGACACACAGTGGAAATTCACAGACTCAGTCCCTAAAGGATAGACCGGGCTGCCAGGCCACACCTCTGCGGCCGCTGTGAGAAAAACTTCTTTTGGGAAATACGTTTTAATTTTAATTATTAACTCTTTATTTTCAGATATGTTTACTTTCTCCAATTAATTACATACTTGAATCACAATGTGATACAATGCAAAGACTACATTATACAAGTATGTAAGTGTGTTCTCTGCAGTGGATGTGCACATATTCTGTCTTATTAATGTGTAATTTGACCAGGCGGTGCTCAAGCTAAAGTATCAAGTTTACAGTGTTTCCACTTGCTGAGATACTCACAGTGCAGCAAGACTTTTGACAAAATATAGATAAGAAAAGGAGGAAATGAGAAATGCAAAAGTCCCCCCTGCCCCCACTTCCCTTTCACACTTCTTGTGGGATGAGATCAGTGGCGCACAGTAGTCATTTCTGAATGAGGCAGTTTTTGTAGAAAAATTAATTCAATAACACTGTGGTTTTGCAGAGTGGAAGGGTAGCAGAGAAATCATGTCTTGTTTTCATTTGTGACGTTAGGAGTAGATCAATCTTTTCATTCAGTGGAAGTGTTCAGTGTAGCACCATCCCCTGGTTAGTGAAGGTATTACAAGGAGTAAACAGGTGCTTATCTAACCATGTAAATAAATATTACATTGAATGCAAGCTATTCTCTGAACATGGTGATGGTAATTTAGAATGTATCTGTCTTGTGATGTGTGTTACAGGGGGTGCATGAATCTCGAGGCGTGAGTGAGGACTACCTGAAGCTGGAGTCTCTGATCCAGAAGGTTGTGTCTCCATACCTGGGCACTCATGGCCTGATGACTGATGATGGCTCTGTGTCACAGTGCTCTTGTGTTCTGGGTGAGGCTAATGTCAATCCTGGGGCATTTTTAAGCATGAAGGATGCGAGTATAGGGCAGATGAAGTAGGTTTGTAAGAGGAATGTTACTACTTTGTTGATAAAGTCCAGTATGAGTGCAGTCTAAACCATTACAGACTGTCTCAGACCATTATTCCACTTCCAGGATGTGAAGGATGTGAAATTCTTCTCTGCGTTCACCAAGTGAAGCAGTGGGTAGCCACCAAAGGGCGCGCCCGGGGAGCACTGTACCCCAGTGGTGCCACTGAAAGGACTGGGATGCAAACCCACAACCTTTTAATCACAACTCCCTAACCACTAGGCCACCAGTTGCCCACGAAACCCAGATTTGTCAGTCACACAGTCTACTAAAGCAGATTAGCACTACTTTTCTGTCTCTTTCTCTCTGTCTTTCAGAGAAACGGCTTTTGCGGCGTTGGCCCGGTGACTCTCCTGCTAAAAACCCAGTGGTTCGCTCAAAGAGCTACAACATCCCCATGCTGACGCCTGTGGCCGAGTATGACACGGAGGCCGCCTCAGTGGGCAGCGTGGGGGTCCGCCGTCACTCTGTCTGCGAGATGACCTCCTGTCTGGAGGAGCCGGCTTTCTCCAGTGTGCCGTCCAGCCCTGAGCCAGACAACGCCTCCCCGCTCTCTACTAGCCACCCTGACGTCTCAGTGGAGCCGGACCCCGACCTGTCTGTCAGCGCGGGGCAAAAAGAGGACAGCTCTCCGCCCACATCCCCCTCCATCTGCCCAGAGTGTTCCCCTGGACTCTTCAGCTCACGGGAGTCTGGCTCTGACCTGGGTGAGGAAGCCTCACTGCCCAGCGCCTCGTCCAGCCCAGAGACGATTGTAGATCAGATCCTGGAGTCCCTGGACTCCGACGCCGAGGGAATATTCATAGAGTTTCCTCGCCGCTGCTCAGACTCGTCCACGTTCAGCCGAGAGAGCGGCAGGCAGAGTGTGGCCTAAAACACAGCACTGCCTGAAGACGTTCCTGAATTGTTCCTGTTTTTTGGAACATTTTATCTCCAAGATCTTTTAGCACAGTTTGAAGGGGTTAATGGGTTTGATATGAGTGAGTGCTTTCGTATGCATTGTCTGAAAATTCCCACATCGTTTCACACTCCCTGTTCTTTTATATAGAATGATTGAAGAAAAGCGCTCCTGCAGAACTACTTGGCTAACAAAACAGAACAAGGTACAAACAAGGAGCTTTTTCACATTGACAGCTGGCTTATAGCCAGTTTAGAAGTCGTTTTATTTGTGGGAGATTTCTGAGGAGTTGACAGTTTTTGAAATTAGAATAGAGCGCTCAAGAACGTCTGAAATCATAAGAAAAAATTTGTGTCATCTCTGTAAAATTTTGTACACTATTTTGACAATCACAGGTCCCGATTAGAATAATAAATTAATATATCTAATTGTTACATGCCTATTTATTTGTAATTTTGTATGAAAAGGTATAATAATTTGAAGGATTAAATACAGATATTAAATTCATTCCCTGATCTCTGTTCTGATGTATTAATACTGATGCACTGGCTGAAAGAGTCCTTCTGTGTGAACTAGGAAAGTTCTTAACCTGAACTTACGAAAAATGAAAATCTGTAACAGATGAAAACATCAAAATATGTAAAGCAGTTTTATTGCCAATTTGAGTGAAATGTATTAAATGTAAATTGACGGAGTTGATTTGAGACACAAGAGCTGAAGAAGATTCCCTCAATTTCAGCAGCCATTTCAGCTCTCACCACTTTGTTGAACACAAATGCTACAATAATTTTCACTGTGTTTCATTTCAAAATGACTGATTCACTGTTCATACAGCCACAGAGTTTAATGAGTTAACTACAGCGTCGATGTTACAGAGCATCCAAACTTCAGGAGAAACACCAGCTTTGCTGTCCTTCGTACCTTAATACTTTCAAGAAGAAAAACGGATTCCCACTTTTTTCAGTATCTTCCCTTTAAAACACTTAGCAGACCAGTTTACAAATGAAATTTAAAAAATGATTTAAAAACAAAAAAAATGACACAAAGCATTACTTCTGGTTTTCAAAGCTCTTTATCTATTCTTTCTCAGACATAGTGTTCTTCGTAAACACCACCTATTTTGATCAAAGATGAGTGAACTATGAGTGACTGTTTAATAACAAAAACCAAACAAAGTACAAGAACAACACAACGCAGAAAAAGGATAGAAAGGAAAGGCATCCATGGCCTTTCGAAAAGAATTCTCAGAGAAACTAAAGCGTAAAGCAGGAACTAATACATTCGTCTCCAGCAGACAAAAAAGCACTTTGGTCATCTTCACTGACTGTCCCATGCAGAAGTACAAAAACAGAAACGTAACATCTTCAAGGCTCTTCTTCTAACCACCTTTTGACATTGAGTAACAATTTCTTTGCTTTAAAGTGCACGTTTTGAGGCATTTCTGACAGAGGCATTTCTCTCTCACACACACACACGCTCTTCAAGAGAACACACACACCTAAATACACTCCTCCATACACTGTAGCTCAGACAAACAAAGTCTCAAAAGCAGTAACAGCTGACATTCAGCAATTGACAAACTATAATGAAAGTCATATCAGAACATACTCAATGCAAGGAGCAACCACTTCAATTAACTATAAATACATCACATGTATCTTTTCTTCTGTTCTTAGGGCAAACCACAAGCTTTTCTAAGAAGCTCTCAGGGCCCCAGGCCTGCGCTCGATACATTTTACAAACACACACTGCTGGAAAGAGTGAGACTGCTGCTAAAATAAAACGGGACGTCAAACAAAGACAAAAAGGGTAAACGAGTGCTACACGAAGAACAGATGTGAACAAGGCAATTCAATTTCAACGCATCAAATAATATGAAAACAGCATGTAACAGGTCTTAAAACACTCAGCGAACAGTTAAAGGAGTGTAAGCTCAGTGGCGCACAGCCAGGCCGCCCCAGCGCCACCGAAGCCGTATGTGTGTCAGTTTTACTCAGCGCTCAAAACATCCTGCTTCTTTAAACACCCTCATCCACATACAGCACGACTTTAACTGCCGCTATAGGTGACCTAACACAGTAGCCCGGCTGGTCCAGCACGTGACTGAACTCCTCGTTGTCAGTATTAATTCTTCAGCACTGAGAACGCCTCAGCTCCCGGGGCCGCGGCCACGCTCGCAGTCAGAGTTTCGAAATAAATATATTTTTTTTCTGTACACCTGCATACCAGTATGTATACAGTACTGCCCTAGATCAGGACTTTTCTCCCTCGGTGGAAATCCCGTTTCAGTAACAATGAAAATTCCAAGACCTAAAATAATACTTTAAAACAATTAAAACAGCTAAACATATGTGAGAACTCAAAAAAACACTGAGAGGGTAAAATAAATATCTGAATTGCACAAGTGAAATATAAGAACTCTGATATGTCAGAGAGAAAAGGGCCAGAAGTCCATTGTCAGGAAGCCCCTCATAACGGGGAAACAGCGTCCTCCTGTGGTCAAACTATGTGACGCCCACTCTGAGGAGGCTGGAGCCTGGTGGCGGCTCACTGTCATGACTTGATCTTCCAAAGCTGTAAACAACAACAACAAAAAAAAATTCACATTTATTTCTTGTAATAATATTAATAATGATAACGATCACAACAACAACAACAACAACACAATAATACATATGCTCAGGTTTAGAGCTAATAATGAAGGTAAGAATAAAGTACATGGTTTTACAACAGTGGTTTACATTTACAGCATTTATCAGATGCTTTTATCCAAAGCGACTTCCATTCTCTAACTACAGGGACAGTCTCCCTGGAGCAACTTGGGGTTAAGGGTCTTGCTCAGGGACCCAGTGGTGGTGCTGAAGG
>JBBPDB010000128.1:17716999-17730095 GCA_037974465.1 Brachypetersius altus | reverse complement strand
TGTAGTTTCAGTGTGTAGTGTCAGGGCTGTAGTTTTAGGGCTCTAGTTTTAGAGATGTAGTTTCAGGGTGTAGTTTCAGGGTGTATTCTCAGGGTGTAGTTTCAGAGCTGTAGTTTCAGGCTGTAGTTTCAGGGCTGTAGGCTTAGGGCGTTAGTTTCAGAGTGTAGTTTATGAGCTGTAGTTTCAGAGTGGAGATTCAGTGCTGTACTTTCAGGCTGTAGTTTCAGGGCTGTAGTTTTAGGGTTGTAGTTTCAGGGTGTATTTTCAACGCTGTAGTTTCAGGGCGTAGTTTCAGAGCTGTAGTTTCAGTGTGTAGTGTCAGGGCTGTAGTTTTAGGGCTCTAGTTTTAGAGATGTAGTTTCAGGGTGTAGTTTCTGGGCTGTAGTGTAAGAGCTGTAGTTTCTGGGCTGTAGTTTCAGGCTGTAGTTTCAGAGCTGTAGTTTTTGGGCTGTAGTTTCAGGGTGTAGTTTCAGAGCTGTAGTTTCAGGGCTGTAGGATCAGGGTTGTAATTTCAGGGCTGTAGTTTCAGGGTGTAATTTCAGGGCTGTATTTTCAGGTTGTAGTTTTAGTGCTGTAGTTTCAGAGCTGTAGTTTCAGAGCTGTAGTTTCAGGCTGTAGTTTTGGGGCTGTAGTTTCAGGGCTGTAGTTTTAGGGCTGCTGTTTCAGGGCTGTAGTTTCAGGGTGTAGTTTCAGGGCTGTATTTTCAGGTTGTAGTTTTAGAGCTGTAGTTTCAGAGCTGTAGTTTCAGGCTGTAGTTTCAGGGTTTCAGGGATAGAGTTTTAGGGCTGTAGTTTCAGAGCTGTAGCCTCAGGGTGTGGTTTAGAGCTGTAGTTTCAGGGTGAGGTTTAAGAGCTGAAGTTTCAGAGCTGTAGTTTCAGGGCTGCTTTATCAGACTGCAGTTTCAGGACTGTTATTTTAGGGCTGTAGTTCCAGGGTGTAGCTTCTGACTGTAGTTTCAGGGCTGTAGGTTTAGGGCTGTTGTTTTAAGGCTGTAGTTCCAGGGTGTAGTGTCTGGCTGTAGTTTCAGGACTGTAGTTTCATGCTGTAGTTTCAGGGCTATAGTTCCAGGGTGTAGTTCCAGGGTGTAGTTCAGAGCTGTAGTTTAAGGGCTAGAGTTATACGGCCCTTGTTTCAGACCTGTAGTCTCAGGGTGTAGTTTAGAGCTGTAGTTTCAGGGTGTAGTTTAAGAGCTGTAGTTTCATAGATGTAGTTTCAGGTTGTAGTTTCAGGGCTGTAGTTTCAGGGTGTAGTCTCAGGGTGTAGTTTCAGAGCTGTAGTTTCAGGCTGTAGTTTCAGGGCTGTAGGCTTAGGACGTTAGTTTCAGAGTGTAGTTTAAGAGCTGTAGTTTCAGAGTGGAGATTCAGGGCTGTACTTTCAGGCTGTAGTTTCAGGGCTGTAGTTTTAGGGTTGTAGTTTCAGGGTGTATTTTCAATGCTGTAGTTTCAGGGTGTACTTTCAGAGCTGTAGTTTCAGGGCTGTAGTTCCAGGGTGTAGTTTCAGGGCGTGGTTTCAGAGCTGTAGTTTCAGGGTGTAGTGTCAGGGCTGTAGTTTTAGGGCTCTAGTTTTAGAGATGTAGTTTCAGAACTATAGTTTCATGGCTGTAGTTTCAGGGCTGTTGTTTTAGGGCTGTAGTTCCAGGGTGTAGTTCCAGGGTGTAGTTCAGAGCTGTAGTTTAAGGGCTAGAGTTTTACGGCCCTAGTTTCAGACCTGTAGTCTCAGGGTGTAGTTTAGAGCTGTAGTTTCATGGTGTAGTTTAAGAGCTGTAGTTTCATAGCTGTAGCTTCAGGGCTGTAGTTTCAGGGTGTAGTTTCAGGGCTGTTATTTAAGGCTGTAGTTTCAGAGATGTAGTTCCAGGGTGTAGCTTCTGGGCTGTAGATTCAGGCTGTACTTTCAGGGTGTAGTTCAGAGCTGTAGTTTCAGGGCTAGAGTTTCAGGGCTGTAGTTTCAGAGCTGTAGTTTCAGAGCTGTAGTTTCATTATGTAGTTTCAGAGCTCTAGATTCAGGGCTGTAGTTCCAGGGTCCAGTTTCAGGGTGTAGTTTCAGAGCTGTAGTTTAAGGCTGTAGTTTCAGGGCTGTAGTTTAAGAGCTGTAGTTTCAAGGCTGTAGTTTTAGGGCTGTAGTTTTACGGTGTAGTTTCAGATCTGTACTTTCAGGTTGTAGTTTCAGAGCTGTATTTTCAGGGCTTTAGTTTCACAGTGTAGTTCAGAGCTGTAGTCTCAGGGATGTCGTTTCAGGCTGTTGTTTCAGGCTGTAGTTTCAGGGTGTAGTTTCAGAGCTATAGTTTCAGGTCTGTAATTTCAGGGCTGTAGTTTCAGGGTGTAGTTTCAGAGCTGTAGTTTCAGGGCTGTAGTTTTAGGGCTGTAGTTTTAGGGCTGTAGTTCAAGGGTGTAGTTTTAGATCTGTATTTTCAGGGCTTTAGTTTCACGGTGTAGTTCAGAGCTGTAGTCTCAGGGATGTAGTTTCAGGCTGTAGTTTCAGGCTGTAGTTTCAGGGTGTCGTTTCAGAGCTATAGTTTCAGGGCTGTAGTTTCAGGGTGTAGTTTAAGAGCTGTAGTTTCAGGGCTGTAGTTTTAGGGCTGTAGTTCCAGGGTGTAGTTTCAGAGCTGTAGTTTCAAGCTGTAGTTTCAGGGCTTTCGTTTAAGGGCTCTAGTTTTTGAGATATTGTTTCAGGCTGTAGTTTCTGGGCTGTATTTTCAGGGTGTAGTGTAAGAGCTGTAGTTTCAGGGTGTAGTTTCAGAGCTGTAGTTTCAGGCTCTAGATTCAAGGCTGTAGTTCCAGGGTGTAGTTTTAGGACTGTAGTTTCAGAGATTAAGTTTCAGGGTATAGCTTCTGGGCTGTAATTTCAGGCTGTAGTTTCTGGGCTGTAGTTTCAGGGCTGGAGTTACAGAGCTATAGTTTTAGGGCTGTAGTTTCAGGCCTGTAGTTTTAGGGCTGTAGTTCCAGGGTGTAGTTTCAGGCTGTAGTTTCATGGTGTCGTTTCAGAGCTATAGTTTCAGGGCTGTAGTTTCAGGGTGTAGTTTCAGAGCTGTAGTTTTAGGGCTGTAGTTTTAGGGCTGTAGTTCCAGGGTGTAGTTTCAGGGTGTAGTTTCAGAGCTGTAGTTTCAGGGCTTTAGTTTAAGGGCTCTAGTTTTTGAGATATAGTTTCAAGCTTTAGTTTTTGGGCTGTATTTTCAGGGTGTAGTGTAAGAGCTGTAGTTTCTGGGCTGTAGTTTCAGGCTTTAGTCTCAAGGTGTAGTTTCAGAGCTGTAGTTTCAAGGCTAGAATTTTAGGGCTGTAGTTTCAGAGCTGTAGTCTAAGGGTGTAGTTTAGAGCTGTAGTTCCAAGGTGAAGTTTAAGAGCTGTAGTTTCAGAGCTGTAGTTTCAGGTTGTAGTTTAAGAGCTGAAGTTTCAGGGCTGTTGTTTCAGGCTGTAGTTTTAAGGCTGTAGTTTCAGGGCTGTAGTTTAGGGCTGTTTTAGGGCTGTAGTTCCAGGGTGTAGTTTCAGAGCTGTAGTTTCAGGCTTTAGTTTCAGGGCTGTAGGTTTAGGGCTGTAGTCCCAAGGTGTAGTTTAAGGGTGTAGTTTCAGGGATGTAGTTTCAGGGTGTAGTTTCAGGGTGTAGTTTCAGAGCTGTAGTTTCAGGGCTGTAGTCTCAAGGATGTAGTTTCAGGGTGTACATTCAGGGCTGTATTTTCAGGGTGTAGTTTCAGTCTTTAGTTTCAGGGCTTTACTTTCAGGGTGTAGTTCAGAACTATAGTTTCAGGGCTAGAAATTTAGGGCTGTAGTTTCAGAGCTGTAGTCTGAGGGATGTAGTTTCACAGTGTACTTTCAGGGCTGTAGTTTCAGGGCTAGATTTCTAGAGCTGTAGATTCAGAGCTGTAGATTCAGGGTGTAGTTCAGTGCTGTAGTTTCAGGACTAGAGTTTCAGGGCTGTAGTTTCAGAGCTGTAGTTTAAGGGTGTGGTTTTAGGGTGTAGTTTCATGGCTGTAGTTTCAAGGTGTAGTTTAAGAGCTGTAGTTTCAGGGCTAGAATTTCAGGGCTGTAGTTTCAGAGCTGTAGTTTCAGGGTGTAGTTCAGAGCTGTAATTTCAGGGCTGTAGGTTCAGGGCTGTAGTTTCAGGGTGTGGTTTATGGGTGTAGTTCCAGAGCTGTTGTTTCAGGGCTGTATTGTCAGGCTGTAGTTTTAGGGCTGTAGTTTCAGAGATTACGTTTCAGGGTATAGCTTCTGGGCTGTAATTTCAGGCTGTAGTTTCTGGGCTGTAGTATCAGGCTGTACTTTCAGGATGTAGTTTCAGAGCTGTAGTTTCAGGGTTGTAGTTTCAGGGCTGTAGTTTCAGAGCTGTAGTTTCAGGGTGTAGTTCAGAGCTGTAGTTTCAGGGCTATAGTTTCAGGGCTGTAGTTTCAGAGCTGTAGTTTCAGGGATGTCGTTTTAGGGCTTTAGTTCCAGGGTGTGGTTTTAGGGTGTAGTTTCAACATTTAGTTTTAGGGTGTAGTTACAGAGCTGTAGTTTCAGAGCTGTAGTTTCAAGGCTGTAGTTCCACTGTGTAGTTTTAGGGTGTAGTTTCAGGGTGTAGTTTCAGATCTGTAGTTTTAGGTTGTAGTTTCAGAGCTGTATATTCAGGGCTTTAGTTTCATGGTGTAGTTCAGAGCTGTAGTCTCAGGGATGTAGTTTCAGGCTGTAGTTTCATTTACATTTACATTGATGGCATTTATCAGACGCTTTTGTCCAAAGCGACTTCCATTCTCTAAATACAGGGACAGTCTCCCTGGAGCAACTTGGGGTTAAGGGTCTTGCTCAGGGGCCCAGTGGTGGTGTGCTGGAGGTAGGATTCGAACCCATGACCTCTTGGTCTAGAGGCAAGTATCCTACCCACTACACCACCACCACCCACACCACCTCAGACCAGCCTTCAGAGCCCCCCCAAATGGGCTAAACCAACTCAACACAGGACAGTGGTACCATCAGAAGAGTGGGGCTATGATGACTACTTTGAGTACCACCGCTTAATAGAACTATAATATGGTGAAAAAGAAATCACTCAAAAGCATTAAAATTATTCATCACTACAAAGAACAGCAGGCAGGTTTCCTAGTTTTGCGAGGATGCATCTAGAAGATGGATGCAGTCGTTCTGGGGTGTCAGTCACTCACCTTCACATTGAAGCCCAACAGGTCGCTAATGACCCCTGACACCGCAGACAGGATGACAACCTGCGTGATGTTGTACAGGAGGGGGTTCATGGTAAGGCCGTATAATCTGAACGGAGAGTCCAACTCCTGAGAGAAAGGGAGAGAGAGGAGGAGAATTTGTTATGTGTGTTCTATTTCCTACTGCAGTGCGCCACAATGTTTTGCTTCTTCAGTGCGAACATATAGTCAGAATAAAAGCAAATGTGAACCTTCAGCAGTTTGGTGGCCAGTTTGAGGACATTGTTGACCAGTGTCAGCTCTTCTTTCTTGTTTGGTTTTTTCTCCATTTTCAAGTACAAATTAATCTGAACAATAAAAAAAGGTACAAAGAAATAAGTTACAAAATAGAACTTGCAAAAAGATCTACTTCATTGCTCCAAGTTAAGCTACAAGTCGATCTGTTTGCACTGTATACAAGCTATTTATGAGGAATAAACAGAATTAGGGGAAATAGAACAAACAGGGGGAATCATGATTTTCATATCCGTGAATGTGCACATGTGTGGGCTTCTGAACCAGGGCTGGGTGACGATCAGATTCAATAACATGGTATTTTTCAAACATATCAGATATTTGCTTATTTCAGCCCAGGTGTTCTAGGAAAAAAAATATATCAAGGTTTAAAGCTGAAACACTCACACCTGTGTGTGTGTGTGTGTGTGTGTGTGTGTGTGTGTGTGTGTGTGTGTGTGTGTGTGTGTGTGTGTGTGAACACATTTTGGTGTCCTGTACCTGTTCGGTCAGAAGGATGGAGGTGTTGCTGTACTTTTTGCTGGTCTCGGAGCCCAGTGTGACAAAGCGCAGAAGAAAGAGAGACAGAGACAAGCACCAAATCACCAGCTCCCAGTTATAGTGAAACTCCAGAAATGTCTCGTGCACGTGGAGCAACTACAGGAGAGAAAAGGGCGAGGACCAGTCATTTCAGTACAGTGAGAACAGTTAAGAAAACCTGTGCAAGGGTTTATCATCACTTTTTCTACTGTTATGAATACACAAGAATGCATGAACGCTCTGAAGCTGCTCTGACTAACATTGAATAAAGTGTGGGCTTCGCCTTGAAAGTTGGACCCTAGAAAAAACCGAATAGCCAATGAAAGAACACTACTTTACTCAGTAACACACAAGGGACAAGCGTATAAAGAGATTTCTCATTTACAGGAGAAGATCCCAAATGCTGGAATGTGTTGGAGTCTAAATGCCAGTAACTGAAAATGACCAGTACTTCTTTTTAGAGATGCACAAAACCTTGGAAGACACATTTTAGATGAAAGTAAATAATCAAAATAAGTATTTAAGTGTAAAATAGTTTTTATTTTTGTAGTACACATATGGGATATATATTAGCTCACTTCAAGGGCATTTTAACTTTGCCATTTTCCCTCAACCAGGACAAATGTTCACTGTTTACTTTCCCTTTCACACCCAGAGTTTAGCTGAAACATGAACTTTTGAAGCTTGTATACAGTATACGGTAAACAGTACACTCTTGACACACTGCAGTCAGTTCCTGCTACAGAGAGCAGCTCTTTCACGCAGGTGCATTAAGAATGTGGGCTGTTTTACACTTGAGTGCAGATTTTCACAGCAAATAGGAAGTGTGAGCTCGGCGCTAGTTAGAGGCGGTTTTTCATGGTTGGTTTAGTGTTTCTAGGTTTCAGATAAACAAAAGCTTTCGCCCCTCACCTGTGCACAGCAGATGAAGACCACTGAGAGAGTGAGGAGGAAGGCAGACGAGACGATAACGTCCACTGACCGCTGGGGACCACGTCTCTGTTTGACACACAAAATTTAGCATGAAACGGACAACTGACATGAAACAAAAACGTAACGTGGTCTTTCAGAAATATTCTTTTAGGATTCCCTCAATACCTTCAAGTACGAGCGCAGAGAAAGCCACATTTTAATGTTCTGCACTTTCTTTAGGCGGAAATGAGGCACCTCAGACTTTCTGGCTCTCCGAGCCGAGGTCAGGTGACCGAAGAGCTTAGCAAAGAGAAGCCTCTGAAATGATCAAGACATAAGTTAAACGTTATTGAAATACAGTTCAGTCTCAGACGTTTCTCCAGGAAGTTCATCATAATTTTAGTCTTGACTGAATTTATATCACCGTGAACATATTGCTCTGCAAAGTTAAGAACGTTAGATAATCCCTTCACACCTGCTTGTACGTCCTCTCGGCCACGCTGAGCAGAAAGAAGAAGAGCCAAATGAGGCAGACGCGCACCACAAAGCTCACAGTCACCATGGCGATCACCATGATGTCAGAGGAGGAGCCAAAGGCAATTGAGATCATCTCGCTGGCTGAGAGCGAGGCCAGCTGCTCCAGGTCTTTATACTGGAACAGTCTATATGCAAAGGGTGTCAGGCCCAACGTCACAGCCACCAGATTCCCGAAGATCTGGTACCCAATGCCAGGAGTATACAGATTCACCTGCACACCAGAGAGAGAGAGAGAGAGAGCGAGAGCGTGAGAGAGAGAGAGAGCGAGCGAGAGAGAGAGCGAGAGAGAGAGAGAGAGCGAGAGAGCGAGAGATAGTTTAATTCAGTGAGAGTGTATATTTGTACAATTTAAATCTGAGAGCAGCATTAAGGATGAAAACAAGGAGGTGCACTTCAGAGCTATCTGTAAATGAACAACTCACTCACCCTGTTCATGATCATGCCGCTGATCTCTAGAACGGACATGTCTGCCTTTTTACACTCGTTTCCCTCCCACACGATGGCGCTCACGCGCTCCAGACCGGGGTTCGAGCTGTGAAGCCATGGGGCATGACCCTACACAAACGCAGGAGAGACAAATAAAATATCAAATCCACTTAAACCGTTCTGCATCATAATCTTTAATATAAGATTTCTGTAAACACTTTCTTTGGTAAACACTGTGTGTTGATCAAATGTGCTTTGATCATAAAACATTTTTGGTTACAAATTGCGGAACACCTTGGTGTACCTAGAAACGGCCCCAAACCGTTAAAGAGCTACACTGTTTAGGGGATAAATTGTGATTATTTTTCATAATAAACTAAATGATGACTTGAACAATGGGGTCCATTATCACTGAATTGGTTCATGCTCTAACAAACCATGGTTTTCACAAACACGGATGTTTCAGTAAGACTAGTTAAGTGAAAAGTGCAGTCTAGCTTGAATAATGCAGTCAGATATCTTTATTTGCCCAAAATGTTTCATGTGTTGCACAAAGTATCACTGCCATGGCTCCTGGCTGTACCTGGTGGAAGGGGTCATCCCGGTACTCTTTTTTGGACGAGGGGCAGACAGCAGACCCTTCCCCCTCAGTCTCACTAGTGCAGGAGGAGCGGCACTCAGCGCAGTGCAGGAAGTCCTCCCATAGTACATCCTCTGTCTCAGACTCATGCCGGGTGCTCTCAGAGTCCTGTGTGCGCAAACTGGAGCAGCGTGAACTACAGCTGGTGCCTGACTTGGGTATTTCCTGCATACACATACAAAAGTGGGGGATGCTGTTAGGATAGAGACATAAGAAGACTGAGGAAAGGTTGCTGTGGCGTGTAGAGGTCCTTGTATCTGTGGGGTAGGATTTACATTATCAGTCAAGTCTGGATACACCTAATCATACTTTTGATTACTATTTACACACCAGAGAATGATACTAAATGTATTGCATTGTTTTTTTAATGTCCTGATGTAGCTGAGGAGTCAAATTTGACACTTTTCTAGCAGCCCTGAGAAAGATATTCTGAGATGTGATTGACTACTTTGCAATTTTCAAACATTTATCATAGGCTCATTGGTAAAATGATGAAAAATGTGTCCACAGTTTTTGACCCCAACTATAAACCTGTATTTGTGTGTATATGTACCTCTGCTGTATAGTGTTTTTTGTAATGGTGGGCTTTTCTGTTGCGCAACGTGGAATCACTGTTCATGCGCTCCACGCCCCTGCGGAGGGTGCTGTAGTTCTCTGGGTCTTCTTCACTCGACGCTTCGTCTGATATGTTCTCCACACTGCGAAGATTGGGCACGTCCTGCAAACACTGGACAAATTGGATCATTTGAGTCACGTCTGTATAAAGCTGCCCGTAGTCACAAGTCTTAGCGAATCTATCACTAACTGACAGCAGCTTCACACTGTGAATGGACTAAGTAAAGGGTCGTGTTATACATTTAGTTATGTATACCGAAGATCAGGTAAGATTATTATAGTTTGGGTTTATTACATATTATATTTGATTAGGCTATTAGTGCAGCCGTTGGAACGTATGTGGACATTTTTTGTGTATTTTTTTTGTTCAAATACTGTAAATAAACTCAAGAAAACAAAAGAACCGTGTTTGAGCCAGTGGATAGGCTACTGCTATAAAACAAAAGTCAGTCACACGGCTCTTCTCTCATTTTCATTTGAAAAACCCATTTTGTGTTTGTGTACCTTGGTGAGAGGTGGTAGTATCAGGTTGTTCCTGGGCTGTGGGCTGCTCCAGCCTGGATCTTCTGAGCGCAGCAAGTCACAGTGTGGATCGTGCAGCTGCAATCCTTCCTCGCTGCTCTTACTGGTGACACGGCCATCCAGAGACACGTAGCCGTTATCCGTCTCTGTGGACTTATCAATGGACAGCTTGGATTTCTTTGACCTGCATGAGAAAATCAAGACAGTAACAGGTCTGAGTACAGGATGAGACAGGAGGTCAAACAACAGGCTACAACCTGATGATTCATTCTCAGTCAGCAAGATTAGGATCCCCTTCAAAGAAAGCAGCCAATAACACTGTGAGGACAAGCAATACCTCACAGGAAGCTATAGCAGAGATGTTGGTCATTCCAGTACTTTATGGCCAATAAACAATGCCTTCGTCTAACAAAACCATGGTGCTAGAGCATAACGGTTCTGTGTACTTCCATAGTCATCCACAGATTCATGCTAACGTTAACCCCCTGAGCTGGAACAGTTGGGTCATTCCATGTTAAATCACTGGAAAAAAGAACTACTCCTAGAACTTGGATCATCAATGCTAACCAAAGTACATAACTTTCCCTCAACCCAAATGCTGTCAACCAGCCAAGATGTTGTGTCTGAAGTTGGCATTTTAGTGCTGTACTGGAGCTTCAAGGCCAATCCTGTTCACATGTAGTATCCATTACTGTAGAATGTATTAATTCAGTCCAAAACCAAGTCTAAATTGCTTAGAGCACTAAGATAGTTTGGCTTATACAAATTCACATTCTTCCATAGACATCCATAAACATTTCCACACAAAACAGCCAAACTTGGTCTCTGATTCCATTTTCTGCTCCAGTGGTACCAAGACGTGTGATTGGTTATTTCCTAATGATTCGACAGGGAATGGCCCTCTTGTATTGTAAGCCATCTGGGAAGAAACGGCTGCAAAATCCCTTTTAATCCCCTGAAATGTATAGTAACTTAGAAAAAGATTTCTATTTAAGTTCTCACATAATGTAAAGAGATGTAAGTACTTTCAGAGAATAATCTTATGATTAAAATCCAAAACATTTATGTCACTTTTATGAAAAGTATTGTTTGGGAGAAGGGATGTTGCAGCCATGCAGACATAACATGTAATCTTAGAGGGAAAATACACACCCCGATTTAAAGACATTATGCCAGAAATCTCTGAAGAAAGCGCCAAGGCTGTGAGTGGTGGCTGAGCCGGAGGAGTGTGGTCCCCCCTCCTGTGTGTTATCGGTAGTGCTAGAGCCATCGCCTTCCCTATGCACCTCCAAGTGAGCTGCCTTCCTTAACTTCCTTTAGCAAGAAAGATTAAAAGTGTAGAGCGCTTAGAAAGAGAAGTCCAAACAGAATCACTTAAGAAAATAAAATAAAGAGGCTTTTCATTAGATTTCCCCAAAGGAGATTTTGAAGATAAATAAAGAAAAAATACGCTGATTATACAGCATGAAGGATTAGGAGGTATAGTCAGAACATTTATGATGAAATAATGGTGAATGTCTCAAGAACCAGGCAATGAAGGAAAGCCCTAAATAAAGGAAAAGTTAAAAACTGACACAAGTGAAACTAAAGATCTATATTTAGCTGTTTAGGCTTCTTAACCGAAGGTTAATTTTGAAATGTTTTACGAAGGGATCATTTTAAAGCTTGATAAGCTCTCAAACATTACAGATGTTTCATGTTTACAGAAACTGCACAAACTATATGTCCAAAAGTAAGTAGACACATGCACATCCATCATTTAACCTGAAATCAAGAACACTGAAGGGGAGTTTGTTGCTCCTTTACTGTGTTAATAGCATTTACTCGTCAGAGAAAGAACACTCTTGTTGGTCTTCAGCCACAGGAGCATCACTGAGGTCAGTTACTGATGATGTATGATTAGTTCTGCATGCTATTCTACATAACTCAAGATGGGAGGAGGGTGGGGACAGGAGTGGCCGGCTATCAGTAGTGGTGAACCTTAATTTCACTCACTTCTAGGAGTTTCTGGAGACTTGTGGACCGATAATGTATGTAGTACATGTGACATTTCTAATTTGTTTGTTCAAAATAAATACATGCTACATTAATTATCCAAGAGTTTTCCAAGAGATCATTCGCTTACTTTAAGTGGGTATTTTTGAGTTTGGTTGGATTCATGGATAATTTAGTCTAAATGTCTTCATGCTATCTTTTAGGGGAGCATCAGTCTGATGTCCAGAATGTTGATGTGCATAAATGAAGGACAACCGGTTCTCTTTGTAAGAATGAATGGAACTTACCTCCTCCAATAGGGTAAAACAAAACACTACCACCACCTTCAGTCAGCCTGACAGGCCTGAAACCACACTTTCTTAGTACTGGGTGAATGCTGATTAAAAGTTCTAGAAGTCTTGGTGGATAAAAGAATTCAGAAAACTGCAATACACCTGTATTCTGTGGGGAAGTCAGACTGTTTGGAGTCTTTAATTCTGGAATGAATTTTCTATGTAACATTTTCAAGCCCAATCAAATTATGTGTTATGTGGGATATTCAGCGTACAAGATTGATACCAGAACATTATTTATATCCCTTCTCTACTCCTAATTTGTAGTAGTTTCTCAGATAACATGGTTCAGTTTTCTCAGTGGGCCAGAAGACTATGCAAGGTGAGAGTGAGTAGCAGCTCTAGCAGGGGCCAGACTGCTTTTCCCTTCTACAGGAGCTACCCTTTATATCTCACCCCCACAAATTAAATGAGCAGTCACATGACACAAAGGGAGGCAGCTAGCAGCAGGCAGGTCCTCTGGCTCTGGGGACAGGAGTTAGCCAGCACACTGCTTTCAGAAACACTACAACCGTCACACGCATAGAAAACAAGAGATGCAAACCTCAAACACCCTGCCCACCCTCCCCTTCCTGCTCCTCACCTTCTCCTCTTCCCAGTGCCGTTGGGCGCAGGTTTGGGTGTGCGTGTGGAGACGATCTGGCAGTGCACTGTACCCAGCAACAGCATCAGCCAGATGGCACCAAACACCTCGATGGCTGGGATGTCGTGGGCCTGGGAGATGCTGACAAACAACACCGCCGCTACCACTGGAAAATAAGAGAGAAAGAGACAGAGAGACAGGGAGAGAGAGGGAGAGAGAGAGAGACAGAGATAGAGAGAGAGGGAGAGAGAGAGAGACAGGGAGACAGAGAGAGCGAGAGAGAGAGAGACAGAGAGAGAGAGACAGAGAGAGAGAGACAGGGAGACAGAGAGAGCGAGAGAGAGAGACAGAGAGAGAGAGAGAGAGACAGGGAGACAGAGAGAGTGAGAGAGACAGAGAGAGAGAGCGAGAGAAAGAGACAGAGAGACAGAGAGAGAGAGAGACAGAGAGAGAGTTACAGAGAGTGAGAGAGACAGAGAGAGAGAGAGAGAGAGAGAGAAAGACAGAGAGAGAGAGAGAGTGAGTGAAAGACAGAGAGAGAGAGAGAGAGAGAGAGAGCTTCTGTTTACAAAAAGGTCAAGGACTTCCACCATCTGTAC
>JBBPDB010000128.1:17683393-17703132 GCA_037974465.1 Brachypetersius altus | reverse complement strand
AGAGAGAGAGAGAGAGAGAGAGAGAAAGAGAGAGACACAGACAGAGAGAGAGAGAGAGAGAGAGAGAGAGAGAGAGAGAGAGAGAGAGAGACAGACAGAGAGGTTATCTTTTTCATTACACACCCAATGGGTTCCATACATTCAGATTAGAAAAAAATAATAATAATTCAGAAAACTTGACAAAAAAGGAACTATCTGTAATAATAATCTTTATTGTAATTATCTATATGGATATCATGTATATAGATTACAATATATTATGTATACACACACATTTATTTATATTTATGGCGTTTATCAGACGCTTTTATCCAAAGCAACTTCCATTCCCTCACTACAGGGGACAGTCTCCCTGGAGCAACTTGGGGTTAAGGGTCTTGCTCAGGAACCCAATGGTGGCAAGTATCCTACCCACTGAGCCACCTCCATCCTATAAATTTATTCGAATCCTAAAGCCTGTGATCTTAAAAACGCATGTGAGTGTGTGTGTGTACTGTACCTGTTAATGGCATGTACAGGAGGTGGGGGGGCAGCAGACAGACGTGCACAAGCATAATAATCTCCAATGGACTCAATGATGCTGGCCACGACTGCACTCATCATCCCGATCACTCCTGCTGCAGACACCGTCGGGAACCCCCACTGAACTACAACAGACAAGCAGCCTTCTCTCATACAAGCAGCTTTACATTAAACACAGAGTGCTGTAAACAGGCTGCAGTAAACAAAGTTGCAGTCAGAAGTATAAAATGATGTTAGTGTGATTTAAAAGTGAATGTTTTATGCTTCAGTGCTCATTCAAATGCTTTAGATATTCAATACTCATGCAAATTCCCCAAATTAATTGTGTGACTATATATGAAAATATATATGACAATAGCCAATACTCTACATCAAGGCTGTATAGGTTAAGGGGGCTGAATAAATAGTCTAGAAATACCTTCCATCGCCCAGTTTATAAGACATTATTCCCGTATACACTGGTCAATGTTTTTAAAATCAGTCCATCATTATTAATCTAACCTACTACAGTCTATAAACTACAAATAAGCTCAGAGCCTCGATTACAGTATACCTGTGCAAACGGACCACACACAGTCTCTCATACTCACAGGGGTAGGGGACTTTAAACCAGGGGGCAGCTGCCATTATTCCCTGCCGGGCGTCGGTTCGGGCGTAGAAACCATATTTTCCCCTTTCAGGAGGAAACACGTCGGTCACAGTGAAGATAAAACACAAAAACCAAGAGACGAGGATCGCCATGATAATCTACAGAGAGAGAGAGAGAAAGAGAAAGAGAGAGAGAGAGAGAGGGGGGGGGGAGAATCAAAGAGAAAGAGGGAGAAAGAACGAAAGAAAGAGAAAGAGAGCGAGCGAGAGAGAGGGAGAGGGGGCAGACAAAGAGACAGAGACAGAAAAAGATGAGAGAGAAAGAGATAAAAAGAAGAGGGGGAAAAGGGAAAAATAACGTTAGTACAGCAAGTGTTTGTTGGGTTTGGTTCATCTTTACCTCAGATCTATTAAAAATCACATAACAACACACATACACACATAATAACATATAACACACACAACAGCCCTGCGGAGTCAGATTTGTCAAACGCCTGTAACCCCTGTTTGGTCTGAATGAATCAGCACATTTTCAGCTCTCCATTGTCCTCCTCGTCAACTCTGATTAAATAACGGCGGGAAAATCTCCCATCCCACCGCAGCTCAGCCCAGCCCACCCACCCACTTCATTAATGAGCCCAACAGCTCGGACCCGGTCGCTCTGGAGAGGCTCCCTGGCACAGGTGCCAACCCCTCATCAAACACACCAGCGGCTGCCAACTGGTGCCACCAGACTGTTAATGATCATCATAATCCTCTTACTGAACCCTCAACTCTCCACTCACACTCGGGATTACTCGTCAGTTCACACGCTCACATTTTATTCTGAGGTTTTTTAACACCTAGAGAGAGAGACAGAGAGAGAGACAGAGAGAGACAGCGAGAGAGAGAGAGAGAGAGAGAGACAGAGAGAGAGAGAGAGAGAAAGAGATAGAGATAGAGAGAGACAGAGACAGAGACAGAGAGAGAGACAGAGAAAGAGACAGAGAAAGAGAGAGAGAGAAAGAGAGACAGAGACAGAGAGAGAGACAGAGAAAGAGAGAGACAGAGAAAGAGAGACAGAGACAGAGAGAGAGACAGAGAAAGAGAGACAGAGACAGAGAGAGAGAGAGACAGAGAGAGACAGAGAGAGAGAAAGAGAGAGACAGAGAGACAGAGAGAGAGAAAGAGAGACAGAGAGAGAGAGAGACACAGAGAGAGAGAGAGAGAGAGAGAGGGGAAGACAGAGAGATATAGAGAGAGACTGCACTCGACTGCACTTAGCTGTATAAAAACAGCTTATATATCGATAATGTGGTATAAACATGGTTTAAGAATGTTATAAGCAATGTTAATGTCTTATGGTATAGTTTGCTCTGTACTGGAGCCTGGTGTAGTTATAAACTAATGGAACTAACCTATTCCCCACAAATTAGCACTGCATGTATAAATGATTACACCCTCCTCTCAAACTTCTCACCAAAAAGGTCTGGGTTGATTGTCTACATTTAAGGCAATTAAAAAAAACACAAAAACAATGACTGGATTTTCACTAAACTACTATTATACTACTACTATTTATTTTGACATCAAAATTACCTTTTTTACTTTGGTTACTTTGGGTTACTGCCAATGGGTGGAGCCAAATATGATTAACTAACAACACATTTCACCTCTCATGGTTTCTGCCTACAGTCTCAGAAACCCTGCGAGACCCTCGTCCGCTTTTACCCACTTTTATCCTTCTTTAAAGGTAAATTAGTAAAGAAAAAAGAGAAAAAATGAGATTTCTGCAAATCTACTGTTATATTACTACCTTTTCTTTCAGTTGAAATCAACCCGACACTTTGTGATCCTGCTGTTTTGCTAATGGGCGGGGCCAAAAAATATTAACCCACAACCTATTTCACCTCTCACTGCCTCCCATCACACACCATCCACCACTTACTGGTCATCTAGAGCAGTGGCCCCCAACCCCTGGACCGTGGACCGGTACCGGGCTGTGGGTCATGTGGTACCGGTCCGCGGGCTGCACAGAAAAAAGTAAAACTCTCACTGATTCAGCGTTGAGTTATATTTTTTATGCGCTTTGTATTTGTTTTTGTGGTAAATTATTTTAACAAGATGTTCAAAGTTTACCATGGCGACCAGAGAGCATTAACGTGCTGAGTGGATGTTACCCGCGTTATGTTGTCGGCTCGCTGTTATGAAAACGTTGTTAATAAAGCTGCGAGTAAACATTGGATTTACGTTTATTATTGTATTTTAAACATACCCCATTATTATATTTTTAAAATATCCCCATTTTTATGCGCATCATTTATTTGTATAAATACGTATATGTATATTTATCTGCCGCTCCTTAAAAGACGGGCCGTGAACATAGTTTCTGATATTAAACCGGTCCGTGACCAAATAAAGGTTGGGGACCACTAATCTAGAGAAAACACTTAGAGACGCTCTGTGACACAGTATGTCATACACAAACCTGGTCCACAGAAATGTGTTATGATTTCCCCTTCTACAAAGACCTTTTTCTCATAAGCACAAGGTTACAATGCCAGTAGTGAAAATGCTGGTGTGTGTGTGTGTGTGTACGGCAGGTTCACTCACAGGAAACATTTTGAAGAGTTGCAGGCGGTAGGAGGTCCAGCCCTTCTTGGCTTTGTAGATGGGGAGCGGCAGCTGGACGTTCCGAGCGTATTGAGAAAACAGCAGCACCAGAAAGATCGTCCTGGAGAGAGAGAGAGAGAGAGGACACACACGCACACACACACACACACACCCCAGAATGTGAGAAACACACTGTGCATGTTGTCCAGCTCATTCCATGTCAGAAGCTTATTGTGCCTTGAGCCCTGTCGTTTCTTTCTATTTTGCTTTGAATCGCCTTGTTGGATCAAAAATACTATTTTATTCCCGTCACTCTGTCTTTATCTTTGCTATACTGGGAAGATTAAAAGTACCTAAAGATACAAGGAGCCTAGATAAAAGGGTTCCAACAAACTAAAAACAGTCCTCTGAAACTGGTCAGGTTCAGGAACTGGAAATGAGTCTTTGAAAGTCCTTCAGGAAGTCTGGAGAACTGTTCATCAAGAATACATTAAAAGTACAAGGTCTGGTTCTTTGGAAGAAAGATAGGAAGAAATGATGGGTGCTTTAGGATTTTTGCACAGTCATGTACAAACCATGTCAAAACGGTGGCAGTAAAACCTCAATCTCAGAAACTTTACAGGTGTCTTTTATGTATGTGAAAGCAGGAAGTACTGACAAACTCTTTTAGTGCATTCATCATGAAATGATCAGGTGATGTAAAGGGAAGCTGGATATTTTATATCGAGTAGCAAAACGAACGAAAAAAGGCAGTTTCTTGCCTTCATGCCTTCAGTGTTATTGGTGACGTATGATTGGAGAAGTCAAAGCTATTGGGTGAGACTGACATGACAATTGACAGTTGTTGTGTGTGTGTGTGTGTGTGTGCGCGCAGGTGCAGTGGTTAAGGAGTGGCGATGTCTCTGGCTCAACGTGTTCTTCTGACCTGGCTCTTCACCCTCGTCTTCCTCACCATGTTGGTCCTGAAGCTGGACGGGAAAGTGACCTGGAACTGGTTCCTTATCTTCCTCCCCGTGTGGATCTTTGACAGTGTCCTCCTGCTCATGGTAGGGGTGAAGATGGCGGGCCGGTGCAGGGCGGGCCGCGACCTCCGTCAGGGTGCTCCTGGCCTGGGCAGGAAGGCATGGTACCTAATGGCTCTGCTGCTGAAGCTGGGCTTCTGCCTCACGCTGTGTGCCCGGCTGGAGCACCTCACCAACCTCCGTCTGGTCTATATCTGCATCCCACTGTGGACCATGCTGACCGGAGCCATGCTGGAGCTGGGAGCCAACATCTTCCCCCAGCGCAGGGACTGAGTCAGGAGGGATGAATACACACACACACACACACACACACACACAGCCCTGCCCAATGTAGGGCTGGTAGAGCCCTTATAACAATGATTTGGCCAAATGTTTTCACTCTGATCCTGGATGAACATAATTGATGAAGCAAAATATGTTTGGTATCTGAAAATGGATTCTCTAAAGCAGGGCTCACTGCTCTTGTCCAGTGTGTGAGGGCTGGTGTAGCTGCAGGATTTCACTCCATATGTGTGTGTTTGTGTAACACATGCTGGGTTGTGTAGTAGGAGAAGATGGAGGAACAAAATCATGAAATAATATAAAATAATTAACTCCAACCTGTGAGACTGAGGGATATAATGTTGTACTAAGTAACATTAAACTCTGGGTTTAGGCGAGAATGCCTCTTTAAAATGTCAAAAACAGTACTGGTTGAGGCATGAGTGGGAATTATGAATGCAGTTTATATAGTGATAGCCATTTGGATATAAGCTTTTATTACAAGGTAGAACAATTAGCCTTCTAGCTTCTGAGCAGCCCTAAAGTGTAAGTGTATTATAAATCAGTTTTGGCTGAACTATTGCATTAACACAGGCCTACAGGAGAAAAATAATGCTCTGCACAGTGGTGCAGTGGGTACTGCCCTTACATCACAGGAAGAAGGTTTGATTTCCATCCAGGCAGCTGAGGGCTCTTCTAGAGTCCGTGTGGATTTGCACCAGGTTCTCTGGTTTCCTCCTAGAGTCCAAAGACATTAGGCTAATTGGACATACTAAATTACCCCTAGGCGTGTGTGTTTGTGTGTGTGTGTCTGCCCTATGATGGACAAGTAACCTGTTCAGGTTGTTTCTTCAGCTTTCACCCTCTGGGCTCCACTCTAGCCCCTACTGTGACCCTGGTTAAGGATAAGCGGCTCGGATAATGAGTGAAGGAAAATAACGCTGGGTGGCCAAGCAGACAAAGTGCAGTTCACCGAAGGCAAAATATTTGACACACTTCATTCTGCCCCCCACAGCTTTTCACAAGTGCCACATTTGCAAGAAGGTTGTTACACAATCAAATGGGACCAACCGGGACAATCTTAGAGTGGAAAGGAAGTTGATGTTTTTTTCAGCACATACTAACTGATCCAGTATTTCTCTCCTTGACAAGCCCCAGCCATCATCGGTGTGACAGGAGTCCCAGGCTTGGGACCAGCTTTTATGTGAAACTCATTACTCTCCCCAGCTCCAACTGACAGGTTTCATTTCACAGCTGTGGTCGTTAGTCCAGGTGACAGAGTCATCTGAGCATTTAGGGGATCACACTGCTGAGTGTGTGTGCAGTCTGAAGATGTCGGTCAGTGTTCGATAGTATTACCTGAAGTCTAATAAGCTGCAAGTTCAAAAGATGTGAAAATCGTACTATTTGTGATGCATTCAGTGCTTTTTTGCTTGTTCACTGCAGTGCTACGCTGATTTATCAGCCACTATTTATAATCTCAGACGTTGTTTTTTTCAAGCTGTTTATGTATGTGTGCCTTGGTACAAGAGCCTTGTATGAGCTTTTTCCTGTGATTTTGTGATGTCGTAAAGGGAGAGTCACCCTAGTTTTAATGTGCATTTCTGTTTGCATAGGACTTTTAATTTGAAATATCTAATCAAGACTACACCATTTCATTTTTGCCTTCATTTGGCTCTGATCAGATCAGATCAACAGATGCTTTGTAGCAGCACAGGTGAAAACCCTGCGGCCATCTCGGTCACAGTGCAAAGAGCTACCAGTCATTTCAGATCGCATTTAATCTAGAACATTGTTTTGCTGACTGTGAATTACTTGCCAAAAAGATGAATCTCTTAACTGGAATGAACCATATATCTAATTGAAATCATTTGAAGACTCAGTAAATAAACTGTGATCCCTCTATATTGGGGGTCTTGATGAAACAGAGGAATGTAGCAGTGTTTAGTGGTACCCACCCTGCCCTCAGTGAGCCTCTGACCTGTGGAATCGATCTGTAAACATAATCCACCACACCTGATACACCCACTTATCTCGAGACGTCCCCGATGTGGCGGATCAGGTGTGTAAGATCTAAACTGGAGGTGAAACCTGCTAGGACTGCAGTGTTCTCTAAAGTGAGAATCCTTTGTAATGATGCATCATGGGCAGAAACTTGGTGGCATCATCGTCATCATTATCCTCACTGCTAGTTGGTGAATGCAAAAAGAAGCACGTTAGACAACATTACAGCCAGGAATAAAATGCTGCAAGTGGGACAAAGACACGCACAAAAAAACAATTAAGCTGAGGGACACAGAATACTGTGTGCAGAACACAATACATCCCTGTTTAGGCTGGAATGCCCTTTTGTGTTATTGGAAATTGCTGGCCAATAATTTATGAGATGAGAATTTATGAGTTTTTTATGAGACGTTTTGTGGAATTTCTTTGGAGGATTTCCTTGCTGTATATATCAGATGATTTGAAGACTCCTTCCATGTTGTGCCATCATGGCCTGTGTATAGACACCGCATTATTATTCTTTTATATGCCATGTACTTTGTGAATTATTTATTAAGTGTAACTGTTGCATAAAAAAATGTACATGTTTATAAATGCTAGCTGCCGTTCTCTCTTTTAAGACTGGCTTTAGAAGTGCAACTGAAAACAAAACACTAACGCACTTCCCCCAGACACTTCCATTCATTTTGTGTAGATAACTGCCAATCTGTAAGCAATTCCTAAATAACTCATGAATGTCAGTTAAGCACTTATCCCTACAGTGTGGAGCTGCCAAGAGAATCTGAAAGTATGAAGCACAGAGGGGCAGCCTGTAATGCTCACATAAAGCAGCAAACTTTAGACTAAAATGCACAAGGCCTGCTAACGGACAGGGGTTTTTCCTCTCAAACTTCAGTCCAAAGCATGTCTGTAGGATCCAATATAATTTACAAATCTGAGTCTAAATATTGTCCAAACAAACCATCGAGTTTGAGGGACAAACAGGCACATGGTTGTATTAGAATAACACCACCCTCACTAATGGGTACTCCCAGTACATCACTCCAGCTCAAGGATAAAAACCCAGACACCAGGAGTGCAGAGTTCACGGCCATCACACACCAGTGTAGGCGTCCGTTACATAACCCTGCACGCTCTCGCACAGGCGGGCTAAGCCAACTTCAGCTCCGGCCGCGCTAAGTATGGCTTAGAGACCCCAACTTCCAGACAAGCCTCATTACTCTCTCACTCTCTAAACAATCTCTGCGGTTCCACTGCAACACTAACACAAGCTGCGTTCCAGACAAGATCAAAACTCCAGCAGAAAGGACCTTCTGTCTTCTGTGAATTTATCATTTATCCCAAACGTAGGCAACAGTCATCTTCAATCAAGACAACACAGCAGCTTCAGTTCTGCATTGGCATTATGGTACTAATGGTATATTGTTACTTGTAAGAACAGAATAAACAAAAACAAAAGAAACAGTAACAATAAAACTGAATAATTAATTTTGACACGTCAGAAATTACATAAGCAGGTCTTTAAGCTTTGACAACTTGATCCTTTTTTTAATACTTTGAGATAAATGATTTGACACATGGCCTCATCAATGCCGCTAAATGTTGAAGCTTCAAGTATTTGTTAGTTACCCTGGCCTTCTAGCTTCAGTGCAAAACTAAAGAGGCAGACTTCAGAGACCGAACGTCTTGGTGTCTTGGCTGATCGACTACATTTGGTGCAAGAAGTAAATTCAGTAAATTCGATTTCTGACCACACCCTCCCTTTAACAAAGAAACAGAACGTCTGACACAACAAAATGAAACACACTCTGCAGTGATCCTATGCTTTTAATCTTCAGTCATCTCCAAACATAGTTGTCTTAAATTCTACACAGATTACTGTGGAAACATTTCTGGATTAATCATGAAAGTGGAAGCGTGTCGGTAGGTCAGGGCGGCCTACCTTACACCGAGCCAGTCTGAATTACGCACATGATCGTTCAGTGTAGCCCTTGTTTACATGACGACAATATCCAATATCAAGAACTTTTTTTATTACGATGTTCTTAATTAGATATAAATCAAACTACACGTTTTTTTTTGTTTTTTTTTTAGAAAAAAGTTATATACACTACAGTGCTGACAATAAAAATGGAACAAAAAAACAACCTTGATATAAATAAGCTCTATGGAAAAGCCTGGAGTCATTAAAAGAATTCTGTCTCATCTCATCTTAAAAATATATATGTTCATGTCAGCTCTAATACAACTATAGCCTACAACTTAAAAATATATTATTTAAGGACCTGTTTGTGGGGATTTTTGTTTTCCGACCTGCAGGGTAGCAGTGCAGCTGGCCCTAAGTGCTTTGATAGTTCACAGTTACAGGCAGGCACTGAGGAATGTTACACGCTACATTTGCTATGTATTCCATCGGTAACGTTAGGGAGAGGGAGCAAGCCACACTCTCGCCCTGCTGGAGGTTTGCCATGCTGCTGCCTTCCACTACAAACACTCCTGTTGGTGTCACGCTCATCTTTCCTTTCTCTTCACCTCATCAGATCGATACAAACAGAAAGTCAACCAAAACCTTAAAATAAAATTTAAAAAAAAAGAGAAAAAACAGAAAAGCCATTTAAAAACAGTTATGTACAAATCAGTATAAAAAGTCTTTCTGCTGTTCATGCAGGAGGGTGTTGAGCGGGTGATGGGGCCGCGTGTCCTGCGGCGTGACGGTGGGCTTCGGGTGGAGAGTGTCCAGGCCTCGGTCTGGTCGAGGCTGGGGCTGGTGTTGGTGTTGCTGGGGTTGAGATTGGGGCAGGACAGCCTGAGGGAGAACCTGGTGCTGGGGAGGTGCAGTCCGAGTGTCTGAATGTCCAGAGCTGGATTTAGGATTGGGGGAATGCGTGTGTTTGGTTGTTGGAGTAGTGTGCATGTGTTTGGTTGTGTTGGTAGAATGGGCATGTTTGGTTGACGTTGAATGGGTCGATTTGGGTGTGGAGGAAGAGTGGGCGTGTTTGGACGTCGAGCTGGAGTGTGTGTGATGTTTGGTTGATGACGAGGTGTGTGTATGTTTGGTTGGCGTAGAGGTGTGCGCGTGTTTGGTTGGTGTCGAATGGTGCGTGTGTTTGGCCGGTGAGGTCAGGCTGGGCGTTGGCCTGGTGGTGAGAGAGTGTGTAGGAGTGGTTCCACATTCTGAATGATGATGGTGTGCTTTGGGTCGGCTTTCTGACACGGCCGTCTGGGCCAGAGGCAGTGTAGCACTGGAGCCGCTGGGAGGACAGCTGGGGGCTTTGGCCGCCCGCTCAGGAAGGGGCTCCACCTCCTCCACTTTAATCTGGGGTACAAGGGGCACATCTCTGGGCGGTTTGATGTCTGTGGACATGGTTGAAGCTGTGGGGGTACTCAGGGTCTCACAAGGGGGCTCTGGTTTTACATACAGAGGCTCTTGTTTGATACATAGGGGTTTCTTGTCCTCCTCTACCTCCTCTGGTTCTACATCTGCGGTGTGGTTGTACTGCCTCAAGCGGACGTGCCATGCCAGGCTGCAGACAGCCGAGACGGTCTTGAACTGATGGACCACGCTGCGAGGGATGTAATAAATGTCGTTGTCATAGAGCTGAATACGTGCGTAGCGGATCCCCTCCCGTCTCAGCTGATTTAGCTTCGCGTCATCCACCCACTGCACACACTGAGGACAACACAGAGTCATTTGTTAAGTAATGTTACATAAGACAAATCATTACACCTTCAGTGTGAAATAAACACAAACACTCAGAAGCCATGGTGTTGCTCTGCCTACTCTATAATTGTATCTAATATTATAAGATGTTATCAAAACACTTATGCAGAGTGATTCTAAGTACACTGCTAAGTGTTTGTGCTTTAATAGGTCACAGTAACAGGCAGGCACAAAGCAATTCAAGGAGATGGATGATTATTTTTTGCTTTTTTTCTGCAGCTCCTCAGTACCTGCTTCACTGGCAGAACAGGTAATTCCTTAAAGAGTCAATTAGTCTAAATAGTAGAAATATGGTAGTAATTAAGCAATTACTTTCAAGTACAACAGTGGCACCTACATCAGCAGTATAAAAACAGTCAAGTATATCTATAGAACCTGCACTGGATGCAGGTGCACATTACACAATAATATATTCTCAGAGCGGTGTTAAATAAATTATGATATTTATTCTGATGGCTTTATTTATTAATGAAAGATCATTAGCTGCCCTTACTGTACACTAAACCTGTTCAGTCTGACAGGCTCACATGAAGCCAGTTCTTCTTTGCACAAAATTTAAGTGTATTTGCCCTATTAGCGTGTGTAGTCATTCCATAGCGGCTCTTTAAACCTTTCACAAACAGCAGTCTATCTGGGCTAATCACTGAAAGATTTAAATCAGCTCCACTTCCAAGCTCTCAATACACAACACAGTACACCAGTACAGTTCTCCATTTGTCCAGCAGGGGTCAGTGTTATCTATAGAGTCCAGGATCAGCCTTTAATACTAAACCCCTAGAAAACAAAAACAGTTTTCCCAGCTCCATTCATTTAGTCATAGTTATTAATATATACAAGACAAATTCTCCACAGATAGGAGACATACTCAAAAAAAAAAAAAAAACACTTTCACTCTGATTCGCAGCTACATCTGTGACAGACTCTTCAATTGAAATGCAAAAGTTTGCAGAGGCTGCAAGGATCTTCGTACACGTACAGCTTCCAGAGTCTGAATTGTTACTGAATTGGATCTGCTTGACAATGACTTAATTGAGAAGAATGACTCAGCTGAACATATTTCTGAACACTACAAGCTCATTTCCCAGACATGGACAACGCATCATCTAGGAATACGACAATACCAGCAGTGAAAATGCTTTAAAAAGGTACATCTGGAAAATCAGTCATTTATCTTGATACTAAAAGACCCCCATATAAAACTAAAGGACTTGTTCTTGTACATTTACACATACCTTAGTCAGATCAGGCACCCCAAAAAAGAAATAAACAACAATATTTTTGCTATTTTATATAAAAATATAAAAAGATGTAGCCAATATCAGAATATCACTTGGCTAACAGTGCTTTGAGCACGTCACAATCAGTTATTGTGCGTTAAATAACTACTGTATGCTTGCAGGCTAATTCCAGTTGAATAAAAGCTGTAGTTAATGCTAATCACACATGGTGCCTAGATTTTTCAGGATAGGGTTGTGTGACATTCAGAGTTGTATTACAGAGAAAAGTGCCTAAAGTTCAACTAACTACAGTAATTCCTCGCTTTTCGGGGGATTACATTCCAAGAGCACCCGCATATACTGAAAAAATGTGGGTTTTTTTACCACCTAAAAATGCCTATTTTTATAGTGTGAATATGCCCCCAAATATGCTCCCAGAACACTTTAATTTTGTGTTAAACTCAGTATAATGCATTACCCTTAAAGAAAATGTAAAGGTAAATAAAAAATTAGAATCAGAAAACTTTATTGCTTAAACAAACATTAGCGGTAAGCATTAGCAGCATGTGGCGAAAAACACTAAAATACGAGGACAAGACACGGAGCAGTCATGCTACATGCAGCAGCAGATTATGGCGGATTGACAACTTTTCAGTGTATTACCACCACTGCTGGCCTGGTGGCTATAATACAGTTTGGTTCTCAAAAAAATCTGCGTTATACTGAATGCTGATCCGTGTAAAACTGAGGGCTTATTGTACTTAAAGCAGTAACGCTACCTATATATTTAGTAAAGTGGCTCTTATAGGCACAGCACAGAGTGTGAAATTCTCCTTTTAATTTAATCATTCACCAAGTGAAGCAGCCCTGGACACTGCTAGCCTCATACTTACTACTACTCAGGCCAGGGGTGTCAACCTCCGATCCTGGAGGGCCCATGTCCAGCACAGTTTGATGGTTCTCCTCCTCAAACACATTCGCTAAACCTGACAATTAACTGGCGAGGTGAACCAGGTGTTTCTGAGCAGGGAAATCACCAAAACGCGCAGAGCCACAGGCCTTCAGGACTGGACTTCGACATCCCTGACTAAGGTGAATTAGTCTGGTTGTGTGCAGCGGAAGAATACGCAGTAACGCGGTGTACGAGTGAGAGAGTTTTACTTTTTCTGTGACTTAGTTTTTATAATTTTACACCTGTGTTAGGATAGGGTGTGTTTTGACTTACAGCAAAATTTGGGTTACATCACTGCTGAAGGAGCAGATCTGTGGCGTAACTTGAGGACCCCCTGTATTGGATTGCTTTTGCAATATATTTTGGGTCATTATCCATTTGCTCTGTATAGCGCCTTCTTATCAGTTTGGCTACACCTCAGTAGAGACTACAGCCATATTCAGGGACTTGGGCAGGCTTTTTAACCTGTTTTCTGACAAAGTCTAATCTGGTATTCCTGTTCTTCCGTGTTATGAGTGGTTTGTGGCTGGAGGTAAAACCCTCAGTATTGGCCTTCACGAAGGCAGCTTATGATTGTAGACTTTGTGCTCTTGTATTGGTTAGATTTTGGGAAAGAGTTTTTCTTAACCAAAGAAAACATTCTGCAATCATCCACTTTAGTTGATTTCTGTAGTCTTCCCAGGCCTGGCATGTCTGAGCTCATCAGTGCAGTCCTCCTATTCAACAAGGTTTGTGTTGATTTAGGCACTTCTAAAGGTTCATCTCTCTCTGGTTTATTTGGTTTCTTCAGCCTAATGATGCCCTTCATTACTTCGATTGATACCTCTTTGGACCTCGTGTGGAGTTTCACTGAACAGCTACTAAATGCAAATTCAGTGCTTTGAACTGGTCTAATCTTACCATTAAACTGTTTGTCTGTCACATGTCCAAATATTTTTGAGCCTGTGAAAATGTGTACACAAACCCATTATGTTTGTACACACAATATTTTTTCTGTTTACCAATACTTACGGACCGAACTGTAAATGTGCTCTAAATGAGTTATACGATTTATTTATAAAGCAAAAATAGTGGTTATTCAATGGCAGCACAGCGGAAGTGAATTCCTTTTAAATTTAGATAAAAAGTTACATACACAGTTGTATCTCTGCAAACTGACTGCACTGCTTCAGTTGTATTCATTATAGCATTTATTGTTTCCATGAATTAATTAATTCAAAATGTCATCTGTGTCTGCATGCTTATTTTACATAAACCACATCACAAAAATTGTACCCTGTCACATAAGAGTAACAAAATACAAAAATAATCTAGCATGCAACAAATCTAGCAAATCAAATTCATTCATTTGTAGTTTATTGTACTTGTTTTCCTATACTAGTAAAAATCTTTAGGCAACATTAGTCCACAGCATCTAAATATCTGCAGTTTCTTAATTTACTGCATTAACATTACAGACATAAATGTCACACTCTCCATAATGCACATCTGGGTAAACAGTCAATTTATAAACTATCAGCATCTACATGACAAATATCAGTTACCAGCATCAGACAACAATTTTTATATCTCTGCATAGTCTAAAAAAAATAGACTGAATCTACCTGGTGAAATATTTATTTGTCAGGGTCAGGGAAAATGAATAGAACAGAAACAACTAGCATCACCTAAAAATGTGCTCTTCTAGAGCAAAATTAATAGGTCATCCAATGTTTGCGTACAATTTGGTCATCAAGCCCGAATATGATTCCTGTATTATTGTGTATACTTCAGACTAGAGTTGGGCCTCACCCGATATGATGGGTATCGGGCCCGGTATACCTGGAAGTCAGTCATCGGATATTGGTCAAACAGGCCTGATCTATATATTCCAGCTTGCAGCTTGAGCTGGACCTTAATCTCGACACTGTGGAACACGAGATGCGTCACCGCTCCTCATTCCATACCAATAACCCGTGGCAACTTCAATCTGAGCAAGCGATTAACATTAGCTGTTTTGTCGCAAAAATGTCGCCCGTTTGGAGATACTTTAGTTTGGAAAAGTGTGTAAAGCCAGGATGCTGAAAGTGATAGGGTCCACCTTAAATACAGAAGGGGTTAGATTACACTCTACCGCTGTTGTGTCTCAGAATTCACGTTGTTTAAAATTTATTCGTTTTGCACTTTATTTTTTACACAATTGTTGCTGCTAACAACTTGAACTATTTAGATGATTCAGCCAAGATTGTTGATATTTACACTTTTTGTGACTTGTGACATAAATAAATTCCTTTGGAATGCCTTTAAATTCAATATGGTGAATAATTCAATATGCATTATATTGGAATCTGTATCCATATTGTCAGTAGTGTATCGGAATTGGATCGGAACTGAAAGAATGTGGATCGCCCATCATTTACATTACATTTACGGCATTTATCAGACGCTTTTATCCAAAGCGACTTCCATTCCATAACTACAGGGGGCAGTCTCTCCCTGGAGCAATTGGTGCTAAGGGTCTTGCTCAGGGACCCAGTGGTGGTGCTGAGGGTAGGATTTGAACCCAGGACCTCTTAGTCCGGAGGCAAGTATTCTGCCCACTGAGCTACCTCCACCCCATCACTACTTTAGACTGTAGGTTTCCGTTATGTGCAGAAGAATGATGTAGATGGTAAACCCACCCAGGTAAAAGCAGAGGGAACAGAACTCACCTGAGAGAGAGGCGGCTCGTGAAGGTCCAGCTGTAATCGCTGAACAACATCAGGGAAATCTGCAGCGTGGAAGCAGATCACGTCTTTGGTAATGCGAGGAGGCTCCGCACTACACAAACACCGACACAGATATTAGCCCACAATCCCGTCCAAATGTGTAATTTAGTATGACACCATCTAATCTGAATAACTGAAATAATTTGATCACACCTAAGATAAACAAGTTTACCCATGTTCATGTGTAGATAAAACTCACCCCTCTCCGCAGCGAACAGCTTTCAGCACCCCCACAGCAGCGGTGGTCTGTCTCTCAAAGCCCTGTCCAATGTGGTCAGCGTGAGCACGGGTCCGGTCCTCAAACAGCATCTCACGCGGCTCACTCGCCCGAGGTAGGTACTGCAGGTTCTTTATTTCATTGGTTGACCTTTGAGAGCAAAACGTTATGATTATCAAACACTGCTACTTATATTACTGAGAACACTGAGAGAAACTGAGAGGAAGAGGTGGAAGCAACCAACAGTCAGCATGTTTATAATTGGTTTAGATGCGTCTCAATTATAAATGCACTTTCATGTTTTAAACATTATTTTATTTACAGACACTCTACTGACTTGCCTGTTTCAGTCATTTGATCTTTATCTTAGGACATATTAATGACTACTGTCAGTGCCAATACTCACAATCTTTTTTTTTTTCCTGTTACTTCAGAAATCCCTCATATCAACAAACATTCTAGCCAGAGTTCGTTTTTGATGTACCGTATCATGTGACTAAGACGAGTTTTTCAAAATAAAAGATCTTTCAGACACAATATTTTTATGCCATCTTTCTGTGTGGCCCAGGACCAAATGACTCACAGACTGAGGGCCAGGTGGTTTGGGACCTCTACTAGGTCTCCTCTACTGTACTAGAGGACAGATCAAGTCCTATCATGATTTTGTTGGTAATCCATGCTGGTCCATTCCCACTAAAGAGCAGTGCAATGGTGTGATTGCATACAAGCCTTCAGCATACATTACAAAGGCTGCTGTGAGAGGAAGAGAGGAGGAGGAGAAGAGAGCGAATCTACAGTACATCAAACAGACCTGCTTAGTATGCAGCACAGAGAAGAGCTGCATACCATGATAAACTAATGAATGCAAAGCCCTGCCATGCGTGCGCACACACACACAAGCACTCAACTGTGATGCGAGAGGCACACACTCTGAGAGCTTGATCAAGAGTGTGTGCATGACGAGGGGCGATCAGACATTGCTGTTACCAGTGTTACCGTGGGAACAAGCAAGGTGTGACTGTCGTGAGCGAGTAAATGAGTCAATAAACAGCCCCTGAAGCATCAGGGGATTCCACAAAGTCAGCAAGAACCTTCAGTGGGAAACTTCACATACAATCATGAAGCGCATTATTTGTTTTAGCTTTTCTTAACAAAAAAAAAAAAAGAAGAAGTTTGTTTAGGTCACAGCTGAAAAACGTGTATACACTTGGGTTTGTCTGGGTATCATTTGGGACCTTAAACGATTCTTATGAAGTAGCAAAGGGTGTCTGAAATGGTGTGTACTTAAAATGCCTGGCAACTGTCATGAATTGTTAAATAAACAACAATAATAATTATAATTTTTCTGGCAAGTTCCTCAAAATGGCAGCAAGATCCAAACCAATGATCATTTTCACTGCAGCCCTGATAAAAATGATTTTTTCCCATTACTTACTTTTCTACCTGTAGGGACTATTTTATGTACATTACTGTAGTCCTAATTATAAACTGGTAAGCCTGTACTCACTCATACTTTACCAGATTCATTTGTATCCCAAACATTTGCTCACAAAAGTGCCTGGCCATCTCACCGGCCTCATCACCAGGACCAGCAGCACCCAGACTACTGGCTGACTTGCTTGGAATAGATCCATTCAAGCTGTCAAACAATTGTGAATCTCTCTCCTCTTAAGTGCATCCCCTGCGTTGCCAGATGCATCATTTAACTCTACTATTTTTACCGTCAAGAGCAACATTTGACCCATTTTGAATATCTGCATTTGAACGTTTGTTGTGTGCAGCTTACAGGATGAGATCCATACACGAGTATTTGTTTGCTTTAGTGACTTACCTGTGTTTTCGGCAAACAGGGTTAGTACAGGTTTATGTATACTCAAATAATCACACTGTAATCCAGAATATGATGATAATGGAAACCGTCAGAGAACAAGCACTTTTTAAACACTGAAAAAAAATTTGAGGAAGCATCCTAATACTCTGTTCCTCCTGTGAGAGAACCCATGTTTTGAATCAGGCTCAGAGAATTACAGCAGAATGGACAAGAGGGGAGGAAAAGGAGGAAAAGTGATTTTATATTAATAAATTATACATTGTGCATGTGCAAGCTTGTAAGAGGTGAACAAAGTTGTGCAGGTGTGGGTGTGTTGGATTTATCAGTGCTGAGGCCGGTGGTCCCAGCTCCATCATATAGCCCTCTGCTCTGGAGCCAAAAAACAGGCTCCTAATAAGATCACGGTGGTCACTGCGGACTAAGTATTAAGTACTTAGCCTTCATCCACTGCAGCACAGCACGAGATCTACAGCACTCCTCTCTCTCAGTGAGAGCATGGTTTCAGTGAGGCTTGATTTTTTTACTGCATAAACTGCAAAACTTTCATGCCCTTGGGGAACTACCAAACAGAGGCAACACCTTAAATAGCACGTAGGCACGCGCGTGTGTTTGTGTGTGTACGAACAGTGCAGCAGTAGATGAAATATCACCTCATATTTAGAAAAGGATAATACAGAGGGAAAAAAAGAAGAGAAAAAAACAGGAAAAGCATGTTGCAAAAGCAAACATCAGCATTTTCCACATTTGTGTGGCTGTTGCTACTGCTGGTCTAGTCTCTCACACATGTACCCCCCCCCCCCCACACACACACACAGTTTCAACGCAGTGCTGGAATGAGTGTTTCAAAGGCGAGCTTTTCTGTCTGTGAAGAGAGAAAGGCTGTGCCTACAGAAAGTTTCTGTCCTGCTTAGCATGACAACAATCACAAAACAATCACAAGAAACCAAGAGAGAGGCAATCAGACAGAGTGTGAACGAAATTACCTTTTCCTTTTGAAGGGGGACTTTGGCATGTCAGTGACAGGAATCATTTGCTCTCCAGGTCGAACCCACATGATGGGACCGTCATCGCTGTCTGTTGGACTCATCAGCTTCAGACTTGAAAACGTTCCCCAGGGCAACGTCCGCTACACAAATGCAAACATACAAACTGATTCAAAAACTAGGTGCATTAAAGCCCATTTTTAAGAAACAGAGCGAAACACTCAAAGAATTATTTCACAACAATAACACCAATCTGATAACGGCGATTTTCTTTCTTTAATATCAAGTTTATATTGTATGGAATTGCTTGGAATCATTCTTTTATAGCTAATGTAACGTTAATATGCAGCTAAACACAGCTCAAAACGTGCAACTAACGACTATGGCAGGAAGAGCAGCAAACATAGACTCGTCATAAACAAATGGGTTTAATAAAACATTCTAATATTGGTGCCAATACGGACCCAGCATATCAGATCAGTGCATCGCTAGTTAGGTTATGGTTGTTGCTGCTGTACCCTTCTCCACAGGGACTAATTTAATACTACTATGAGCGCTCTTCTAAATGAATAAAAAGTCACTACAAACTTAAAAACTTTCTTTGCTATTTTTGTAGGTCAAACCTACTTGGTACATTTTTGGCTGAGTTTAGTAAAACTGATAAATGTTTAATCAGCCAGGCAAACATCAGAAACACAAGTCCTCTAGGACATTTTGATACCGAAAATGTGCATTTTACTCACTTCCAGGAAGGGGGACTGCTGTAACATGCTGAGGAATTCTGGGAAGTAATCTCCCACCTCCTCGTCCACGGCCCCCACCAGACTGATCTGGCGCATGGCCCCAGCTCGGTACGTCCCATGAGAATATGTTCTCTTTACCTAGAGCCAAGTAGGAAAGAGAGAGAACACAGTCAGAACAGAGACTGGGAGAGCACTACAAACAACAGATGCATTTTATATCAGGGTAATTATGCAAAACTGCGTGTGTGTGTGTGTATGAGACAGAGAGAGAGAGAGAGAGAGAGACAGAGAGAGAGAGAGAGAGAGAGAGAGACAGAGAGAGAGAGAGAGAGAGAGAGA
>JBBPDB010000128.1:17655625-17674268 GCA_037974465.1 Brachypetersius altus | reverse complement strand
TAATAAAGCTGCGAGTACACATTGGATTTACGTTTATTATTGTATTTTAAAGATTCCCCATTATTATATTTTTAAAAAGTATCATTAAAAAATTAAAAATTTGTATAAATACGTATAAGAATATTTATCTGCCACTTCTTAAAGGCCGGGCCGTGAAAATAGTTTCTGATATTAAACCGGTCCGTGACAAAATAAAGGTTGGGGACCACTGCCTTAGAGCACACACTCCATCTGAAAAGGCAAGAAAGTTTTCCAGTGATTATGGTTAAGATATGGGCTGCCAGTCTCTGTTTTAATTAGTGCGGAGATTCTTATCGCTCGATAAAAAAAATATCGCCGTTAAATAGTTAAACTTACACATGTTTGGCATACCTTGCAAAAACACATTAAAATGCACTGCAACATCTGGAAAATCACCTATAGATAATTTGTTTCATAGGGCATAAGTAAATATCAAATGAACGGTCAACAAAATAATTGCACAAATTGCTCAACCTGTGAACTGACCTACAAATTAACTGAAGACTTGAGTCTTACAAAAGGCTCTTTTGGGGGATTATTTTTCTGATTTTCTGCCCAGTGTAGTTGTCTCCAATTCCAATCACTAGATATGACTCCCCAAGTCACATGATACCAGTAACACTAGGAGGGTGAGAGGCAGCATGCAAAGCCACATCTTTTCAAACAGCTTCTTAAGCAACATAACTGGACAGCATAACCTGTTTGGAGGAGGATGCTGTTACGTTAGCAAACAGCAAAGCCAAAAGCAAAAGTCCAAGAGAGCGAGGCCAACTGTACTGTCTTGGCCACAGCTGGCTGCAGGACTTGCAATCTCATGATAACAGGTACAATGAGCTACAACACATTTGACTCGACATCACTACAATCTCCTCCTATGACACCACGCTTGTTGTAAAGATTCTGGCTCTGCCCTCTAGTGGATGTGCTGCTTAACACCCATTCCATCATAAAGCGACATTTTTCTTCATACGTAAAGGAAGCATAAATGAGTCTTTAGTCTGTCTACTGCATGGCCATTAACATATAGTATCACTAGGAGTGATTCAGTTATCTCACCTAAATCTCATTAAATGAGGTTTACACGACATGGCAGCAAAGCAGAGCACAAATGACAAACACCACATGAGTAGAATATTTTTTACTGGCACCCATTAATTGGCTCAGAGTGTGACGACTACGCATCCTATTTACTGTCATCACGAATTACTGGAAATATTTATCCTTTTGAGAAATAAGCGTTTAAACAATTTTGTTGCTGCTGTCCTAGTAATGAAAGTGTTTGTGTGTATTATCTCACTGTACTTGCCCAATGCTATCTAGCCCTAGTCCAGAGCAGCAGGATGAGAGTGCTGCTCACTTCTGTGAATGTAGCCTAAAACTGACGACACACCCGAAGGACTGGACAGGACTCCTGCTCATAGACGGCTGTGGCCTCACCTGTGCTATCACTAGGAGTCATAAGGAGTAACATGTCCCAGAAAAGAAGCACAATAATCTGGTGATGGTACGAGTAAATGGTAACACCATTCCCACCACTGAGGTGTACATAAGCCTATCCATTCTACCCATAATTAATTCAATTACTTTTACACAAGATGCGAATGAACAATAAAACACAACACAGAATTATTCTTACAGTGACAGGACAATATACCCTAAAAATGCAAAATATGGTCAAAAAGGACATTAGAACATCTCAAGGACTATCTACAGCACAAGGCACATCATAAACATCTTTACTGCTCTTTAATAAACCCAGCAGTTCAACGTCAACATGCTCAACGTCTTAATTCTTAAACCAAAAAATATAGTAGGAATGTAATAAAGCACGGTTGTGAAAATATGCTGTTTAGCACAATGATTCAATTCCTAATTAATGAGCACCAACTCAGCTAAAGTCATTTCAGATCATCCAAATTAAAAAGGTCTTAGCTAATTCTGATCACACATCTCTATAGTTGACTGTATTTCAAAGCCAGCTTCTTTCATGTAGATGCCCTGTTCAAGCAGCCCATTTGTATTAATTTCTACTCCTTCAAATCTTTTGTAGATTTTTGTATCTTCTTGGTATTATTTATGAGACCTGCATTTTTACTTCCTGCTGTTTTTGAAGTGAAGTGAAGCAAATCTGCTTGACCTAATTATGAAATGGGTGAATCAAAATCCTATTACAGAAAAGACAGTGAAACAGAAGTGCAGTAACGGAGAATTACCTAGGAGCGAAGAAAAGCTCAAGCTTCTGCTAAAATCACCTCCATAAACCAAAGCCTTTGTGTGTGTGCACGTGTGCGTGCAAAGCTTGCTAAACCAGAAGGACATGTTTTGCACACTGCTTTTCAAGGTCAGAATCTCGCTCTCTCTCTCCACCCCCCCCCCTCTCTGCGAACTGTGAGCGGCTTCTCCCAGGGGAGCGACGCCTCTTTGTACTCCACTGCTCTCATTCTCTGGCTCCCTTCCCTGCGTCTCAACCTCTCTTTTCCCCCTTTCTCCTTCCTCCTCTTGTTCCTCATCTTGCTCAGCCAGTAATCCTGTCTTCTTTGCACAGGCACAGTTTACGTATTTACAGCCAGCAGTGCCATTACAGAGGTATACGCGTGTGTGCTTGAGTGTGTCGTTTTAAAACGACAGAGGTGTAGATCACAGCGAGTTATATGGTGTAAGGAGGAGTAAGCAGGGACCGAGTTCAGAATATGCAAACAAATATATACACTGTGGAGATAACTTTTACTGACTATGTTTAAGAAGCAGATACTGAACTCTAGAACACAATCCAAGAGTTTCTTCTGCAGAATTCTGATGAATCAAAGTATTTTAGCCACCTATTTCCTTCTATAATACATAGCAGCTAATGCTGTCCTGCCACTGCCTATGGTGGATTAAGACAGAAGGCAATATGGCAAAACCATGTTGCTTTAACATATTTTGAAGTTCACAAAACACAAAATGATCATACACAGTTTAAAAACTACAGGAATTATTATTTTATTTAAAAAAAAATATCTAGTTCCAACTGACTGTGCGTATTCAGAAAACAATAAAATGAAGTGTTAAAACACGTGACATCTGTTGTGGGATTTTGTGTCCATCTAAGCAACCTCTAGTAGCAATTAATACAAAAAACCTTATTCAATAGAAAGCTGTGTTTGTGTTTTTTTTAATACAATGAATTAAAGGTTAAATTAAAAAATGAAAATAAAATATGTTAAAGTTGTCAAAAACAACTTAAAATATATTTGTGTTTTTTTTTTTTTGTTTATGTCATCATCTAAATCAACACAACTAGCATTCTTCATAGACACGGCCCCAAGATTTCTGCGATGCAGAAAACATGGATGGAATCACAGATCTCAACAAATATTTTTTTTACTGTTTGTAGCACTTGTTTTTTTGTATGGTGTCCTTGTGTGCCAGAAAGGCACTTATAAATAAAATGTATTATTATTAAATGAAATGGAATAGTTTCTAATGAATTTTGGCCGCTGCAGACAAACACACACACGCAAACGCAGACACAGAGGAAAAAAGTCAACATCAGCGATGGCAAAGAGGCTCGCTGAAATGACCTAAAAAAATTAATTCAACGCTTAGTGCTTAGTTTAGAGCAGAACAATACCCGAGCAATCAGGAGAACAACTCTTCTGTAAGTTTTGCCAGCACACGACAGACTGGACCCACAAGAACACATGTGAAGACTCACATCAGAAACAGAGACAAGAAGCAAACGAGCGTGAGCCACTCACTCCAGCCAAGTCTTGGTCATGCAGACAAATCAGCTGAAACAAGACATGAGTTTATTGAAGATTTTGTTGCTCTGCATTTCGAGTCGGACATTCCTTTAGAAAAAATGAAAAAGCTATGTGCGTTTTGGTCAAGCACCGTAAACAATGAGGAGTGGTGCCAGAACACGAGTGTAACCTCCGTCAAATACACTTACCCTGCGTGTTCGAGCAGCATATGGAGGCTGTGCGACAGAAGCTTGAAGGAAAACATAACAGGCGTTGTCTGCAAAACTACTGATGCAAGAGACTGCCGCGTTCTGAACATCGTCACTGGTGGGTGAATTAAGTAGACTGCATTCACACCAGTAAATTAAAACACATTATACTTAAGAATGCAAAGCGAATTACATGCATGACAACATTGCAATGTGTTTGCAACTACTCAACCTTTGCCCAAGCAGTAATAGGTTCCTACCACCACAACAAACTGGATCACAATATTGTCTGGGGAGTGGTCACAGACAACACAGCCTACTGCCTTAAAGCATACAGGGACATTCTAAGAGGCGTGATGCCAAACAGCATGCAGGTGACCTGCCTTTGCCATGTCATCAATTTAGTGCATGAAAATGGCAGCAGTATAGCTACTTCTCAGACATGTCACCTCTTGTCACTTGGATGAAATCAGCCTTCTTAAAAAAATCCAGCCAGGAAGAGAAGAGGGGTGAATTTTCTCATTCTGAAAGATTGAGGCCTTTGAGGCTACTCCTGAAGTAGTGAGAACCAGGTGGAATACCTGGTGTGAGGCAGTGAAGTACCATGCATCTGTATAGGGAGTTCTTCTTAGCAGAAAATTCATCATCCCAGCCAGTTACAAACATCCTCAGTCTGCGTGAAACAAAAGAAAAGGGGCAGGCCCTCACCGTCAAGCTGACCTTCATCTCAGATGGATGCTTTAAACTGATGACAGCTCTGATGATCCTGCAAGGAACCCATCATCCCACAGCAGTTTCTGTGCACAATGTAATGGAAATTCTAGGGTCCTTGTGAACTGAATAGCAAAAACATGTGGTTTTGGTGCCGAAACAGATATGCTATTGAGCAAGAGGTGTATGCCAGAGAGAAGAAAGGTACTTGATCTGCTTCATGGTAGGTTCCATCTGGCATTCACAAAAAGTATTGGGACACTCACTCTGCCATAGAGGTCTACAGGCTGCTGAGAGTGTATGATCCCAGCCAGGCTCCAGCCATGGAAAAGCACATTCAAGCTTATACACATTTGAAGCCACTGGTAAACCCATCAGCAGAGTTGTATGAACAGTGGACTGCTTATCAACATTGTGAGTCCAGGGAGCCAGACACCTGGTTTGGATCTTGCTGAATACTGGAGAGGGCAGAGTGTGAGATTCCCAAAGGTTGCAGGAGTGGAAGTCACTTACATCTACTTTCCTGTCAGTTCAGTGGATTGTGAGGAGTTTTAATAGGACTCTGCTCACAGACAGTTTAAGGTGTTCCTGATGTTCCCAGAGTTTATTTATTTGATACCTTTTTATGTTGATTTCAAATGTAAAGCACTTTTATTTTACAATTCTATTTTTTGTTGTTTAAAGGTAAATGTTTTCCCAAAGCAGTAAATCTTCTGCTGAAGCCCAGCACTTTGAAGTTGAATACGTTATTAAAAGGTGAGATTTTTTTTTCTTATTGCATTGTTCTGCCCCCGCCATCTACTCCATAATTAGACCTTTTTAGGTGAATAAATATGATGAAATGAAACACAAAATTCAGAAGAATAAAAAGGTAAAAAATTAAATTTAAGAAAAAACTAAATGGATTTCAAAAGGGCCCTACATATGTGGTTCCCCACCATATATCGATGTCACGGTATCATCTAGAAAAGAGATGGTCATACACATTAAATAATTGCAATTCCATTGACCCTAAACATCTACGTAGTAAATGCATGTTGTCATTGTAGAGTCAGCACTAGCATAAGTCTGTCTGTCTGTCCGAGTTTGGTTTGGATCACACAGAATACAGGGAAATGCTTCTTGCCACAGGAAATTATAGAGAATTTACCGGCATATCAATCTGCAAGGCATCATTATTGTAGATTGCACAGGAGTCTCTGCTGACACAGGAGAGCTGTGTAAGACAGGGCTAAAAATTACTAAAAAAAACAGTTAATAACTGCATTAGTCCACCGTCCCATGTTAAACTAATCTCTGGCTGAAAAGTACTTAAGTGATTTTACATTGCATTGATCTTTGTAAGACAACCACTCTGAGGGAGAGCAGGATCAGTGCTAAGATTCTTTCATCTTATCTCATTTGGCTGCGGACTGCTGTGGGTTTGTTAAATAAGATAAAGGAAAAAAAAACATGACAATGTTTAATATACAGCAGCAGCCAGCAGTTATTTCAGTCAAGTACACACAGCTTTTTTTTTTTTTAACAACTCAAAATAGGAAACCTCAGTCTGAAAAAATACCTTTTTTTTTAAAATAATACCACAAAAAACAATTTAGATTTACCCTGATGTAAAGCTGAAGTATAACGAAATCATTTTTTTTTAAATAGTGAATTGCATCACAAAGAATACTGAAGCAAAATATGTATTATAATAATAATGCAATTTAAGTAATTTGACACAATAACGAACCGATTTAAGCTTTAAAAAAGTCTATGTAGTCTCTATTAACTCACCCGTCAGAGACATGTAATAGCACGTTCCCCAGTTGGTCCTTATTCTTCAGCTAAACAGTCAAAATGCTGCTTTTATGTGCATGTCCTTCAACATCAAGTCTACCATTATAACAGCTAAAGTATTTGTATTACATTTAAATTAAAAAGCTTCACGTAGGCCAGGAGAGATTACAGGTCATACGGTCAAGAGAACAGACTTCCCCACAGTCTACTGACTGTATCTGGGCACAACTCAGAATTTTAAACGACAGAGAAAAGTTCAAAAACAGAGCAGTCCTCTGGGCAGATGGCACCATATGCATTCTGCAGATGGAGGCATGGAGCCTCAATACGTCTTATTTATTCTTTCTTCAATCTTTCCCTTCCGTAGGCTAAAGGGTGAATTCCTCTTATTGAGAACAGAGGGCTTTCTGAACACAGCTGCACAGAAGGGAGAAGAAAATAATCATGAAAAAGAAAGTTTTACCAGGACACTTGGACAGCTGCCTCATTTCCCAGGCAAAAGTTCATTTGGACATCATTTGGATCAAATGAAACTCAGATGTTTTTGGGGATGTTTTTTTATTGTTAATCATTTTTTAAAAATATTCCTTATTTTTTTAAATCACAAAAACCCGTAGCCAAAATCAGACTAACATGAAATTCACATGCACTTAGTCAGCCCAAAGGAAAAGATTTATTAAAATATATGTATATGCTTTATTGTGACTGCTAAAGACTGTGTAGATGCTAAGTTTGCACTTTGCAACATTATCATCTATTAACAGTTATATCAGTCACTGCAATATGCAAACAAGCCTTTAGCCAATCACTGTGTTTTTGACACCACTGACAAATCACACCCCCAGGGGAGTTACTGGATGTTTCCATTAATCAATATATTTATGAAACCCAACAAAATTCAGACAATTTTTAACTATTTATGGTTCATTTATGTGTTGAGACCTATATTCCACATTTCATTTTCCCCCCAAAGAAGATTACAAAAGTCTATTTAAAAATGTATCATAGTTTACTCTTACATGAGCTTTTTCCAACTTCTGTTTACCCTTTAGAATTTAACAGGCTGTTTTTGTTACTGTATATTTAAAACTGATATTTGTACATGATCTCTGTCTAATTGGCTACTCTGCACTGCTGCTCATTCAAAAGATAACAATGGACTGAAACACTCCTCAGACCTTCAGTCTGATTGGGCAGGGCTGAACTACTGCAGATGGAATAAGATATATGAAAATGCATGACATCAAAAACAATTATTTGAAGTTTTGCAGCTTAGCGTCTGTTTATGGTCTATATATATGGGGACTGAATGCAAATTCCGAAAAAATATTCACACGTAAAGCCTCTAACTCCAGAAAAGTGATCTGATCCCTTTAAAATAGTGAAAGGGATTGCAAAATGTAGCAGAACAATCCCAGTACAAATATTTTGTCCATTTTGCGCAAGTGTTCACAGAAGTTAGTTTATTAAATCCCTTAATTCCCAATGCTCCACAATATCATTTAAAGTGGCATATACTGCTTCAGAGATATACTAAAAGGGTGAAAAACATTACTTGGTCTTCAACAGGTAGCTTTGATGGCCTGAACGAATGAGAAATGACTGAACAGAAAAGCAAACTGAACATTTTCAATATTTGGGTCTTTAACCCACCTTTAATGTTTGAATATCCTCTGTAGTTCGCCGTGCAGCAAAGTATTAGGGCAAACGCAAAGCACCTCAAGATTATTTAGCCAGAAACAAAGAGAATAAATGCTCAAACACAGCAGTGTACAGCAGCCCAACCATAACAGGATGTCAACTTCACACACTTCCAAGAACTGGGAATGCTTTCCAACTGCACAGTAGAGCTTCTGGATGCTGCATCCCCTGCTCTGTTAATTTCCTGAAGTCTGATCACCACCAAATGGCCATCCACAGGGAGAACAGTGGTGCTTGAAAGCTTGTGAACCCTTCAGAATTTTCAGTATTCAAATGGTTCCATCCAACATGAAAAAGAATGAAATGTTTTGGAACGGCCCAATCAAGAGCTCCGCTGCAGGGACGACTGGAGAGTTATCAATACTGCACAACGGGGTCACATAAGATAGTGAAAGCAAATGTTCACATACTTTTGCCACTGACCAATATGTAATATTTTCCTCAATAAATAAATGGTCAAGTATGATATTTTTGCGGCATTTGTTTAATTGGGTTCTACTTATCTAAAATAGGATTTTATTAATTCAGAAATACAGAAAAATCTACAGGGTTCATAAACTTTAAAGAACCAGACACTTAAACTCCTAAAAGGCACAAATATGTATTAGAGTATCCAATTCCAGTTTCATGAGCGCACGCGCACATGTCTCTCTCTATTATGGTTGAATGACAGCACCAACCTGCTGCCCGATTCTTCATCCCATTTTTAACACACTGCTTGTCATCTTCCTGCTGCACCCAGTTACTGATATGATGGCTAGTAAACAAGGGCAGATGTTCCTCTGTGAAAGCATCACAACACAGACTCCTACAGAATCACAGCGTTAACTGGAATGTAGCACTGCCACATGAACTCTCATTAACACTTCAAGCAATATATAAAGCTTGGCTTTAGAAAGGAAAAAAGTAAGTACTAGCAGAGTGGAATACACTGTAACTAAATGGAAAAAGTAACCTTTAGTTAACAAGAAATCAGGGCATTTGCATTTTGCACCTTGACCTTACAGGACTTTTCAGTGTTGCAGCCTTGTTAAATGACAAAAGAAACACTATTAGGTGAATTAGTAAAAATTAGAGATGCACCAGTTGACATAGGTGGGAAAAAAGTGAAAAAAGGCATAATGGATGAACAGACATCATATGACTAAAGGGCAGACACCGTTAATGAGTGCATCAGTAAGGTTAGGCAACAGCAAGCAATATTCTAGGAAACTTTAATAACAATAACATTATGTTAATTTCACATAGCCATTTTGGCAGCACCATTAATAATGAACACAATCACACTAAGCATTACATATCCACCAAAAATCTACTTAATCAGCACCCCTAGCCATGATGTGCTATCATGTGAGTTTGTAGCAATCACTAGCAAAACTGACATGCAGCTGATCGCTAGTTTTCAACGCCAGACTCGCAAACCGCTTCTCCTCAGTGTCAGTGTTTGATTGGTAGGCCAACCAGAAGGCTACAATTGCGTGATTTGCTTGTTAAATGTGATGTCTATTCTCAGTGCCGAGGTCTGGTGTTTTAGTATCGTTCTTGTGTAGAGAGAAAAGGTGTGTAATGCGTACATGATCCTTAAAAAAAACAACACAGGCTACATCATAGACCAAGGCAGCTATATGAGGATGGTAGCACACTTAGATAAGGGGGAAAGCTGTTATTACAGTGAATTCCAGGCTCATAACCGCAGTACACCTCCTAGAACTAGTTTTCTACATCAGACTAATCTACTTTTGGTAATTTAGTTTCAATTAAGCTAGTTTGTGTGAAGAGTTCCTGCTAAAGTAGCCACGATGCTGAAGTATGTCAATTAAAGGCAAACAGTATTTTTAGGTGCTTAAAATGGCTCTGCTAAATACTCTGATTTGGGAAAATGTTCCAGAGGGTGAGGACAAGACAGGATTGAAACACATGCACCAGATCATTCCCAGAGTCTGTTCTTAGCTCAGCTATTCAATGCCAGTGAGTGAGAGAGAGGGGAAAATCATAATCTCTGAGCCTTATAACCAGGCACAGGCCAACAGGCTCTTGGAAAAGAAAGAGTGAGAGAGGCTCTTTGTGCAGCAATAAAAAGCGTAAGGAAATTGTGTGGTGGCGAGGGGGTCTGGCCATCATCTGCTGAACTTCAAAACACTGCATTTTCACATGTTTCTTCTCACTTCCTCTCTCCCTGCCCCCTCTCCAACTCCCTCCATTTTCAGGGATAAAAACATGCGTTGCTAGGAAACACAGATCCCCGGGTTTAGTGAACGCATGAGACTGACAGACAGCAAGAAAGAAAGAGAGAAATGGAACACACACAGTCAATCCTGATAATGAACAAACAGATCTAAACTACTTTGAGTCATCAGTCCATTTTTCTTTTCAATTGGTTGTGGCTACATTACAACAGAGCACAGAGATTGAGCTCTCTAGGCAAGATGCCTGTGCACGCAGTTCTCTGACCACTAGGATCCTACAGAGAGCAAGATGTAATTTTCAAGCCCAGTGCTATGCATGAAAACCAAGCATGTACACACGCGCACACACACATTTTACCCTTGCAGTGTTCTTATTGCATTATTCTCACCCATTTAACAATTTATGTAATGTCTGAAACACCCCTATATGGGACAAATTCCAGAGAATTTCTTGGCTGGTCTGATAGGTTGGATGCTACAGCATATTACTGATATCAGAAGTACACACATGTCAGAATCGCGAGTAAATTTCCATGAAGAAGCTTTGAAAGATTTTCATTGCTTTTCAACCACACAGCTATTTGTGTGGGGACACCTGAGGGCCTGGAGATGTGAAAGCACTGATAAAGGCACAGGATTGTTTAAAGCTACTGCATGACATCAGTGAAGTCGTGTCCAGGCTATAAATGCCTAGAAGGCTGACTCATCCGGTGATGCTTTACATCACTGGAGCATGAGCACCACACACAATTATCCCACCGTACACAAACACATCCACAGTGCAAACATGTTTAGCCACGCAGCAGGAGTTTTGTTAGCACTAATCACTGTGACTGGATATATTTAGATATTTATTACATTTGCCAACACATTTCTAGCAATATTGTTTGCAACCCAGTGGCACAGAAGTCATATTTATGATTGATTAAACAAATCCCATTGTGTTGGTTTTTGCAAATAAGCATGCGTTATTGAACACGTTGGGATTTTGCAGATCCTATTAATGAATCTAAACCAAAACTTGGTGTTATTTTTCTCATTTCTGTTAATTACCAGAACAATTCCTAGACACTGGCGACTACGTTGTACACAGGCCACCTGATAAACAGTGGGCAGGACAATCATTAGCTATAAATACTACAAAAGTATTTATCCTCTACATGCCATTTGCACAGGAATATTTTCTTCAAACACTAGTTCTGCTATCGACTGACTTATTATCCATCGTGCCTTTTTTTGCTTTTAGACTAGTATGTAAAGTGGGACCACATGCTTTATCTCCACTTTGTTTTGTATGAAAATTAACCCGTTGCATATTTTTAATATTACTTTTTAGTACTTTAATTTTGTAGGATTTTTGCTTCAGTCTTTCTTGTTTTTAGTAATTAACAGCGCAAGGAAACTCAGCTAGCGATACAGATACAGACACAGACATACACAGGAGGTATTTGCTTAGCTTGGGCCAGTGAGATACTGCTGGTCTGACGTTTTATGGAGGTCAAGTTTCTATTAATGACACAGAGTGCATGTGGGGGGTGGGGGGCGGCACACGTCTGCATGTATGAAGCTGAAGTGAAAGATTTAATTTGTGGAAAGAGGACTGGACTTGGGATAGAGAAAGTTTCTTATGGAAACTGTGGCTAGAACGAGAGGAAATCTCCTTAGAATCACAATTTTAAATATTTCTGTATAACTCAACAACAACTAGGTTAAATCAATTTGAAGGAATTAGTTTTTGAGGCTAACCCTAAATGTGAAAATGACACAGAAATGAACATTCAGTCAGAATTATTTGGTTTATTTTTAAACCTATGTTTGTTACACATGTTACACGATGGTAGACTGCTGCAGTGGACGAGACGGTAAAAATGCAGTATCTTGATACTTCAAGACATTTTCCACAATAAGCGAAGTTTATGAATATTTCTTTTTTTGCCATATGATAAGGTGGAATGGACAAAAAATAGCAGTGCTACATTTAAATACTCAAACTATTAATACCATCATGTTAATTCAGCATCTCTCCCACTGCAAACATTAAACATATGAAGAGACTAAGTTCTGTTCATAATGAAACATGCCGTTGATCTGCGAATATACAAAATATGCTCAGAAAGGCACTATGGTGTAATCTCCGTAACAATAAATACGATCATATCTTCCTCTAGACTGCAATTATAAATAACAAAGTAATTATTTTGTACAATGAGAACATTTCTTTCTAAAGTCAGTTCAGACACATACATAAGAAAATTCGATTACACTTGGCCTGTGTGGGATGACTTTCGGAAATGGTAATGAACTGAATCAATTTTTTTTTTAAATGAAAGTATCATGGACAATGTTACCTGGTCTATTATTTAGGACACTGGGTCAAAACTGCAGAAACCAAATTAAAAGAGATGATTACTAATTTAATTTGAGGCACCTATTTTAGCTTTTGGTAGCTTTAAACCACAAAGCTGGCCGGGAAGCATTTTTGATCTGCTGTTGAATCAATATAATATGTCTCAATGTTACACCTCACAAGCCCAGGATCAATAACGTTTTGGCCTCTATTCGGAAAGGCAAAATGAGTTTTCTAAGACAGGAAAATAAATGTTGATGGTTGCAAGTTTGTGCCACATGCTGTGAATATTTCAAAGCACAATCATCCTCTATGCATTCCCAAGAACTGAATTTGCATTGCATCACGAACCTAAATGTCAAGTGAATGTGATATTTCCATTTCGAAGAGAGTGCCTCAGCCTTTTGCTACATGAACCAAACTGCGTATTCCTGGGAAACTCCTGGTATTTAATTATACGATGCTCTGACCATTCTCTGTTTAAGACATTCAGATTGGATTTCAGGAAAAGAAGAGAAAAATTATCTACCTCCCATTCTGCACAGAAGCTTCCTCAGATAGTGAAGCTGACAATTATGAGACTGTTCCCAAGATCAAGCCAGCCATTCAGTTAGGATTTCATCCAACAACTGTAACTAAGCCCTGAGTCTTATCAGTGATCACTGATTTGGATACTCTGAAAAACTTTCTTCATGCTGCTGGCGTCTGTGTTGATTTTGTGATATGCAGGAGCAAATGCCTTAAAATGAGAAAGAGTCACAGACTCACCTGAGCATGAAAGTTTGACATAGTAGTTGTCTCGATGTCCTTCTTCCCCAAGATCTCCATTTTGACAGGCGAGCTGGGGAACTTTAAGGAGAAATATTCCAGGAAGTCAGGGAGGTAGGAAGCGGCTCCGTGAATGATGCCCATGACGTAGTGCGCTGCATCGTTCTCATCTTCGCAGAATGCTAACATTACAAACTCGTGCGCAAACCTCTGCATCTCCTCTGAAGACAGGACAGAGAGCTCCCGGATGTACGCGTGCAGCACCAGAGCACCGCCGTTTGGTTGCTGCTCCACATGGACGAAGCGGCCGAATTCCAGACCATCAAGCCCAGGTAGCCTGGAATGCAAGTGGGAAGCTTTCGTGGTGCCAGTGTCCCCAATTCCGGAAGTGGGCCTGGGGCAGCAGTTCTTGTCCTGCTTGGCACTGACAGTTGCGGAGGAGAGGGACAGGGCATTAGCGACAGGAAGAGGGGATTTGAATTCTGCCTCAGATTTGGACAGCAGGCCTGGAAGATCCGGGCTCAGCAGGGCCGAACACAGTGTTTGGCTGGACTTGCTGTACATCTTGGGACGTTTTCTTTTCTCCCCTTCTTTGTGTTTCTTTTTCTTTTTCTTCTTTACTTTTTTAAGCAACAGCTCCTCTGAGTTTACCTTGGGTTTCTCCATGTCCCCTAGAAAGAAATGAGAATAATATTTGTGTTAAAATACACCACCACAGAAACCCTGCTTTTTCTGTTGTGAGAAAAGCTGCTTAGAACTACCTGCATTAACAGCTTTCAATATGTGATCCGATATAAGAATAAAGCAAGACATACCTAAAATATACATGAATTATACAATTTATATACTGCCAGGCAGGTAGTTAAAAAGTGTTTAGTCCCTTTGCTTCATGATAGTGATTATTTAAGCTAATTGATCAATAAAAAATAAGGAAATGTGATACATTACATGTGCAGTTGGTCAAATAAGATTTTAAGACTAGATTTGATGTAATATTCTTTATTGCAGCTATCTGGATATTACAAAGGATTTTGGCCTACTTTCTGTTTCCAATACTTTTCCTGTTGCTTTCCTTCTAACAATATGGAAAAAAGACGCAGCGTGGCAAGAACAAAACTTGTGGCTGGGGGCCCATCACATTCTCTTGGAAAGACATGGTTGGGAAGGAGGTGGTTTACACTTTCACAGAGCTGTAGCTGGTCAAGTGTCAACCTAAACCATCTGGAACTATTCAGAATTTGTAGAGGTGTTAAATGATCTGTATTAGCAGACCCCTATATGACTTGTGATTATGCTGGGACTATAGGAATCCACAGAGACTGGAATCCATGAGCAAAACAGTACAAAACATATTTTTTAAAATATTTTCTTAAGAGTTAAACACCCATCATTAGTGAAGAATAACAGATCGTTTGCTTACTTTTTTAATAATATTGGGTCAGGGTTAGTTTTTGATGCGAGGTCATCATCTGGTCATTGACAAAACAGCAGACTATAAACAGCTGTCCCAGAAGACAATATGCCCAACAGCATCACTGTCAAACACTAATCAAAGCAACATCTTCAGCCAGAGTCAGATGTTCTCCGGGTAAGAGTAATTTATTAGATGATGCTGTAGAGAACTAGAGGTTTGAATGTATAATACACTAACATACAATGAATAACACTTTGTGCTGCTTTTCTCTCAACATTTTAAATATTTAAAATCATATTTTAAATCATCAATATTTTAAATCATTTCCATCTGTGCCTTCATCCAGTAAACAGTGTGTGAAAACTTGAGCTCCCATGAACACTCATTTTTTACAATGTTTGTTCATGGGAGCTCAAGCCTGGTAATGGGAACTTGCTGAAGGTTGCAAAATAATAAAGCAGAAAATAAACTTTGCAGGTATACAACAAATAAAGCTGGAGGCACTTTAAGAATACGGCAATATTTGATTTTTTCCACAGATTTTGATAAATGTCATTTGTAACTACAATAAGCGTAATCACCAAGCACCGAAACGGAGATAAAGAGGTGGACGGCTGCTATATGAAGCAATAGCTGCTAATCCTGCCCTCCCCAGCTCCCCTCCCCCTATTAGCCCCGTTCACAACTGGGACAGCAGGCCAGACGATTACTTAAACAGACATTGCTCATAAAGAGCCATGTCACATACAAAGGCGAATGTGAACACTGAACAGCACCTGACCTCTGCAGGATGAGTCTGGAGAGCGAGACGAAAGGCAAACACTTTAGAGGCCGAGTGATGAAGCGACACTGAAGCCACGTGCAAAACTTTCGTCTTACATTCCTCTTATCTTAAGCGTGCTGTTACAAGGAAACAAGCCTTTCTGACGGACCTACCCAAAACTGAATCTTAAGCTTAAAAACAGCATGCATTCCTCTCATGCTGTCTTTTGCTTAACACTGTAGGGCAGACTGACTCTTAGCTCACAGGCTGCTACCTCTGCTGATCTAATCTTAGCCAACCTAAAGGTGCGGATGAGCAATATGGCTTACAAGAACAGAGCTTAAAATGTTTCTCAATGTCTCACAATCAAGTGTTTCCCACAGACAATAGGCACCCATACCACCTAACACAGTGTGATCATGGGACCGTTACAATTCAAAGAGTTCCAAACAAGTGTTTTGAGTGAAAAGAATAATTAAAAAATATTTAGCAGGAAGGTACCTGGTTACCTCTAAGCCCAAGATTCCATAAATCCCAGAGGTAACACCTGTTCAGGCACCTAACAGGCCCGTTTTGTTTCCCTTTGAACTGCTTAAATTACTCTTAAGGAAAGTACAAGACTTACTCAGCTTACTCATGATCGCAAAAGAAGTATGAGGGATATCTTCAATTATCGTTAAAATAGCCTGAATAATACTGCGCATGAGCAGCTGACTACTCACATATTGATGTTACTGGACATAGAGAGTCAGTAGTAATGTGAACAGTAGTAATGTGAATATTTAAAAATACTGTACTTATTCTGAATGTAGCCATTGTCATTTGCACTAAACATTGTTTTGTCTTGTTTAGTGGTATTGTTGCTCTTGTTCTGTCCTGTTTTGCACTTGTGTTGCACCATGGTCCTGGAGGAACGTTGTTTCATGTACTGTGTATATGGTAGAAATGACAATACAATCTACTTGATTTGACTGGATGGTTAGCAGTTAAATAAATATTTTGACAAAAAGTGTGTGTACTGATTTGGAAATACTAATCAATATTTCAAAGTCCCAGAACTATTTTCTATTCATTTAGACAATAAATTATAACTTTGTTCCCAATAAATGGGAACTTTGTAATTCAGAGAGTAGCAGTGACTAACTTACAGTCTTGCATAAGACTGAAGGATGCATCATTAACATCTCCATGATATTAGTTTGCAAGTAATAAATACATTGCAAAGGGCTCTGATGTTTAAATTAAAAGATAAAAGATGGACATAAAAACCCCAACACAATCACATTACTCACATATAGTCACGAGTTACAAAATTTGAATGACAGACTTTCAGAGTCTGAGAATGAGAGTGAAGATTTGGTATTTTGTAGTAAAATGACTGATCTGCAGTTTTGGCAATTTATGAAAATGATCATTATTAATACAAGTGCGACTAGCAGTGTTTAATTAAAAGTAGCTAATGTTCCAGGGAAAACAGCCTGTAAAAAAAGAGCCATAAACAGCTTTTTAAGACACTGCTTAAGAATTGTTTTTTTTTTACTTTCTCTTTACAGAAAAACACACGACTTTTCCCTGCCAGTATTCTTATCCAGTTAAGCATTATTATCCTTTGAAGTTGTGCTGCACGTGCTTATAAGTGTTTTATTTTTTCACTACAGTAAATTTACTTTGCATGTTTTGCCATTTGCTTCAAGCAGTGGCCCACAGAAATAACACAAACAAAACGCCAATGCAAAAAACGGTCTGTTTTTTAAATCAATTTATTCAGTCTGAGAGGGAAAATAATCAACTTAACATTTTGAAGCTGTAGGTCAGCCCTAAACAAATAACCATATAAAATGTTCCACAACAGCTCCACAGGCTGCTGATTAGACTGTATTAACTTTGGTTTGTGTAAAAATCTCGTCATGAAAAAAGCAAGGAAAAATCTTTAACCCTTTTATGCAGAGGCGCTCTCTAGCGGGCCCGCGCGCGGTTTCGTATTTGAAATCTAAACTTTGCTAGTTAACTATTCCTCCAATTATCAACATAGAGCCAAAATAACCAACAAGTCATTTTTACTAACATGTCAACTATGTGCATCTGTAATTTGGGTAACTCTAATGCAGTAGTTACCTAGAAAAAGCTATATTGAGCTTAGCATTTCGCTAATGTTTACACCAGAAGAAGCCTCGTTTTAAAACGGGGATCTTTAAACATGTTTAAGAAGCAAGTTAAGATCATATACGCTCAAAATAGAATAATTTACATTCAAATCATCTGAATTATTGACTCCAGCTACAGGGATGTGTCCAAAAAGGTGTTTATTAGCTGCTCACTATTTCATGGAGAAAAGCAGTGTTCAGTAAACAGTAAAGCAACACGGTCTTCATGAACTCTCTCCAACCACCCAGTTCAAGTTTACACGTAATATTATAAATGGATCAAAAGCTAAAGATGTCCTCTATAAAATTAAAGCGTTATTTGCTGTGAAAGAACTAGTTTTCATCAAATACGAGTCGTTTCACGAGTGGCGAGAGCACCCGTTTTGTTTACGTTCAGACGAGGTCTCAAATTTCACTTCATAGTATGCTTTCTTCCGAAAACATAGGTGGGTCATTTACCCTAATTGGTCTATCCATGCGTTTCTAGGGGCAATGCGTAATGACGAGTACCCCCCGGGTCCCTCACACCCACGTGTGGCAGTTAACGGCAATATTTTTTTTTTTATTGCGCGATAAGAATCTCGCGTCGTTAACGGCCCAGCACTAATATATATATATATATATAAAAAATTTTACGCCATTAATCTCATTGGAATCTTGACAGGTTTAAAACGTGCGCAAGCCGGAAAAGTCATTGAAATATCAAGGTGAAATTAATCATAGCTTGCGTAGAGTTGACACAGCTCACTCTGTCCAGGGGAGAGACCGAGACAGGTTTAATTCACGGATCGGATCTGTTTTCGGATCAGCAAAAAAAAGACGAGACAAATTAAACTTTATTTATTTAAGTATTTTTGCCCATTAAAAACATTCCA
>JBBPDB010000128.1:17631169-17645082 GCA_037974465.1 Brachypetersius altus | reverse complement strand
TGGGCACTGGTGAAATCCTTGGAAAAAATCCCTGCTGGTATGACAGAGTGATTAACAACTTCACCACGAATACCAGGAGGGTAGAATTAGTTTATAATGTGAGAAAGAGGTTCGATATAAACATACTGCTAATTATGTAATGTTGAAATAAAAATTACTATTACGTGTTTGTAAGATAAAATACTTTTTATATTTTGTAGTGGTTTAATAGTAACTATGAGGAGAATGAGGGAAGAGCAGGAGCTGTCCAGGGTGCACGGCAAGGTACTGAGTTCGTTTCGTGGTGCATGCCGGGGATGAAGAGTGGTTTGTTTCACCAAAAATATTGATCAGGATATATATATATACTTATGTATAGTATAATTTCTCAAAAAGGTATACCTGTGTATACATGTATGTATATATTAGTGCTGGGCCGTTAACGGCGCGAGATTCTTATCGCGCGATAAAAAAATATATCGCCGTTAACTGCACCCCATACAATGTAGACAGAAGCGGAAGCTCCACAGCAATATAAAAGAGCAGCTTCCATTTGGCCCAGTCAGCTTCTTGCTCTGATTTCAAGGGAATTCCATCCCTCCCCTCAAACGGATCCTCAGCATGGGCAGGTGATGAACTGGTAGAGCTTGGCCTCAGTCCAGCCCCCAAATCCAGCGCTCCTCAGTAGGGCACTCATGCGGAGCAGACGTCGGTTGGCTCCAGACCCCGCTGGCACCTCTGGCGAATACTCTTTTACTGAATGGGCTCTAGCAAACACAATGTTGTAGTGTCAGCAGTGGCAACAGGTAAGTTTCTGTATCAATGATGCACTTTCCAAAGATTTACTTCTCATGTGTTTATGTATGAATGTATGTTGAACCTGTAGGTATGTGTGTAGTTACATGGGTGATTTCACGGATAGTATCAGTGTTATCCAGTATTAATACAAATACGTTTGATGGTGTGGAAAATTGCTTGTTGAATTCAAGCACATTTTGTTGACAGTGGCACAGTTTTACCATTGGGACTGGCCCCACAGAACACAAGGGAAAACACAGAGAGAAATAAAACCAGTATCCAGGCTATTGCACACAGTGGCTCTGGGTGGGTTAGAACTTCTTTCTGGTTTCTGTTGGTTAATTATTCTGTTTATCTTGAGTTAGCCCTATAGCCATTGCTACCCAATGAGGAAATTTATCCCACAAAGCATTGCTGTTAAAATCCCCTCTGTGCTTTTAACTCAGCGTGTAGTGTTGAAATAAGTGAAACACACCAGCAGTGGGAGATCACTCAGGGGAGCCCCCTAAATGATTGCTCTAAAGACTTTAAAATGGATATTCGCTGGCGTGTCATGGTAGGAATGTTTCAAAAGAAGGGAAAATGGATTTAATGCAAGATGTTGCAGTCATTTTGTAAACTGATGGGGCATCAGGAAGAAATATACTTGTGTGTTCATTAAAAGCATTATTATCACAGAAAAAAGTACTGTTTTATTTATATACAGTCTGATTTAGAATGTAAATATCCTTAAGCCTTCACTGTCCAGTTTGCAAGTATCTGCTTATCCAGCCTTCAGCAGTTTAGCCCACCATTCAAAAGTTATAAGGAGTGTTTCAGCCAGGACTGCTATTTGAATGAGGTTCAGTACAGGACAGCCAATCAGAACAGAGCATTCACCTTTACCAGTCTTAAAGGGACAGTAACAAAATGTAACAGTGCATTTGACACAAAGAGGTTGGAAAATGGTCATGGTAAACTTATTTGTGGTTCACAGAGCCACATGAAAAGAAATACTAATGAAAATATGACTTAAATATAAAACAAAAAAATAAATACAAGAAAACTGCAAGATACAGGCCCTTTCACAATTCTCCTAGCAGGCGAGTAATAAGTACTTATCATCCAATACCTGATTCAGCAAGTCAGTCTTTCATTAGGTTAAATCAGATGCACTCCTAAAGATGACATTTGATGCAAAGTGTGAGGACCCAAAGGTTTACTCTGATCTCTTATGTTCTAGTTAGTGGTGCCTTGGGTGGAAAATCCTTAAGTACTTAGTTTTTGTATTTAAGTTTTATTTCTGAAGAGTTGTACGATTGAATGAAAATACTTTTACCCACATACAGTGGGGCACTGTGTGTGTGGGGATGGTATAATGCCAAGGGTACCTCAGAGGTGCTTAGCGGTCTTGGGATTCGAACCCATGACTTCCTGAACTACTAGACCACCAGCTAGGCATGTAATCAGGCATGCTTAGGAGAGAGCCTCCAGACTGCAGGCTTATCAAAACGTTTGCTTATAATATGATGCCACCTGAGGGTGTGTGCGAGTATAGGACACCCACCAGCCCGAGGAGTTACCAACAAATTAAACAGGCGACAGAAACACATTCCTCATGTCTTTCTTTTTTACTGAGAGGTTGATTGATTTCTGCAACATACAAAACAGGTCTGTGTAGGAGGGTCATTCAGATCCCAGAGTCCTGAACATAACGGCATGAATCTTTCTCTCTCTCACATTCTTTCTTTCTCTCTCACACGAACACACACACACACACACACACATATATATATATATATGCTGCTGCCCTTACAGCGGACAGGAGGGGCATCCTCTCGAAAAAGGCACAGACGGGCTCTGAGAGGCCAGTGGTAGAGGACATGGTTCATGAGTGAGAAAAAACAGGGAATACAAAAATAACCTTTAGAATACAATTTACAAAAAAATCATTATTACAATCTTGAGCCAGTGCCGTCTCAGGGATTGGCTGATAAAACAGCTAGCCTTTGGGGGGAAAAAAATAACTAAATGCTGAAAAGGAAAGATAAACAAAAAAAAAAAAAAAAAAAAAAAAAACAACCCTGAAGTATTTATAACAGAAGGGCAAATAATTTACAGTTCATAGTACATGGAGGGGGGGGGGGGTTATCATGCACAGAGTTCTTACATCTTCTGTTAAGAATATTTAGCGATAGCACATTTTGACATTATATACCTACTTGCCCTGTACACCTATAAAACAATGCATATATGGCTATCAAGAAGTTAGCAGGGAAGAAGAATGGTTCAAAACAAAACAAAACAAACAAAAAAAACAGTAGTTCTGTCCTTGTGGATACATATCTTATTGTATTGTCATAGTAGGAGTGTAAAAAGTAACTAGAACAGATGCTCTAGCGAGCTAGCTAGTACAGCAATACAGACTGTTGTGTCAGTCCAATCTGGTTTTTGCTATAGGGGGGCAGTAAGGCAGGTTTATGGTCCCAGCAAGGAGGAGGTGTAGCACCAGTGCAGTGAGCCCATGGCAGCTGCCGCACGCGCAGCAGGAGGAGGAGGAGGAGTGCGGCTGCATCATGGAAGATTATCTATGTAGCTATACTGATTGTGTGTTAGGTGGAAAGTGGGTGAGAGATGTTTTTAATCCTCCTTCTACAATGGCACTTACAAGAGAGAGGATGGTAGTGGTGTGTGTGCATGTGTATTATGTCTGTGTGTATTAATATAGGGTCAGCTATTGAAGGTCCTTGGTCATTATGTCCACTCCGATGGAGGGTCTCTTGGGCCTTTGGGTTGTGTGCAGCGGGTCCCAAATCCTAGAAAAAGAAAAAGAAAGAAAGAAATAAAGCAGCCTAAATTAGCAACATGAAACTCCCACTGACGAATTCTGCTCCTGCATCAGTTTTGTCAATCATCGGGGCTTTAAACATTCATTACAACTAGTGACGCACCCATCCGATATGTATATCGCATATCTGTCCGATAATGGCTTGAATATCTGGACCGTAAATCGGTATAATTGGGCCGATCTATATGATTACATTTTTAAGTTTTTCTGTTTGTGTTCCTGCGGAAATTACGTCCAGAGCGCAAACTCCATTATGTGTCGACAGCATGCAGGTGAACCAGCACGTCTTGCTTACAAAACCTACAGTAAGAGCTAACAGTATAGAGGGAGCAAACAAAATGTCATCGGTATGGAGGTATTTCACGCTTGCTATACCAACAAGTTCTATAGCTATTTAAATATCTGCAAACGCCAACGTTTCGCAGGGAAGGCAGCAGCACTGCAAAGTATAACACAAACAACTTAATAAAGCATCTCCAGAAGCATCATGCCAAAGTACACGAGGAGTTCAACCAAAAAAAACCAGGGGTGTGTTCGAAGCAGTGAACTTTGCTGGGAGCATTGCAGGAATCTTTTTCCGAGATCGCTCTAACCGAACTGTACAAGAAAACATGTGAACACGTTTCACAAGTGATAAAAGATGTACCAGCAATTAGCTTCACTACTGATATCTGAAGCTCTGATGTGTGTCCACTATCACTTTAACAACACATTGGTTGGACACAAGATACGGTGTTACAAGCTAAAAACCTACATGGATCACATACTGGCGACTCAAACTGCCATAAAGGTAATGCTTGATCAATGGCACATTCTGCTGAGTAAAGTACACTTAATTTTGCAGGACAATGCTAGCAATTGGAAAAAAGCCTTTGACAACACTTGAGTGCATAGCTTAGCCTGCGTAGCACACGTTGCAGCTCGTGGTCAACGAAGGGCTACTGTCACAGCAGAGTGTGAGAGATACTGTAGCAAGTGGTAGACAAATTAAACATGCTTACAAGATATTCAGATTGGGATGCAAATGCCACCTAAACGCCTGCATGTGAATTAATGCCAAAAAAAAAAAAGAGAATTTTTCTCTCAAAAATGCACAATACACTGCAAATTGTAATATGATGTGCATTAAAAACGTTTTTTAAAAATATCACTATGAATAATATTTTATTACACACACTGACGTTTTAAAATAAGGACATTTACATAAATATCTGTATTTATACAGATAGATTAATCCAGTTTTTATTTTTCTTTCAGGTACTTTACGAGTGCAGATGGTGTCAAGCGTGCAAAAGACGCACTGGTCCAGAAACTCAAGTAAGGTCAAAGGTCAGAGGATTTGGAGCCACCAGGAAAAAGGCCCTTGTGTAGCAGCAGCACCAATGACAAAAAGCAAGAGCAGTTTTATGAAAGCAATTTTGAAGGAGGGTTCAGCGAACAGCTCAGATATTCTTGTCCAAATAAAGGCATATTTGACCGAGCCCAACCCTCTACCTCAGACAACCCATTTAAATACTGGGAAGTCAACAAACTCCGGTTTCCTGGCCTTGTTGCCACTGCCTCAAAATTTCTTAGTGCCCCTTGCAGTAGCGCAGAAAGTGAGGGACTGTTTAGTACAGTCTCAAACATTGTGGATAAAAAGAGAAACTGACTAACAGCAGAAAGCAGTTCTTTTCATATCAATATTAGTTTCTTTTTTTTAGTACCAGCTAATATATTGTACAAAAATATTATTTCCTATTTGCACTAAACAAAGAATAGATTACTGTTAGTTTTTAAGGTTTGTTTATACAACCTGTGTGTATTTTGATTGAACAAGTTTGTACTAAGATCTGTGATATTTCTTTACATAATTTCATTTTACACAGCAGTTCCTGCTGCACCAAAAAGTTTACTTTTTATAACACTGGAGTAATTTCTGTTACTTTTGAAGATATCTTACCAGGCTGCTGGTTTTACATTAATAGTACATAGATGTGTGTATTTGTTCCACTGTCTTCCAAAATTAGTAAGCAGTATTGAAGTAAAGTATTTAAGGCCAATGTCTTCTTTATCATAATCTCCTCTACACAGTATGATGTGTGTCTTATTAAACACTGGTATCAGATTGGTACTCGGGATCAGCCGATACCCAAAGCCCAGCTATCGGCATCGGTATAGGAACTGAAAAAGTTGAATCAGTGCATCCCTAATTACAATCTGACGAGACCTGCTTTTCGAAAGCCTTAAAATGGTGTTCTGCCCTGTAAACTACTTTTAACTCAGCATGGTCTACCCAGAATGCTGCTCTGGGCACATAAGACGTGTAAAAGCAGCCAACGATCTTATTTATCAGTGAAAACAAATCTTAATGTGTCTCTGCTAGACTGATATAATTTGTTACACTACATTTAGTGTAATATTCCCTCATTACTGCCTTACACCCTGCAACCTCTCCGTTTACTTTCAGTGTTTCTGTTTCCTCAAAGCTATTTCACTTGATTTGTGCTCTTGCGCTTCCCTTCATTTTGATGGTCACATTCCTTTTAAGTTATTGCATGACTCAAAATTAGTGCATGAAACCAATTAAAAGGAGTCGCTTCGACTGCCTTGGCATGACTGGTCTGGTTTTACTAGTAGACCTCAAATGTGCTTAGCAAATACCATAAATTACTTTGTAAGGCTGGTAGTAGCCTAGTGAGTAAACCACAAAGTTGCAGGTTCAACACCCTCCCACCCAAGACACTTGACCCTAATTTGCTCCAGCGGGACTGTCCCTGAAACGAATGATTGTAAGTTGCTCTGGAAAAGGGCGTCTGCTAAATGCCACTTCCCTTTACTTCGGGCTTGGCTAAATGAAATGGGCGATAATGGCAAGCCAATCTTCAGGTCTAATTAAAGCTCGGTCACTCACCTATCTCTGAGACTGCTTTATTCTCCGTCCTCTCGTCTGCTTTAGCCATAGTGCTTGCTATTCTTTCCAGATTGTCTGAACTCTTTCCATTCTTCTGCCCTCCATCTGGTAAAATGTGTGTATAGCACAATAACAGCATTATAAATTATTTCTTACAAAATCACAGCAGTATTTGTTTTAGTACTTTAGCTACAATTATGTTACTTGTTCTAAAGAAAACACACTTCATGTGGTTTGAATCCAGCTTTATTACAGGGTAAGGGAGAGAGAGGCTCTTCCCTTAAAGGGTCAATTAATGTATTAATGTATCCTGAATATTACCTGAGAGAGCCCAGATGTTGAGTGTGTATATTAGTGTGTGTGTGTGTGTGTGTGTGTGTGTGTGTGTGTGTGTGTGTGTGTGTGTGTGTGTGTGTGTGTGTGTGTGTGTGGTATAGATGCATTAAAATGTATGGCTAAATCTAGCAATCTTTGCAGTCAAAATGTTAAATGATACAGTATAAAGTAATGCAATGTGAAGAAAAAAGTATTATTCAAGTCACATCAATAACATTAATCCAATGTTGTGCTCACCTAAAAAGTAAAAGGAAGCCGCCTATTTAGCAATGCATAATTATACATAATGTGGAGACTTTTTGCATTTAATTGCAATGTAGAATAAAATAAAAATAACTGTTTGAAGCAAAAGTCTGTATCTCTTACGTGCACTATGATAGCAAAACACCTACCTGATGGAGATGGTGTTGTCTGCACTGCCTGTGAGGTAAAACATATAAAAACATAAGCTCTCCTTTTAAGTCAGACGTTTTGAGTTCAACATGAAAATGATCAGTCGTATATCTATGGCTTACTTGGAGAGAGGGAGAGGCTTTTCCTGAACCTTTTGAACCTTCATCCAACTCCACCTTCCCATCATCTGGATCTGGAGAAGGCAAGGACAACAGCAAAGCAGTTTATAGTAAGAAAGACATAGCGAGTGCAGATTCCCTGTAATTACCCCATTTACTAGCTTTGGCCTTTAACAAGCAGTTTTATTTTCGCTCTGTATTAGAAAACTATGCTGCACTGACTCATCACTGCAAAACAATGAAAATGGACATGATCTAATGTTTGCAAGGCCTTCAGCTCATTATCAAAACGGAAACATACACTGTTAGTCAGTTACCCTACAGTGTGCCTACAGTGAAACCTCTCTCTCCTTGGCCACATGCACTAGTTAATCATTCAGTTACGTTAGATTTTGTGCGAACAACGTTATCTTTCAGTGTCTGAAAACAGTTAGTAGAGTTGTATGTGTCAGTAAATCCCCAATTAAATCAATAATTTAAACTGGTCAACAGATCACTAATTTATGCCAGGAAGCTGGCATACAAAAGTGTCACACTCACTCATGCACAAACCTTAGTGAGGCTAAAGAGAATCCAGAAAAATATCTGTTCCATCAAGGCTGAAATCTATCACCTGTCCATATGCAAGAAACCAGTCATCAGAAACCATGCACTGAACATATTTCTCATGAACTTCATTCTCATTTGTCAGAACATATTACAAGAGTATTTGGGAAATATTACGGCATCACAAAAGGGAAGATTCCTTTCCAAGAGGGAGTGGGTGGATTCAGAGAGAATGTCTTGAATATGCTCCACATCCCCTGCACTGTTAGCCATGACATGAACACGAACGTGTGCGAGTCACGGCTCTGTGGCTGCTTTCTGATGCCCTCATGTGGCCAGAGAGGGAACAACGGGTTGAGATGGTCAGAACGCACCTGTGGCCAAAAAGAAGGACTCGGGGGTTCTTTCAGGAAGAGGGGGAGGCGAGTCTTCACCCTCGTCACTGTCTGGAGCAGACAAGAGCATGGTTACCCACCACAGCTCAAAAACATTTGCACATACTCTTGACCGTTTCACGGTGATTAAGGATCCTGTGGATTCACACGCAGCAGTGAAATCACACAATGCCCAGCAACCGACCAGAACCAGCCCGCAACAAGCCAAGCCACCTGCACCAGCTTCACATCAGCGTGTCTCAAATGCGCCTCAATGATTTGGTTCCCTGTTTCACAGCGCGGGAGGCCACAACATCATCTCACTGAGAAGAAAAGGCAGCCATTTGAGACATGGGAAGCTTGCCTGAGTAAGTTACTCATCTCTTCATCAGCACAGGGTTTCACAGCTGCAGCACAAGGCCAGAATTGCCACTGTTTAGCAGCGAAGTGGTTTCTCAGGGGATAGCCCCCCATGCAGCTTGTTTTCCAGCACATGCAATCATTTTAATTCCTGCTTTAGGTGAGAATCAACTCCCAATCACACATGCCATCATCTTGGAAAAGTGCTTTATGGACACAGAAATTGCCTTCAGCGTGTTTTAATGGAATAGTTTGGCAAAAGATCAGATTTAAACAAATTTCTTCTTAAGCCAAGGTGTGGCTGTTGTCTGAAATTCACTTCTTTCGTTTTTCACTGGACCTTTAGTTAAGAAGTACTGGTTGGTTATACCCCACCAATTCACCTGTAGACGGAATAAATCACCACTCACATGTAAGCTATTAGGAAATCTCAAAAACACTTGCTACAGTGGTTTATGATTATCTTTCAACATGGATAATGGTACAGAAGGTTGCTACCGTTTTATTTTAGCTATGCAACAAAACAGAATGAAATACTCTGGGATTTTAGGCCTAATGATTTCTGTCTGTAATTTGTGTTTTTGTTTGTTACCTTCGACAAGTACCGCAGTACTACTGTTCTTTTATTTCTAATACAAGTTTTGGTTGAAAACAGTAGGACTCAAGTTGTAAATGCACACTAACAATTACATAATGTGGTTCGTCCTTAAGGCACTGGTTTGAAGATCTACTGTGTCAGATCACTCACCCGCATCCAGCATAATTAAAATCCGACAGTGGAATCACCCAAAGCACGGTTGGATTTCCAGTGGATAGGGACCCTTACAAGAGGGGAAAAATAAATCACTGTAGGCTGTCCGGAACTCCTTAATATGTCCCTGAATGTGAATGAGAATCTAACCAATTATCTTCCTTTAGTTAGGACAGCTGAAAGTGTGTGTCTTTAGCTTGATGTTAACATACTACTAGAGTCCCATAGGAGCACTAGGAGAAATTTTACATTACAAGTGGTTCCTATTGCTCTATGATCATATTTTGTCTAGCTTTAATAGTGATGAGTCACCAAGTGATGCACACATTCAGCTTTAGAAACCACATAAGCAAGTCTAGCTGAGATTTAACAACTGAGATGTGTGTGATTATTTATGTAATGATCAAGCAGTAAAGTGAAGTCTGCTTGTTTGAGTGAGTGACTAGGACAAGAAGGGATAGTGAAAAGTCAGCACTGGAGAACTCACCGAGGTGTTGAGATAGAGAGGTAAGGTTAGAACGGTACCTTAATTCATGCTCTTGATCAGACAGCCCTTTATCATTTTACAGCACACACGCACACACACGCACGCACACAACCAGTAACAGCCAAATTCACAAACAGCGAAGACAGAAAATACTCAATTCCAAAAGGCATGCCAGCAGCAACACCCTCTGAGCAGCCAGCAGCAGCCCAGCTCTTTAAAGCACCCCTTCATGTCACACGCATTCAGAGCATTCCATTCCATCAACACTCAACACATTTCCGCATTAGAGCTGACAAGCAGGGGAGGTCCCAGGTACGGCTGTCACGTGCAATCCTATCTACATATATAATCTGTGATTCTTCTCCTTTCAATTCCTCTCCACACTTAAACAGATGGCTGTCTGAAATAAAGACTGTCACAAAGCAGTCATGTTATGATAATCACACCAGAACTGCCCGAATATTTCAGTCAAACACACCAATGAACATGGTGCTGTGTTTCAATTTGTGGTTCACATGGCTAAACAATCAGACAATATTAAAGGACCTGTATCCTTCCTAATTCTTTTATATCTCGTTCAAAAAGCACTCGTTTCAATATGTTAAGACAAAGTCTTTTCATGGTTCCAAGACTTTACTGATATTTGTGGAATCCCTGCTAACTAAACATACACACACATTACGAGGGTAATGTAGCGAACACGTAATGTAGGCTTGCCCATACAGCATCATGCAGACTGCATATTTAAATTATTAGTCATGATTTTCTTATTTTTTCTGCCACTGTTCCACAGACTGTAAACTATAAAAGTGGTTAACAACGGTTAGATCTACACTGTAGGTTTGCAGCCATATTTATTCATATTTATAGGTATAGTGCATATAGAGTGCATTCAGGCACACAATTTGATAAGTGAATTAAGTTGATTTAAGTGCTCATTACTTGCTACCCTTGCACCACAACAAATAAATGGAAATCTGTGTTAACTGGATTTTTGCCAGATTATTTCTGCTAGCTTTTGTCACCCTGTCTGAGTGCCTCCTTTACCCTCATACAAACCTTAACAAGAGTCATAGAAGCTAAAAGCAGTCAAACATACTTGTCGCCTCATCCAACTTTGAGCAGAGGCCGACGATGGACACTGAGGTGACCTTCCTGGGGACATGGTCCTCGTGATGTGCAGCGGAAACAGTGCCAGTCGCTGTGGACACTGTGGAATGACAGTCACCATGGGGGGTAGGCCGGACATCCTCCACTTCGCCAGGCTCTGGGTTGGAGTGGTCCGTGTGCAGGGGATTGGTAAAGCATAGTGCGCTCCGGAGCGGCACCTCCGGCGTGGGGGCGGAGCAGATGGTAGGTTGTTCGGCCGGTGAGGGGACTTTGTCTGAGACCGGCTGCGCCCAAGTTGCCTGACCCTTCTGCCTGCCCAGGGGCAGGTGGTTGGGCCGCTGCGGGTTATCCGAGTCCTCCGAAAATGAGCAGCTGCTGGCATTGGAGCGTGCTTTGAAGGCGTGCGTACGATGCAGCATGCTGTTTCCCTCAAAGCTGCGTGGACCCTCCTGCAGCGGTACCTTCTTGATCTCTATGCTCAACTTGCGCTCCAGGCGCTTCTCTGTGGCCTCTGCAGGAGGAGAAGGATGTCCAGCGGGTGACGGTGCAGCCACTGGCGCTGTAGCTGTGCCATCTGAGGGCTTGTTGTAGTTTTCGTTGAGGTCCGGGTCTTGCTCAGAGGCCAGCACGTGCAGGACTGGTTTGGGGTGGTAGCGATCATTGTCTTGCCGCACATTGGTGACTGTGGGGAAGGCGGATGGGGGAGAAGGAGTGAGGATGGGTGGCACGGGGCGAGGCTCTGGAGGCTGCAAAATCTCCTCTTTTACATCACCCTCTACCTGAGAACTGAGACACAGGAAGAAGCAGCGTGAAAGACACAGAGAGTGGGAAAGAGAGAGAGAAAAAAGAAAAGTGTTATCAGGCTACACAGCAGTACAGAGGAGATTGATTAAAACAGGATGCATGTAAAAGAAACACCACAAGGTGGCAGACTACATTTAGCCATGTACTACTAAAGAAAACAAAAATGTCAGGAACTACAAATTCTTCTTCAGTACTTAGCAAACAAATGCAGCAAACCTACCAAACAACCAAAAAAGAAAGGTAAGGATACATTTCTTTCACATTTTAAATCATTGAAACTTATTTTTTCAGTTTATTTAATAAATTGATTATTATATTGATAAAACTACAATAACTTGTAAGAGATGGGGGGAGGGAGAGAGCAAGAGACAGAATGGAAAATACTTTTTTGAAAATCCCCTTCTCTGATAATACACGTATGCATATACACACTCACAAGCCACAAGCAGTTTGTGAGACTCCTTTGCAGGCCTAAGACTGAGAGGATGTGGTCATGTGCCCAACAAGAGGCACCTGACTGATGTCTCAGGTCAATGCCCTGCACATGACTCAACAGCTCAGTTACTGTAGCCTAAAGACAAGCTTCAAGCAGGTCACTATTTCAGAAACCACACTGACGCATGACTCAGCATTACTGCTGCAAACTCACAAAGCCAGTTAAAGTAAGTGTGCTTCCTTTAACACAACAGAACGTCTGAGGTATAAGCATAGATCTATCGGAATACTCCATGTCGTTGGCCCATACCACCACGGCCATGCATTAAATTTTCACTATGAACTAAATGGCTTACCATTATCGCTCATTTCATTTAGCCAAGCCCATCTCCACGTATTATTCAGCAATATGGATAATATTAGCAGTATCACGTAATGCTGGCAAAAACGAAGCAGAAACTCTCGCAACACTCGCATCACTGACCACTGTCCTGAATCTTGAGCTTTGGAGTTTTATCTATTTATCCATTTAACTCATTTATTTATCATATTTATCATATTTATCTGTAAGCAATGGGTTTTCTACACTATTTCCCTTTTTAGATCCCGTTTTTATTTTGGGACAGTCTTTGAGACTGATGCGGCACTAAATGCTAGGGAACTATTTTCTCCTTACTATGAAGTTTGGCATCTTAAACAAACATCAGGAAACTTGTAGCCTGTAGGTTACTTCGCAGCTGTCAATGTTTCAGCGAACTGCCAAAACCATGTTTATTTCTATTTTTAGGAAGAATAATGAATTTGCAATTAAACCAAGGAAAAAGACAGCCGTACCAGAACTTTGTCTGACGAAACTTGTTTACCCCCTGCTTGATTACTTTTAAAATGTAATTGCACATATAATTGATTCAATATATTCACATTTACATTCCATATGGACTTCTTTGACTCCGCACTCCGGTTTATTCTTACACCACAAAAATGACAACAATGTAAAGTATTGTTATTCTTCTGCTAAACAATACTGTACAACTTTTCAGACTTACACTTTAAAATCTTTAATATATGTCTGTTTATTCCAATGAGCTACAAGTGAGACAAAATAAATATTAAAATGCATTTGTCATCTGTGGTGATCTGTGGACACATCTAAGACAGCTGCATGCTGAAAACATTTCCAACCTCAGTCCTGTAGGCCTTCCTGTCCTACATTTTGGTGCTTTCTCTGCTCTTATGAACCCACATCAACCCAGGAAAGGCTTTGTTAATGGGCTGATTAGTTGAATCAGGTTTGTTGGAAGCATAGAAAACACTACTATGTGACGAGTGAATGGTTGGTGGGCAGGTCCAGGATTAGGATTGGGAAGCACTGGCGTATACAATTAGGAAACTGACAGCAGCAGAGAATTCACACAAACACATCATTTTCCCTATTCTCTCTGTGTTCCCTCTGTATGCAGGCACACATACGCTGAGGTTACACAGAGGCCAGCGCTGGTGTGCCTTTAGCAGATGTGCCGATGCGATTGCTCTCAGCTGCTTTGCTTTTTTCCCCTGCAGCTCAAATCCCCCTCTGCTGCAGCATTTTCATGGATGACACAGGAAGGACAGGCTCATCCCTCGGGATTACACACACACACACACACACACACACACACACACACACACACACACACACACACACACACACACACACACACA
>JBBPDB010000128.1:17598946-17626104 GCA_037974465.1 Brachypetersius altus | reverse complement strand
ATGTATATATACTTACTATGCACATATAAACATACATATATAGATTATTTATATGCACAGTAGTTTTATTGTATCTTGTGTTGTGTTGAATAGCTTTTAATCTATTGTTTTGCTGCTCTTACCTTTGTTCTGTCCACTTTCTGCCATAGCAATGCAAATTTCCCACTTGTGGAACTAATAAAGGTTTACTTTATCTTATATAAAAATAAAAGAAAAAGAGTGTAATCAGTAAGTACATTTACTGCTGTAATTCTGTTCTGAACCCAAACTTTCAGATGCTGCGTTCCGTTTGTTCCGTTTGCTACACCTGGGTAGACGGAGTTCCAGTAAAAGTCAGAAAATTCCAAATAAGATCTCCTCTTTGTCTAGCTTATTTCTCCTAGACGTACCTGGGCTCAATTTAACATTGGGAAAGAGCTTTCCTCTAATCTCAGTCCCAATTTAAGATCTTAAAATTCTTTTCACTGCTCTGATCTTTGTTTGACTCAAATAATCAGATCTTCAGATAAATCACAAGATCCAAAAGAAAGCTTGGTTGGCTTTATATGAGACAAATTTCAGAGCTTGCAAAGTCAGACAGTTTTGATCCATCAGACAATGAGAACACCAGTACAGCTTCTGTCTTGCGTTGATTCTGTCTTACATTGATTTTTTCTTTTCCTCTTTATTTGTAGTGAAAGGTGGGAAGTAACAAGTCAGACTTAATCTCCAAATGGCATAATTTAATTCTGATGATACAAAGAAAACACGGTCAAAATCATCCTCTGGGAGGTTCTAGATAGGTCAGCTAAGATGATAAGATAAGATACGAAAGAACTTTATTTATCCTGAGCAGAGCTGTCAAGTAACAAAGTACAAATACTTCGTTACCTTACTTAAGTAGAAATTTTGGCTATTTATACTTTGCTGGAGTAATTATTTTTCAAACTACTTTTTACTTCTACTCCTTATATTTTCATGCAATTATCTGTACTTTCTACTCCTTACATTTTAAAAATAGCATTACTCCGATATAATTTCGGGCTTTTCATTCCAGCTTGTCATCTTTCAAAAAAAAACCAACAAAAACTTGTGCCCTCTGAATCGCGTTCAGCGAAAGCGCCGCTCTTCCTGTTTATCCTGAAACCGTCGCACCATAATGACATAAGGGTGCTCCGGCACGAACGCAGAAATCTAATGTGAGTGCGGGCCGGAGGGGGAGGGGGGACAGTCGTATTCGGGTCCAGTTCACGGCAATCGTGCCCAGTGTGAGAACACCCTAGCTATAGAATTGAGCATAGTACATACCAGGAAGGTATCAAGCAGGATTGAGTGTTTATCACTTGGATTAATCGTTTATTTTGACAACACTAATGTCTTCTGCATATAGACAACTATGCAAGGGCAATTGTTACTAAGCCTGCCCTGGGTACACCAATTGTCCTGGATTCCTGCAGCTAAGCTTGGATGTACATTTACATTCCAATAAAGGTTACTGATAACATGCTACTGAAGTTTGACTTTTTGCACCATTACGATACTTATAGGCAACTAGTCATCATATCTTCTGCTCCATGAAAATGGTTCTTTAATATATTTGCATTTTTTTAAGCTTTTGTCCTTAATGACATTTTCACCCCTTACATTACTTTTACTTTTATACTTCAAGTAGTTTTGTAACCAGTACTTTTACACTTTTACACTTTTTAAAAGCTGGAGTTGATACTTCTACAGAAGTATTTTTAAACCCTAGTATCTATACTTCTATCTGAGTAATGAATGTGATTACTTTTGACACCTCTGGCGTTTATGTGCCAATCTATGGTATAGGATGTCCTCTCGTGCTCCTGCACAATCATTACACAGATATTAACAGAAAACAGAGAAATTTAAGACCATCCAAATGTTCAGTGGTGGAACAGAATATCACAGTGACAGCAAAAGGAAAGGTTGCACAAGTGTGAGGGAACATACCATCATACTGCCCCTTTCAGATATGCATTTTTGCCAATGAATGTAATGGTAATCAAATAGTAAGGGGTAATTGAGAACATAGGAGTCAAAAGTCACAAAGTGGGCACAGAAATGTGCTTACATAATCCTGCATGTACATACACTACCAGTCAAAAGTTTGGACACACCCTCTCATTCAACAATTTCCTTTGGTTTTATTATTGGCTACATTGTAGATTAATACTGAAAACATCACCTATTGCTCTGACGACAGCTTTGCACACTCTTGGCATTTTCTCAATCAGATTCATGAGGAATCGACCTGGAATGTTCCATCAAGAGCTCATTAGCGTCTTGCCTTCATAATGTGTTTGGGATCGTCAGTTGTGATGGTCGGATTGGTACGCAGTTACTAATCCTATTCAACCACGGTTCTACTCCACATTATGGCAAGGACCACTTAACTAAGTAAAAAAAAACGACAGTCAATCATTACCTTATTACAAAACATATTCTGGTTTGTTTAAAAGGGGGCATATTATGCAAACTCACTTAAAAAAAACAAGTTATAATAAGTCTATGGGTTATACAAATGTTCATGAAGTTCTTTGGTCAAAATCACTCTTCACAGTTTCGGTCCCTTCCAAAACAAGCGGTTTCAGGGCTCTGTTACTTTCATGCAAATAAGCTGTTGCTGGCCACGCCCCAACAAATTTGAATTTTCCATTCCACCTTACATACTTTAGGAGGAACAAAAAACGACTGTTGCTGGGACATGGCCATCGAAAAGTAAATGGAGCCACGCAGTTCTTTGTTTTCTTTGTCTGGGAGAAGGTAGGGATGTGGGCTGTTCTTTGCAGACTTCATGTGTGACTTGCCTCTGCCTGTAGCCACAGCGCTCGGCTTATCTGTGCTCATAAAACTAGCAGACAAAATGGCGGATCTTCATCTAATGTATTGGATGGGGTCTTGACAGATGAGGGACGATTCTATGCAAATTGGCCCAGTATTACATCACACTGGCCACTCCGTCCAAACGGCTCATTTTGAAAGGGCCTGAAACTGTGAAGCATAAAGATGAAATCTCTTCATGTGAGATGAATTTGTGCAAAGAACTTCATGTTTTGTGTAGCCCATAGACCCATTACAACTAAAGTGAGTTCTGCATTGAATGAGAAGATATATCCGAACCTTTAACTGGTAGTGTATAAAATATAGTTTAGGGGCTCCATTTGTGAACATCTACTAAAGGGTGAAGCATGCTGGGATATGTAGTTGGGAAGCGGTGACTCACACAGGAGATCCTGAAAGGGCCAAAAGTCATGGGCTCATCTCCGAACTGGGGGTAGTACCGCTCACACTTTTTCTGCAGACAGGAAACAGAGGTTTTGATTTATATTCAAACTAATGCCACCAGCTGTACCGACACAGAGGGCTGCTCGCAACCAGAATGAGTACGTGTAGAATGTCTTATCAAAAAGTTCATGACTAAATGAGACTGAACCACATAATCCACATTAAAGCTTGTGAAACTTACTGAGCTCCAAGAGGAAAAGGATTTAACTCTCACAATACAGATAAAAAAATAGTATCAAGAAATACAGCACTCAGCTCCAAAACACAGCAGAGCACAATGAGAACATATCAAACATGCGATAAACAAGCTTACCCTGCCCATTTCAAACTCCCGACACGCCATTACAATCACCTAAAGAACAGAACAGAGTCCATTAATTTCCTATCTACAATCAGTGAAGTATTTCACAGATTAGTTCTAGGGAAGAAAAAAAAAATTGAGCTCTGATGTGGCTCAACTGTGGAGAGCAAAGATCATAAACTCATCGTCAGTCAAATTAGAATAAGATCTTTTACAGTAAACGCAAATGGACACAAATAGTGTGGTCAAGTGGGAAAGACGATGCCAGGCTGTTGAACGGAAAGTCGCTGAGTGGGAACATTAGTTTTAAGTGAAACTACTCACTGTAACGTTGTATTCCCAGTTCATCCTCCAGAAGTCGATAACTGTGTTGGGCAGCGGGCCCTGCGTGGCGATGTAGACCTCGGGCCCATCTATTCCCTGTAATCCAAAGACAAGTAGTGACTACACAAACAGATAAAATGTAAATGAAAACTGGCCACTTCGTAGGGTTGTACAACATGATTAAATCACTAATTCCTACCTAAACATGGCAGTTCTGATATGCCTTTTTAGACATTAAAGCACTATATGTAGTCTTAGACCACCAACTTATTTTGCTGGATTACATGAACACTTTTGATAAAGCAAAAAAACCCAAACACATCTGGAAGAACTGGTTACATTTCTCACAGTTTAAATTAAAAAAAAAAAAAAAACACACGCACAACACAAAATAACTATTGTCAGGAGATCGCAAGTTGGATCCCTGGCGATTCCTCAGCCATCTGTGATTTCCAAGGCCAGGAGCACTGAGTGATGGGGGAGATTTAGCTAAGCAGGTGGAACAGGCCGTGACTAAATTGTAAAGAAAAAATAGTTACACTTACTGGTCTCATTTTCACAGCATAGCATTTTTCAGTATCAACACTGTATATAATAACGATATATAGTGTGATCCTATCATACAGTTAAGATATCATCATGTGAAAAGACATGAATTGCATCAAGCTTTTCCACAAACATCATAAATATCATTACCAGCACTTACAGCGAGGCTGAAAGTTTCTGCTTTTACCAGTTTCCTTTCCCTCTGTTAAAAATAGTTTAAAGATTTTTTTTTACCTAAAAACACTGCCAATGTTTTAGATCCTGAACTACTGTTTTGCATGTGAATTGTATCTGTTTGTGAGCTGCAGGCATAACTGCGAGATTATAGATTATATATAGATTATATTTTTGTCCACCAAAAGCCACAAAACCTGACATGTGTTTTAGATCTTCATCTTTCAGAAACCCCCTTTAAATTTACAAGCTAAAAGACAAACCAGAGTCTAACATTCAGACTATTCACAGACTATTCACAGTCCGATCCGAAGACAGAACAAAGACAGGAAGTTTAAAACAGTCTAACGGACTGAAGTCACTCAAGTGAGTCCACGGATTATAGAACAAACACTGCTGACCTCACCATGTAACACAGAAGCAGGTGGCACCGTTCAAGTGTATCTAATCATATCTGCTTGCAACATGACAAAAATAATACCTCAGACACTGCAACCTTCCTGGCTAATAATGAGTCAAATTACCAGTGAGTGTGTTTGCAAGACAGATATTTAGCCAAACCATGTGAAGATCTATGGAATGTGTAAACAAGACACTCTGGAGCAGCTGCTTTCAAGACTGGTGGCAAAAGCGTTTCACACTTATAATCAACTGCATGTTACTCTCGTGCTCAAAGGCGGAACATCACTGCTAGATCAGCATGTAATTTGAATGTGACTAATTCCTTGTCATTACAACAAGTATCATCATTTTTGAGGCCAAGACTTTGCTGTAGTTTTGACTGAATCGCGGTTATCTAAGCACAGATGTGAGCTGTCCAATATATTACAGACTCATGGTCAGTGCTCAAGTAAAATGTTTTTAAGGAGTTGGGAACATTAAAGACAGATTAAAAAAATACTTCACAGCTCATGTCCCCTCCGTGTACCTGCCTGGTGTCTGTGTTTGTTTGTTAAATCATGCCTTAAGCAAGGCTGGGGAAAGAACTGCGTGTTTACCATAAACTCTCCATGAGTTGCTAGATGTCTGTAATAAGGCAACAGTAAATAATACACATCATTATGCACACAGTTGAGTTAAAGTGAGGAGTGTGTGAAGCCTAACTAGTACAATGGGAAGTTATACCACACTACAGAAAGTGGCATAACGCTGCAGTAGATAACTCAATCTCCGTGCACATAGGAAACCTTTGCTCAGCTCTTCATTTAATAGGGAATACTGACAAGACGCATGTGCCGATCATGTTAAAGAAAGTTTTCTAAAGCAGATGCACTTTAGACAGCGAGGATTAAGAATGAGCACTTAAAAGCCAGCAATACAACTATGAATGATTATTGTGTTCATTTGCTCAGACTTTTTTATACTGTTCTTTTATTGTTCGACTTAACATTTGAATCTACTATATATCATTTAATACCATAAAAGAAAAACATGTTTAGACTCTTTCCGCATCGCCCAGATCTACACACTGGCTGACTGAGCTCTTCACGCCTGTGTTGTGGTTTCTGAACACAGTCACACACATTTAAAAAATGCATTTTTACATTTCACTGAACAACTTCAGGCAAAAATGCACTGGTGTCAATATGAGACAAAGGCAACATATTTGCAGTATTTTGTCTGCATGCATTTCAGTAAACCAATCAACAATTATCTTCACACCCACTTCTACCGCTCTCCTCTTGCCTGCCTGACCGCCCACACACACACACACACACACACACAGGCGCGCACACACACACACACACACACAAACACACACACAAGCGCACGCACACACACACACACACACACACACACACACACACACACACACACACACGCGCACACACACACACACACACACAAACACACACACAGGCGCGCGCACACACACACACACACACACACACACACACACACACACACACACACACACAGGCGCGCACACACACACACACACACACACACGCGCACGCACACACAAACACACACACACACACACACACATACAAAAAGGCGCACACACATAGTAATAGCCCCAAAATATTTGTACCTTGATGAAGTTTGCATTGATGTAATCCGTATCCTGATTGGATGTTTTTAATGCGACTTTCACTCGACTGTGGTCAACTGAAGGATGAGAAAAACAAGACTGAGAAAGAGAAACAGGCTCAAACCCCATTTACTGCACTGTGCAATGCCTTTGAGTGCACACTCTTCAGAACTGAAGTATTAAAAAAAGTGATGGACTCCATTCACCCCAACGTTTAGCAAGACTGCCACAGAGCGAGAGAGCGGAGCTGGTGATCCCACCCTTTACTGTTTTCGTTGGGCCTGTGGATCAGTTTTCCTACTCTGGTTCCAGCAGCATTTAAACTAGTTTAAAGTGTAATAATGAGTATTAATCAAACGCTCAACTGCAACAGAAGGCCAAAACATATAAATCAAGTTGTCATCAGTACTGCAACAAAAATCTCAATCATTTTCATTTGACGATACCAGCTGCCCTTTACACTGTGAGCATTTCATGAAGACTGAACAAAAAGAAATGGTTACAACCAAAATAAGGTTTTCTTGTGTTTGGCACAGTCACAGTAAGTTAAAAGTGAAAAATAAAACGCTTAAATTGCTGCATGAAAAATAATAAAGTAAGAATAAGAAAACAACTGAACTCAAAAGGCAGGTTTCAGTTCTTTATGTTCACGGGCCCTCAGTAAAGGGAAAATTGGAATCCACTGGCAAAATACTGTTTACATACTTATCCACCAATACAGAGGAAGTTGATCCGGCAAGATAAACATGTGCTTCTCAGTAGTCAACCAATTTGTTTTCATAAAAATCACCTTTTCTCAACATTCTCAAAACCATATTCAACTCATCATAAGATAGTCGACGTGATTTAGGATGCAGTACGACTAACTGTGAGATTAAAAAAACATCATGATCATGGAAACTTCTACATTCTCTTCCTGAGATGTTTTGTGAAACCCCCCTGACGTAAAAGGAGCAATCAGCAGGACGGTGACGTTTAGTTGTTCTGTCCCACCTTAAAGAAGAACAGGTTGAGAGAAGTTTTGATTGGCTTCTATTGTTTGTTAGCAACATTTGTCTCACAACTCCAGTCCTAAACTAAAGAAGCAAACTTTGAACTTCAAACAATGTCTGGGCTGATTGACATCAGGGATGAGTGGAAAATTCTGTAAATGTGAAGCTGAAATAAGTCAGTGTTGCCAACATTATACCACATCCTGGGCTTTAAAGATATGATACACATGCGTATTACTTACATGGCAGTATGTCTTTATATCTGTTCTTTTTCACATTTTCTTCTTTCTCTCCGACGTTAGTGGGGTAGATTTTCTCTGTTCGGTATTTGGTTGATAATCTTCGTAATCTCTGAGAATGAAGAGAAAGAGAGATAGAGCAATATTATAGCATATAAAAAAAGAGTATATGGAAAAAATACAGCATTATTGGATGCCATGTTTCCGGCATTCTCGTTTTATCTTTATGTAAGAAGCGTAAAACTGCAGGAACTGCAGGAATCTAAGGGAGGAGAGCTGAGAGGATAATGATTTGCATCAGACATTTCAGAGGAAACTGCTCTCCAAGGACCCCTCACTGATGAAGCCTTTAGTGCAGACAGACCGCACTCTGACAAATGAAGAGATATAAACCGAACCCTATAGAAATACAACGGGACCAGCAGTTTCCTCCAGAATGGGTCTAGCCAAACACACCGGGTTCAACATGCACAGAAAGATCCAGAGAAACATTTCAGTACATCCTTCTGAAAAACATCCCTAATCTCCAGAAGTCTTTTTTCCTTATTACATGAAACCAACAAGAAACAATTGCCACTCGCACCTTCAACAAAACTTTTTTTTTTATTCTCAAACCACCAGACAGCTCTCTAGCCCAAGCCTTTCTTTATTTGCCTCTGATGAAACAGAGAGGCCCTGTCAAGCTCTAAATTAAATCATTAAATCTTAACTGAAGGGGGAATGTGTGAGTGTAATGGCTGAGAACAGTGGTGGCCAGCTCTAGCCATGGGAGGATGGAGTTCAGTACTGTTCGGTGCCAGATTAAGCCAAATCAGAATCACAAAACTAATAAATGAAGGCCTCTGGCTTAGAATATAAATTAAGCCCATGATGATTCATTAATAAAGATCACTGCTATTGACTGAGGTGGTATTGTTTCTAGAACAATGGAAGAATAATTCTCACAAAGAAATATTACAGGTTTGTCCACGGAAACTATATTCTTAAAATGATGGTTAATTCGCTAAAAACAAAAATGGAATTTTTGCCCATTAGCCATGATTTAAACTTTTTAAAGACAGAGCACTATCGTCAAATCAGGGGAGAATGTGTGCCTGCTTCTGACAAAACTAGGCTTATGTCTCTCTGTCTTGCAGACACACTTTCTAAATTTCATTCCCTTTCTCTCTTTCCTCTCTGAGAAAAACGGCGTGGGCGGGCTGGTTTCCGAGGGCCTGTGTGAAAGCTCAGTTTCTTCTCTTAGAGAACTGAACGTGCCGCAGCTTAAACAGTGAACAATGTGTCGCACGTTTTCTGAAAGACAAATGAAAGAAAAGAGGCGTAACAGTGGACCAGGCACAGTTTCAAACAAGTCTTCACTCTACCTTACTGCATTTCTAGACACTCAACCTACTGTACCATGCTTGAATGCAGCAGGCTTGTAAAAAACAAGTTCTAAAACAAACCATAAGTACTGAGCACAAAAGGTAAATAGTCATAATTCATTAGTCCTGTATTGTGCCTGTATAGTATGAATAGGTGGAGTTATACTCCATAAAATGAGACAGGGAATATATTTAAAAGTGGTTTAAAAATATTCATTTAAAAGAGGTTGTAAGTATGTGGACTGTATGAATTAAGGAGTGAATGCTTTCTTATGAAAGTCTGAAAGTGCATAAATACTACACTAAACTCCTACATTTAAAAACAGCTAAAACAATTATGCATTCCATGACCACTGCAGAATGACCACCGCAGAATTTCAAAACCCTCCTACATACGCACACTGATTCTAGTAATAGTTTAAACAAGTGCACTAATCAATGCAAAGTGTTAATTATTCTGGCCTGTGGGGGCAGGGCAAGACAGAAGAGAACACGAACATCTTGGAAGGGGGTTGTTGAGCTCTCTGTATGTTCTTCCAGCCTGAGCACTTGCTGGAAAACAGCAGCCTCTCAGGCATACAGTAATTACGTTACAGCTATTCTGGTCTCATGTGAATTAAATTTTCATCAGCACAGTGACTCTGTGCAGCACAAGACCAAGGGGGTTGGAGCCAAGAAAACACACACACCCACTCCAAACGCTTATTCAAAGCGCCAAGAGTAACAAACAATTCACATTTTAGGTGGCAGTATTAGGATGCTTTCATGACTGGTGGCTAAGACATTTGACAGTGTCATGTGGCCATGCTACTGTCACTTCCCCTGTGGTAATTTATCCTTTTTACAGAAAATGGAAACATTCACCAAGTGAGAATTTACTGAAGGCTTGCTATATATGTGTGTGTGAAGAGCTTTGGAAAAACACCATTTATTGCAGTTCAGTCAGTCTTTCGACATATGTATATTTTTTCGTGATATGTATATTGCGTATTATCACGATGACGGTAAATTTGCGATATATTGTGCAGCACTAATATAAATATATATACACACACACACACACCTATATTTTTTAGGGATGCACCGGAATTATTTTTTGGCCAAAACCAAAAATGAGGAAACCCTTGGCCAAAAACCGAAACACTGAAAGAAATTATTAAATTACTAAAAGAATAAATGTTATGAAACAATGAAAATATTTATTTAGCATTCAAATGATGCACAATCTAAAATAAAATAACAAATAATATTTTATACTTGACCCCACCCACAAAAGAAAAATATTGTACAATTAAATATTTTCTCTCATAAAACAAGTGAATTCAAGGGCATTTTAATATTCTGAATGAAGTGCATGAACAAGTTTAGAACAAGTGCTTTAAAAACTGTTGACAGATCTAATATTCTCTGTAGGCCTTTAACAAAATAGTGTATTAAAACAAAGACTGGCAGCCCATATATTAACTGGAATCACTGGAAAACTTTGCCTTTTCAAAAATGTCCACCACAGATGGAGTGGGTGTGCTGGAAGGGTCTCGCCTCCTCTGTGTTGGATCGGGATGTTGAGAAAGTCTTTGTGGATGCACCCTCTCTAGAAATTTACAAAACGGCTTTTCGCGTGTCTTTCTTAGATATATCGAAATGCGCCACACGGCAGACATGTTGACTCTAATCCTAGCTGGCATGTGTAGGTTGCAGTTGCCAATTGCATAATCACTGTTTCAGTTGCATTAAAAAATTTCGGCCTAAACTGAAAATGCATTGTTTGCCATTTTCGGTCACCATATTTGGTGCATCCCATATATATGAAATTACCCTTATGACTTCATACTGGATACCCTGTACTTTTGGCCTTCTCCAGCTTTAAAGATCTTGCATGTTACTAGATGCATCAGACATTAACTAAGCTGTTTATGTCTTCTGACAAGAATGACCTTAAGCCTTGCATAAACAAGAGTATGCCTGTTTAGATTTTAACAGAATATTTCAATACAATTATGTCCATTTTCTAGCTTACCCTTCAAACTACAAGCTTCTTTTTCAAGCAAAAAAATAAAACACTGGTACAAAAAAAACGTTATACTACACTTTGACAATGTGAAATGTTTAACACAGGTATTATGAGGCCATTAATCAAGAAAATTGTGAAAGTGATATCAGTTTTTCAACTGAGTAAACTACTAATCTTTATTAATAATTATGCTAGTACCCATTTAGACTTAATAACTTAAGTTTTAAGTAGGTTAAATTGCTTAAATTACTTAATAACTTATTAAATAAGTAGGTAATAAATTATGAAATAAGTAGGTAATAAATTATGCAGCAATGGTCAGATTCACTATTACGGCTGCCTCAAAGAGCATTTTTCAGTTTCAAATATTCAGTAGCGTTTCTGAACAAGTACATGGATACCTCTTCTCAATATTATTCTTAAAATTGTGTCATTTTTACACAATCTATCATTATTTTTAGAGCAAAATATTCATTTTTGATTAACAGTTTTACATTTATCCATTGTTCTTTATAATATCCCAAAGCCGCAGAGACAGATGTGCCACAATGTTGAGAGAAGGAAAGCTTCATCAAGGCTTTGAACTAAATTTATCTAGATTTACAGGAATCAAGATACAAATCAACTACATCAGCTCATCTGCTATCTCCGTCTCTCAGCTTCACGGTGCAAAACCAGCAACTGAGAATGTGCAGAGACTCTTCATCTGAAACAATTTAACTCGAAGAATGCTATTCCTCTTTGTTTTAACATATATTTTAAATATAGAGTAATCCCCTAGTTTAACGTGGATCAGGAATTGCGATCAGGAACCGGGCTCATAGTTTTATGCAGACATTCCCACAATAACGCGGAAACTGTAAATATCCTCCGCCTTTTTTTGCGGCAATAAATATATTTTTTCTGGATGTTTCCACACAAGGGTACCCGTTTACCTTTACATTTTCATTAAGGGTAATCCATTAAACTGAGTTTAAAATGATATTAAAAGTGTTCTGGGAGCATATTTGGGGGCATACTTAGGGTTTACACTATAAAAATAACAATGCATTTTTTCTCTATACGCAGGTGCTCTCGGAACTTAACCCAGCAAAAAGCGGGGATTACTGTATTTCGCCAATATAATATGCTTCAGTCTTTCAATGGAAAAAGTGTGCGCTAAAAATCACAGAGGGAATGTGGCTGTGTTTGACCTTCAGCTAACGTTACCTGGATACGATGCCGTTTTTGTAGTGTTTGTTTTTCCTCTGCTTTTCTGTTTTTTTGGATAAACACGTGTTTCTTCCTTCTATTATCCGAGCCGTTTATCCTAACCAGGGTTAGGCAGCAGGAAGGCCCAAGACACCCCGGACAATAAGTTGTAATAAGTTAAGTCTATTTCTAAAGATTCTTGGAAATCTACAGCAGCCTGCTAGAATTCAGGTGCAAAAAGGTCTAAAATGTAAACAAAAGATAAAAAATCTGAAGTCAATAGGAACCATATACGAACTAAAATGAACAGTCAAATTGTTTAAGAATTTCCATGATAAATTATGTCGCATTACGTTGAGATGCACAGTAACACCCTACAGATTGCACAGTATGCTTAGCTGTGACATAAAAACGCTATAAGGATATTAGTTATTATTTTACTATTATACTATTTCTTTATTATCAAAACCAATTATTGTAATGCATGGGGTTTGTCGAAAACAAATCTTCTCGTACAGACATTTTTGCGATATCAGAATCAGAACTTTTATTGATGATAGAGGAAATTATCGCCGACCCCTGTTATGCAGTTGAGGAGAAGAGGAACTGACACACAGGCCCTTGCACAGTCAGTCAAAACAGTCAATGCTGAAAAATTCCCGCAACGGAAAAAATACATTGAATATTCTGTTGTTGTCGAGTGAACACATCATTTCAGGAGGACGTGCCTATTGTCTGTCTGTCGTTTTCTCAATCACTGACTCAGAAGGACGTGCTTTAATAGCGCTCTCTTCCGCAGTTACGTAAACTCTCTTGCACACAATGGAGACACACTCTGAAGCAGGAGGCATTTCACAAGAGGAAACCGAGAAGGAACCTGCGAGAGTCTCTCCCTGGGCCGTCTGTACCAACACGCGCAGGCATGGAGGGTGTGTCAGCACAGGGAGAGATGCGGCTGGTTAACCCCTCAGACTCTGAGCCATATGGGGGTCCACACTCTCTTCCCCACTACAGAATGCACATAATAGTGGCACAGAGGTTACTGAACATTAAGCCTTATGATTAACATTTGAATAAAAGGCCAACAGTTTAAACAATTAAGAGCAGTAACTTCTTTCTCTTGCTCATTTTCTTTTAACGGTATTTGAGCTCTCCAGCCCTGAGGACAGAAACCTGGTGAAGGAGTGATGACCCCAAACAATTCACACAGGGTGCGTAACGTAACACAGGGCGCTGTGGTGCTCGTTTGTGTGTCGGAGCTGGTGGGGCGTAAGTGTGTGAGTGCACACACATGTGAGAGAAAGAGACAGAGAGAGAGAGAGAGACAGACAGAGAGAGAGAGAGAGAGAGAGAGAGAGAGAGAGAGAAAGACAGAGAGAGAGAGAGCGACAGAGAATGGCAGAGAGATGTTTCCGTTTCTGTCAGCACTGGGGCAGAACAATAACTGGTGCGATACAGCTGAACTGAGCTCCTTCCCCATTGGTCAATTATTTAGCTCTGCTCCAATCAAAATCCATACCACATCCCATCCAGACCCCCACGGGACTCCACTGAGACACGGAGCAGCAACGCCCTCACAGCTAAATTGACCACATCACAGGCCATATGAGCAAACACTGTCCCCTACAAATGTGCATCACTCCCAACAACTGCTCAATGGTTCCATGCTAAAAATACATTAGTTATAATATGAATATTTGACAAACACCTTTACAGTGAATGTGTATATGAGATTCCACTGTGTAAGATTTGCCAATATCGACTTTAATTACACCCAATATTAATTTCTGGCTTCAGCAGGCAGAGTTTTGACAGTAGATAATATTGGGCCATTACCACCTACTACAATAAAAAATAATAATAAAAAAAGTTATTTTTTAAATGACAGACATGTTACAAATATTTATTTAACATCATTAAAGACTTCATTAACAACATCAGCCACATTTAACTATAACTATTGGAGTATAAAACATGACATACAGGTTTATATTTTTATAGATTAGTGCAATACTCGTCTTCCTTCTAGTCTCTATAATCTAGACAGAAAGAGTGGGAACGCCCACGAGCAGCCCACAATCACACCACAAACACATGACCCGTGCATCCTGAAGAGCTGAAGCATATGGCAGAATCATCATCATCGCCTTCGCTAAGATTGTGCAACAGTCAAATTTGTAACATTACGATTCTTTTTTAAGTGGGAAACAATAACATTTTCATAATTAATGCTATGTGTCAGAAAATATTTTCTGGGCAGTAATACACCAGCAGCACATTTTAAACACTGATGTCATCAACCATAAATACGACTAGCCAACATCTTACCGACTTCACTAAATCCAACTTCACTAAATCCAGCTAAACACAGCCAACTGTATTCTCTCTGTAATGAAACATGCAGTCTATCAGCGTTCAAGTACAGACAAAACTTGTGTACAAAACCGTATTGATGTATATTAAAAAAACGTATTTATACCATTAAATACTGTCAACTTGCCCCTGCATAAATCTTACCCCACTTCAAGTAATCTGCTCTGGCTGGCGCACACACACAGCTCAGTGTTGTGGGTTTTGTGGCTGAGGTATTAGTGTTGTAAGGCCCTGCAGTCTGAGCTCTGCGCTACAGACTGCCAGAAACAACCATGAGTAGAATTACAAACTCCTGCCTTGAAGACACCATAATTGGTCTCAATCGTGCAATCAAAGATCAATCATTAAAATTAGAACTAAAATCTAATTAGGTCTGAGGCAGGTCATCGTTCTAGAAAACATGGAGAGCATTTTCCTGTGCATTCACAAAATCTCTGGAAATCTGTACTATGAGTTTGACAAAAGAAAAATAAAATACTTGCATAACTGGAAATTAGTTTTACGTGGATAAAATACAGATCAGTCCAAAAATTGATGGCCATTTAGCTGCAGAAGGCCAAGTAGGAGCACGTCTGTGGCTATGATGGTTTCCAGCCAACAAACTGACTACCCGTTTGTAATGTGGGTTTAAAAAAAAAAAAAAACCAAAAAACAAACTTATTTACAGTAAATTAAGCAAGCATTAAGATCAACACTGTGCACATATAGTGTGTGAATCACAATTTAATTATGTATTTAAAATCAAATATTTTTCACATCAGAGAACATCAAAGATCTCCTGTGACAAACTAAACATGACGCAATTTAAACAGACCTCAGAAGTCTTCTTTTTACTAATGAATATTACAGACAGGAATGTCTGGCCTATAGTCAAAACATCACATTGGTCTTTTCTGCTAAACGAAGCACATCTTTACTTTTACTAAAAATGAAAAACGATCCTGCCTCAGATAGGCAATCACCCAATATCAGAATAAGCAGCTTTTCAGAAATAATTTACCCCTCATCACCCTCCTCACCTCAGGCTAAAGAATGTTTGTTAAACCGCGATTCCTGCTGAACAAGAGGCCTAACCTACTTTCCTGTCTCACTTAAATAAGTAAGCACTTGTGTTTCCCCCCCTTTCCTGAATTATTCACAGGAAACGGTTCTTTTGTAGGTAGCACAAAATACTGCTCTCTGATTGGCCAATATCAGATGTGAGAGAAGAGCGATTGGTATGCGCATGGTTTCCACGGAAACTCTGTGGTTGTCAGGACGTAGCCTGGTGTTGGCGGCAATATGACCTCGGGTCACCTCAATCTCGTACACCATCTGAGACACAATTACATACAGGCACTACAAACAGGCACTGATGTTTCAGCAAACACTTTCACACGGCTAGAGTCTCAGCACCACGCCACATCAAAGTGCAAACTGCTCTCCAGGATCAGACCACTGCCCAGCCTTGCACACTGTAGACGTTCTGGACTTCTTAATGCTCCGACAGGACCTTAGCTGTAGGACTCATGCCTTCTGTCACCATACCATACAAAATATTAAAGCAGTAAACTCAAAAAATAGCTACGAACTATGCATTCATACTTATCTAACATAACCATAGATAACTAGGGGGTTGTAACGATACACCAAACCCACGATTCGGTTCGTATCACGATTTTCTTTTGGGGGGTGAGGGGTACCATCCGAGATGCCAGAACCCTTCGAGACACCATTCTGTTTCGAGTCATCCTCATGTTTACCACAGAATTATGAATCAATAAACGCTTCGACACATTCAATCTGTACAGAAGACCCCAAGGAATCACCACAGGCTGCCACAGAACCAATTCTGCAGCTACCGGTGGACCATTATCCTAAACTAAAAACATGCTCCACCCAGCCGGGGAAAAAATTCTAAATAAAAAAATTGCACAAAAAACCCTCACAAAACACAAAAAAAACCTCTAACAAACAAACTCCCCAGAAGTTTTATCACAACCAGCCAGCTTATAGATGCTTATACACCGAAGTGTCATAATTTCCTTTGACTTGCATTCGAAAAAATTCAGCTTGGTTACTGCCTGAAATTGACGCGACACACCCCTTCCAACTGCCAGAATTGGTACACCTCCTAATAAAACCTTTTTTAAACCGTGATTGGTGTATTTTCACATCAATTTCAGGCAATAACCAAGCTGAATTTTTTCGAATGTAAGTCAAAGGAAATTGTGACACTTCGGTTCGTGGATCTGAGTGTCGCGATTTCGGTTTCAATTCGGTTTCATATCATATCCTTATAGATAACCTAAGGATTTTTTTGCCTTTTCTTTAATAGAATTCCTATTACTGTATTACTTTAATTGGAATTTACAGGTGTTTTTGTTACTTTTAACTGAAGAAGTCTTTACTTTTACGTTTTTTATTGTAAATTCCAAATTCCTTTCCACATGTGATATGTGGAAAGGGGGAAACGACACTCTGCTCTCCTCCACATTTAAACTCATCACACACACACACACACACACACACACACAACTGCAAAACAAACACTGTACTATCACCAGCACATCTATAATCAATAACACCAACAAAACTTCAGTAAACAGACATTAAGAAGCAAATCACTCATTAGAACTGACTGCAAAAAAAAAATTATTATATTCTACACGTGGCCCCAAGTAAAAGGTTCTAACACAATCAATTCTAATCTTTAAAAAAAAACAAAAAACAACTGCAATAAGGTGCTGCACTGCCTATTGGCAGCAGCATATCACACACACACAAAATTATGGGTGCCCTGAGGCAGCTGGAACCAAAGGCACTTGGCATTATTTTTTTTCCAAATCAAGCAGCTCTATTAAAGCGTTCACCAGTGTGTTTTGATAAATAGATCTAGTTGTGAGAGCCCCTCAGCATGACACAGCAGAAAAGGACAGGTGACATTACCTGTAAATTATCATTTAAAAAAGACATACAACGTTTCAAGATTTTTTTCTTACATTAGTTATCAATGGGGGCCCTCAAAAGTTGGACATTAACTAAGATGTCAGCTGGGCTCCATGTGTATATGTTAATTTAAATGTCGACTAGCTTCTAATTTGTGCCTCTCACACATTGAGTCAGTGACAGGAAATGACCCATCTACTGCCGCCCAACCCAGAAAGCTGATCAGTGTCTTTCACACAACCACACAACGGCTGTGAGTCAGGAATGTCTGCACATTTACTTATAATCAGTGAGACAACATTGGGGTGACAAACCAACTCTTAAAACACACATGCAGGCTTAAACTCTCCTGACACAGCTGGAATCAGAAAGATTTTGGTAACAGCAACCAATGGTTGCAGCACAGGTCACTGTACGAGGTGTAATTATTTTATATTCGTTACTCTGATGTACAGTTAATGGGATCCATTATTGTAGCCCTTCTCTTCCTCTACTGATACACACTGATAGTCTCTGTGTACACAGACTGTGTGTGAATGTACACATTATGTCAAAGCATGAGAGAGTAAGAATTACGCACTCTTGCTCCCACCTGCCACTCTATAATGTACAGTTTCACAACTTAAACAGTGAAAGACGAAGTGTCAGTTTAAACTTCTATGCAAAAGCAGAGGAACAAAGAAAGCCCACTTTCTTTACCAGTCACAGCCTTTTCATCTTAACAGGCCCCGTCGAACTGACGGCAGTGACTAACAATCTGCAAGACACCAGGATGAGAAAAACATTGTTGTATGGTATGGACAGGTATGTATGTGAGGACTTTTAGCTTGGCAACAGGAAGTACCTGAAGTAATATGGGAGGCTGTCCAATGAGCGCGCATGCGCACACACACACCCCTACAAGCATATACCTGTTAACAGGCCTGTGTTTGTGCAGGCTCTTCTGATTGGGCTGCTGTTCTTTCACAGCTAATTTCTGAGGAGGACGCAAAGCAGCACAATGTTGCCATGAGTCCTGGCTTTTAAGGAATGTTTGTCATTGCATTCAAGTGATTTAGCTGCAGCTTGCACTGCAGTGTAAAACAGAGGGAGCAATCAGATTCCAGTGCGGTTTAAAATACCACATGTTTCATCGGGAACAACAAACATGGATGGTTCAAAAATCCTATTTTTATAAATGAGATGTACAAGTGCAATAATCTCTTTTCAAAACATTTAAACAATCTTCACATGATCTTAAGATTCTGTAGCAATTAAAGTTTTCTCTAAGAACTGCACCTCCAAGCCAAGTCCCATTTAGGAGGCAAAACTGAAAACTGAAGTATTTCAAAAGACACAATCAAATAAAACCAAAGAAATATTTATTAAAGAGATTAAAGGAATTCCATTTGTTGCCAATCTCTCTCTCACACACAATCACACAGAGCTGCCAAGTCATGGTCAGAAAGGAAGCAGAATGACCGACTCTGATTGGAAGCTCTGAGCTCAGGACAGAAGGAAGCAGGAATGAATGTGTGCACTCATTTCTCAGCGGGGGATTTTTTTAGAGCAAACACAGGATGAGAGCGTCATGCGGCCTCCAACCCTCTCCAGAAACAGAAGCAGCCCAAACCCCCTTACAAATTATGATGAGCCTGTCAATTGCCTGATCCCTGTTTCACTGTCAAACCAACCACTCAGACAGTTTTCCAAATTCAGTCCATCACACCTTTGGATTTTGAAAAAAACTGACAGTCTCTTTTTATCAAATATGTACATTTTTGACCATTACATTATACTATTGACTAGACATTATTTACTATTCATTCATTCTCACTGATCACAATACTTTACACTGACCAGTCATTCGTTACTGATCACTTTTACAGTTCTGCATCAGAAAGGTCTTTAGCTTCGTGACTTCGGCCTTTTATGCAGCGTCACTGTGACATTCTTCACAAGAATCTCGTCACATGCCCCAGGACTTCTGGCTCACAAGTAGTGTAACTATTCCAGTATAACTAGTCTGACTTCTCATAGTCTAACGTGATAAATTTTAGAAAACTGTCCAGTTGTGAAGAAACCCATTCACACTAAAGCAGCTACTGAAGAAAATAAAAATGTTGCCAAAATCAGTTACACTTTTGACAAATGCCTGAAAGTCTGCACTCCACAGACACAGCCAGTAGTTTCACTACAACAGCACAAGTGTTTGAATTTGGTCACTCAACACGGACATTTTAATGTACAGAAATAAATGAGGATAACATGACACTCAATTCCAGTGCACAAATAAAAAAAAGAAACGCTATTTTGGTGGGTTTTTTTATAAATGCTTCTAAAAACAGTACAAAAACACTCGTTCACTCTTTACTCTTTCAGATTTAAAGTAGCTTTCATTTGAAAGCCTGCTAAGAAAAAACACAGTGAAGCCTGCAGGAAAATACCCTCCGAAGCGAAGCATGAAGCTTAGGAGGCTGTTCGTATCTGGAGGCTTTATTAGTAACTAGTTCAAAGAACAGCCAAGAGGGGAAAAAATGATTGTGATTTTTTTTTTTGTTTTAAACTACATATGGGTATCAAGAATCGGTATTAAGGTTCACTCCTCCCTCATAAAATATACATAAGATACTCAAGAAACAGTTCAGCTTTTTTCTACAAAGGTCATAAAACAACAGTCGAATCTCTTCATATCTTTTCATATTATGTCTAACTTACCAAAAAAAATAAGAATAGCATCAAGAAGAGTGTAGATGTGTCCATGTTGGTATCGGTAAAATCTGAATGATGCCATCCTTATTCAGAAAAAAAAATTGTATCATGACACTTCATGATATTTTAAAGTACTTTGTTTTTCTGGGGTTTCATACGTTGAATTGAATTGTGCCACATTTAAAAATACCATCAAAACATATAACCTTTTTTAACCTGCAGAGCATTTTTCACTGCACTGCAAAAAATGCGGTTAGACAGGATTTAATGTGCTGCGTTTGCAATGAAACATGCAGTTGTTCCGTGTTCTAGAAGTGCCGGCAACAGCTACAACACACTCAGTTGAGGCATCTGAACTTTCAAAATTCGAAGGAAAAGTTCATCAGTTTGGAGTTCTTTCACAACACAGACAACAGAAAGACCCTCACTCATCTTTCACCATCCTCAGTTTCCCTACTGCTCCAGCATGGAGGCAGTTCAGGTGTCAGGCCGCAGACTGAAGTGTTTGCTGATGGCTGAGCTCAGGGCAACAACAGGGTCACAATTAAGAGTTACATCTAGCACCAAATTTTGTCATTAGGTGTGAGTTTTAAAATGAACTTAATACCTGTGTGCCACAAATAAGCCCAGAACTTCACTGTGTTGATAGAGACAGTATCTCACACATACAGACAATAGTGAGAGTTATCCAACAGGGAAGTTACACGAATGTGAGTGGGGCAAGACAGAGTGAAGACAGGAAGAAAGTCAACTACGAGGAAGAATTCGTACGACAGTAGAGCTTTATCTGTTGTTTGGAAGAGGTTCGGGTTTTAAAGGACAGACTCATAATAAAAGGAACACACGTGTTAAGGTTTGCTGTGCTGCTGTTGAGGCCAGTGGTGGAAACACCAGTGATCTGTTGAATCAAACTTTCAAACTAAGTGAACCTGTGATTACATCACCAAAGACGAGGCAGTCAGTACTGTTTGTGAAATAGATGGGTCGGACACATTTCCTCGCTGGAAATAGCATTTTTTATCACCAGACTGAGGTAGCAAATGCATTAAAGGTCTGTTTATGCGAGAGCCTGCTATCTTCTATCTGTACATTGTGTCCTTAAATAAAGCACGGTCAATTAACAATATCCCAATACATGCCAGACCTTACCACAAATGTTAATTGCACTAGGTCTATTATATAACTTTTTTGCCCAAACTTGCCAAAACTAACTCCAAAAGAGGCCTAGTGCAAAGCATCCAGAAGCTTTTTCAAAAATTAACCTTTCGCACAGTAGGCCATAGCGTCATCACACTCACCATCTCTATGCCTCCTTCCACAACATGTGTTTGGACATTTATACATTAGTTGTTCAAGGTGGTGCACAATTAGAGTAATGCTCCAGAGGCTCATATCTCATTTGCTAGACAGTGGCCGGGCTGTCCTGCAGTCCTTTCAAGTGGACAAAGAACGTTTCTGAGGAATATGCACAACAAAGCAGTGTGGGGTGGATATAAATAAGCAAGCAATTATGAGAATAATCACTCTGAGTGATTCCCATGTTTAGGTGATTCTCAGCCAGTAACATTTACAAAATTAGTGTTCCAATACACCATGCACATTTACACTGACATCACCAAACATACATGATCATTCTCCAACGCGAAATTCTCTGGGCGGGCAAAGCATAACCTTTCCCTGTATGATGACAAATTCAGCCAAATTAAGCCGTCCTTCTCTCAACGGCGGAACAGGATGATCAAGACACTCATTACACCTATTGCAATTTCTAGCCACTGCAGGGCCATAGGCAGGCTAGAGGAACTAGTATTAATGTTAAAAAATCTCAGAGTGAAATTTTCATGTCATGGGACCTTTAAAAGTGAAGTATGATACTTTTACTAAAGTAAAAGCCCTCTCCTAGCAGGTCACCATTTCTGCACTGCAATCGTGATAGTGAAATTCCCAACAGACAATGGTGAGCCCTACGTAGCACTGTCCTACAAGGGATTCTGTTAAATACAAACAGAAGGATCTACTAAGAGCACCTTATCTCGTCATCAGAAAGTTGTCTGCTCGAAATATGATCTTGAATAAATCACAAATCTGGCAAACAAAACACTGAAAACACACACACACACACACACACACACACACGTTTTACTGTATATTTCACTGGCATTTACAAACATGAGTTGGCTGTTTTAATCCACCATCACTTCTCTTAAACCTTCTTTAGGGTCAGACAGGAGCACAAAAGATTACAGACGACAAAAGAGAGAGGATACAAAAGAAGAGTTATTAATTTTAAAAAAACCACCATCTCATGGACTGCATTCTGTGTTTAAAGGATCCCTCTGATCTGAACAGTGTTTCTATTCTGTAACATCATATTAGATCTACAAGTGGAAAAGCCAAAATAGGTTAGATTTTGCCTTTCCTTGTTCAGTGAACGAGACAGGGTTACCATAAATCAATCATAAAATAAAAGACTCATGTGGGTTTTAACAGGGTATTTTAAAAGTATTAGACATGTGCAGCATTTTGAGGTTTACACATCTCTCCAACAGACAAGTTAAAAAAAAAAAAAAGGGTACTTCACACCCGCCTTGTCATAGATACCCTTTCTGGCACTTCTGTTTTTAAAAGTCATTTTATTCTGTTTAACTGAATAAAAATAACTGTGGTCTTTTGACAACTGTGGCACAGCCGGTAGAGTGAATTTTTCACAGTACAAGAAATATTGTGTGAATTGTAACAGGAAACTGTTGTGATGCCACATTTTGCCATATCACCCACTCCCACTAAAGAATGACAACATTCAAGAAGCACTTATTCAAACTTCAGAGTCCCCAGTAGCTCAACACATGCCAAACGCATTACTGCATCATTTCCTGTGCTATGAACAGAGTGAGGTCCGGTTCTGAGAATGTTCCAAGATTTACTGGGTCAGCTTTGATCCCATTAAAGCTCCACAAACTAACACATACACACAAACTGATTACACAGCAAAAATATGTTCTGCACAAACACACAAAACACTGCTTTTGGGATTAAACTCCAGGTCATGGAGAGTTGAGCTGTTTGCTGCCGTGTTTCCGAGCATGACTGACTGTGTACAAGCACAGAAACAATAATAGAGTTTACAGAAGGATCTGTGAAAGCTATTCTTGCTGACACAGGAGGGAAAGAGGAATAAAGAAGTAGAGGTGAAGAGATGTCAGAGAGAAAGAAATGGCTTTTTAAAAGAAAAAGCACGCCATAAAGGGAAAATATGTCTGCACTGGTCTCCACTGTGATTCAAACTTAGAAATGTACATAATCCAGTTCCTTTAACAGTTTGAGTTAAATGAACTTACAGGTTTTATAGAACACTATTAAACTCAAAATCTGAAGGTAACATAGGTTTACTTTTTAGATGAAAAAAATAACATTTCCCCAGTTACAAATAGATCAACAACCCAAATGTGTGGGTTCAACCTATGTGAAGTTCCTGCTACACATCCAGGTGTTCAGGCAACCTGATTAATAACTACTGGTTCCGCTGACTGGAACAACAGTACTGCTGAAAAGTGCAATCTAGATTTTCAGGGTTGTATTGATTAATTATTATTAACAATTTACAATTATACTGCAAGCAATAATTAATATTCTAATAATACATGAGACTGGCCATCTCGAACACGACAGATTACAATGTATTACAATTAGCTGAGCGTATCTATACCCTCCTGCAATTTAGCACACAGTCGAGCATAATTATGCCACCACATTTTCGCCTGTGTGTAGCAGCAGCAGCTTTCACGCACAGCACGAGTGACTCATGTTATTTTGACCAAAATTGACCCAAGTCAAAACTTTCATTTGCAGCAAAAACATGAAGTGAAATGGATACTCGCATGAAATACAACATGGAGTGTGTTTTTTAGTGTCTGTTGACTAAATAAATGTTGATGACTGAGGGCTTCAAAGGAAAAGATTAAATGTCATCTACCCTCAAACCCACATAGATGTGTTAAATGAAATATCATGTCGACAAAGCATTTCTTACACTAAACTACAGTTAGGGTGATACAGTGGAAATGAAAGATGTTGATCGAGAATGTTGGAAATCATTATCACATTCAAACTCTGCAATGTCTGGCCTGCAACACTCCATGGAATACTTTTACTATCTCTCGCTCACACACTCACACACACACACACACACACACACACACACAAAAATGCAGACAGGACAAGGACACTCGCCCCAAAAACATTCAGTCAATCAATTAGCCCCTGAGCGCTCTATTAACCTCTCTATCAACTGGACAACAGTAAAGGACACTATTCAACCACTCAGTGAAATCATTCAGAATGCTCTACCATTCTATTGCACTGTGGTGTGTCAGAGCACAAACACAGTAAAGAGTCATTGATGACTTTCATGACCTTTAAAACTGCTGTGCGAATAAAGCAGGAGTCTCTGGAGCTCGATGCAAGTTCTATATGTAAAGACAAACCAGATACAAAACTTCTGTCACTGATAACAACTCAAACACAACGATAAGCAACAATATTAGGGGTGCACCATGATCTCAATCATAAGACAAATGTTCATTTTTGACTGCTGTATATAAACACTGCTTATCCAATATTTGAGGACAGTATTGACTCTGCTCCTGAGCAGCAGAATGTTTAGATGATTCTCTGCTGCTGCACTAAATTATCTGAATCTCACTAAGTGTACAGGTTATGTTTCTGTAATGTATTGTTAATCCAAGTCAGGCAAATGGTTTCTAATTTTTTTATTTCATAAATATCTGAAATATATGGGTACTGCCTTTGATATCAGCTGATATATATATGTATATGAAAATCGGGCACTAGCCCACATTTTCCAGATCAGTCTACCACCACATAATGTGAGCCAGTTTAAAGGAAACTTAAAGTCAGCATGAACAAGAAAAGCATATTTTCCTTTCATATGTATTTCAGAACTTCAGTGGTGGTCTCTGAGCTAGCTGTGCTGTAACTCAATGACAGATAGGGGTAACTGAAGAAGGAGCTGGAACATGATATTACTGTACCAGGTCCACTGGTACATGGTGATGTAATCAAAACTCAGAAAACATTTTAGGTGAAAATAAACATTTCGGTTCATTTTGAACGAATTTTGGCCGTTAAATGTGATGATGTGATGAATCAAAATGAACTAACAAGGCAAAATGTTGATGCCAATTTAACTTTAAAAACACTCAAGCAGCGGTTATTGAACTAAAGAGCATTTAATATCCTAATTGTATGCATTTGACATGCAATTTGTTGAATGAACTGAAATGGTGTTTTGTGGCCAGGTTCAGCAGTTCAGCTTAAAAACTAGTTAGTGTTAGCAGTCATTATAAAAAATGGCTTAAGAATACAAAGCCATTGAATTTCACAGAAATTAGTGATCAGCTGCTTTTATAAGCAAAATGAAGCATCAGTCGGTCCCAACAATGTGCTGGAGCTCTTTATAAGGCAGGGCAGTCTAAACTGCTCTCAGACACAGATCAGCTCCAGCAACCCTCGGTCCTCACAGTGAGGAGGAGGGGAGGGGAAGGATAATAAGGAATGAAAATAAGTGAAAAGCTGAATGTAAATTAGAAAGAATGAACAACAGAGAGCATAAAAATACAGCCACTGGAAGAGAAAAAAAGTATTTTCTATGAAAATCTCCTAAATTGGAATTAACATAAGTTTCAACTACTTTTCATGTTGCATTTTTTCCTAAATATGTTCAATTAAACAGTAACTGTGTAATACAATGTGCAGAAGTGTGTTCTCAGTAGGATGTGTACTTATTTTCAACAAAATGTACACGTAAGATCACTTCAGTTTCAAACATTGTCACCACAATTTAAGTAAAATTTTAACTATGTAATAAAAATAACCATTTTATATGATGTGAATAAGCTACACTTTTATAATAATCCATCAGGAGTAAAGCACCTCCTCCACTCTTCTCCCATTTTTAAACTCTGTTTATGTGACATCAGAAGCTGAAAGCACCAGTAAATTAGAACAATTCCCCAAAATAGTTACATTTCTAACCAGCCAAAATGTGTAGGTGAAAAACATATATAGGTACATAGTGTACATATATAGGTCTTGGTGGCATGTCAGTTGCATAAAAGTGGCAGTAAATAACAAATTCACATAGTGTCCACCTACTCACATTTTACGTGCCCCTGTTTAGACCAAAGATGGCTATTTCAAACACAGTGGAAACACCGGCGCTGCAGATATTACAAGCTTTAATATTCCAATTCAAAACAGAGCAACTCCGCAGACCATCAGGTCATTTTGTTACCTCCTGAAAACGCTCCTAAATGTCCCTGAATAGCAAAGTCAGTCAAAAAACAACACCTGCAGTGTCAGGATGCTCATAGCACACAGTAAAAAAAAAAAAGAAAAGTGGATATCATAATTAGAGCCCGACCCATAAAGGATTTTGAAGGCCGATACCGATACAAATATTTGTTGGTTTTAAAATCCGATATATTGCGCGCGTTAATGCCGTTAACGCCAAGATTACAAACGGCGTTAAAAAAATTAATCTATGCCCACCTCTAATACATATATAATTTTTTTTTTTATTTCAGAAACGAGCAACAAAACATTAACAGATTTCCCTAACATTAATTATTGAACACACTTCACCGATGATCTCACTCGCGGATAACTGGTTCTCTCTGCCC
>JBBPDB010000128.1:17583167-17595353 GCA_037974465.1 Brachypetersius altus | reverse complement strand
GAAGGGTGTTTCGTCCGTTTTTATTTTATTTTTGAAATATTCATTTATCGGCCATTATAAATGCCGATACCGATAGTATGGAAACTGACTAATATTGGCCGATATTATCGGCCTGCCGATATATCGGTAGGGCTCTAATCATAATAGCAGTTAACGAATAATGTACTGTGTCTTCAGCTGTTATCCAGCGTAAAGTTTTATCTACCTGATCTCTCTTTCTCTTGAACAAACACACAGCATTCTGTGGCACTTGCATAATTTTGCAAAAGTTACACAACTGCCGGTTTGCAGTTGATCCTCTCATGAAGGTAGAGAAAGGGCCTATCAGAGTCGTATCTGTGGCGACAGTTGGCACTCGCACTCGTCTCACACAGAGGACTGAATCTTGCCATCTTAAGCGGCTTTAGCTCTGTTCTGAAATCAGTCAGTACCAGGCGAGCGCCGCTGGCAGGCCCTGGCCTCTTTAGCCCCAATTCACTTTTGAGCTGGAATAAGTCGCTGCTTTAGAGGAGCATATGGAGAGCTTCCAGCTCAGCACATGACGGATGTTCGGACAGGAGTAGTGTTGTCACATCAGAATGTTCCTAGTGTTTACAGTAAGCACGCAGATTCCATGCCAGTCTACTCTGAAGCAACACTGCATTCCAGTCGTCAGTACAGATCTCACGTTGTTTGGAAATGAGACAAGAGCTTATTTTCTTGATCTTCACTGCAAGAGCCTAATAAGCAGGGCCTTATTTCAGATGCCTTGATCATAACACCATCAAAAATCCTTCTGGTTGTGTGGTTAATGTTGCACAAGATAATTCAGCTGTAACAACTTGTCCAATCTTAAGACTAAATTACAGCATCAGTAGAGGAAATGCCATTAGTCTCTTTCAAGGCTTCATCTGGGTCAGAAAACTAGCCTTAGCATATTCAATTTTTTTTCCTGCTCTCAATCCAATAAACAGTGGTATATTGACAGTGATGAAGGTAAGGAGGCTTGTTAACCCGGTAACAGTCTCCAGTGACCGTACTTCATTCACCATTCACTGTTTAAAAATGCAACTTCATGCTTTCCATAGGAGGAAATTAGTATTTCACACATATGAATGAACTTCTAAACATACAGGATGAAGAGTGTGGGGTATTGCATACAAAAAGGCTCCTGTAATGATGGACACTTTTGTACATTCTCGGTTTCACACATTAGATTAAGAGGCTTCGGGTCTCAGGGAAAACTCAGGGAAAACTTATGTCTCAGCTCTCATGAAATCTGACAACAGCAGAATAAGCAGTAGCTTACGACAAAGTTTGTTCGTGCTTGCTAGACTTATGTTTCAAATTTGAATGAACAAATATAATGACTACATCTACGTTGAATAATCCATGACTATGGCTGGGAGTCATGAGGAGTTTTTGTGTATGACATGAATGTGCTGAACAGGTTGTTGACTGGTGCTGGTTGCTTTCAAACTTTGCTGAAACAACACAGCAGCATTAAAATATCTACAAAGCACACTAACAGTTTCCTTGATTTCAATTTCTTTACAGCCAAGTTGGTTAATTTATTTATTTCTAACCTAAGGCTTTGACATAACTTTAATCTAGTCTTGCAAGGTTGAAGCATGCTGTTTACATGACGCTTGAAAAAATGAGAGGAGTATTATTAGTGTACGATTTGTAGTACTATGACAGCATTACTCATATCCATGCAAACTCATTCTTTGTATTGGTGCACTGATACACCCCTGAAAAAGACAAATATACCAAACTGTATAATAATGTTGTTCTACGTGACATGCATACTACATCCATTACAGTGATCAAGCTGCTTCATTTCTACAGTTGCACTAATAAGAAGATTCCAGTCCTTCATTGCGACAATACTCTTGGTTTAGGGATTAAATACACATTCCGGTATCGTGATTCATGACAATCCTAATCAGACACTTCAGTCATGACCAGAGCTGCGGAAAGCCCTGGTCACTGTAAATGTAAGAATCTAATTTCTTGTGCTAAACACACCAGATGTAGGCACAACTTCACTCCCTCCCCCATCTCTCCCAGCAGGCGCAAAAAGCAAGTGTGTGTGAACTCTGCCCTCTGGCTCTGTCTGTTATACACAATGACCACTAACCCCTTGCATACACATACAAATCACAAAAAATTTGTGAAGCTGTTCGCCCCGTACCTGTACTCTGGCTCTAATGTCACTACTTTAGAACCACAGCCATTCACACCCTGCAGCTGAGTCAATGCTCTAACAAACCGGGGACAATGACATGACAGAGCAGGACTGCTGTCGCAGCCATTGTCCAGCTGTCTGTTCATGAAAGCTGTCTCACTCCTTAAAAGGTCAAAACAGCCTGAAAAAGTGCTAAATACATAAAGAGGGAGGCTCTCAGCGGGCCAGAGTCTATAATATAACTCAGAGCAATCTGGCACCTTTTACATTGATGCAGTGTAACGGTAATGTACCAACACTGTAGGCCTCTCACAATAAGTTATTGTGAGTGTTGTTAGAGGAACTGAGGAAGGACTGTGGCAGAAGAAGGTGTGAAACCACTCACACTAAATGAACTGAATAGGCTCTTTCTATCAAAAGAATCAGTTCATTCCCGCAGACTACCACCATACCCTCATTCGTGCTAATAGGTGTTGTATGTCAGGTAACATAATTTAAGAGTGAATGTCACTTAACCTGCTTTAAAAACAAGCAATGCCGTCATTAACACACTGCCTTTATGTTATTGCACAATATCCTCTCACATCACAAAGAACAGCAGTATTATGGCCCAAGACTTTCAAATGCAGGGGATCATTAATTTGGGGGCTTTTTAACAAAACTATAAATACAGGTAGGAAAGCATAGAAGTGTATGTACGTATATGTTCGTGTGGACAGCTCTAGGTCAGTGGGTCTCCAGGGGTTGTTTGGGATCCACTGCTCTGGCTCATCAGTGCCTCAAAAGAATGTTTATTTTACACACTACACTGATCCTGGAGAAAATTACTTTTGTCCTCTGCATGCAACCCATTCACTTAGTGAAGCAGTGGGCTGTCAACAATGGTGCCCGTGGAGCAGTGTGTGGGGGCCGTACCTTGCTCAGTGGTGCCATTTGTATTCCTAGGATTCAAACCCACAGCCTTCCAATACCTAGGGTAATTCCCTAACCTGCTGTCCCATATGCATTTTTAAAAGGCACGTTACAGCACATGTACTACCAGTGATGCTATAGCAGGCAAAGGATGTGTCCTGTGTTAGCCACTCCTTTAATGTGACAAAATTCGAGATGCTGCAAAGTCTACCTCTAGTTACACTAATCCCATGAGGTGTTTTAGGAACCAGGCTCTACTTTCCTACCTCTAAAACCATGTACTTCTGTTCAGAGACACTGTTTTTGCTTCTAGGACCACTGAGTGCTGAAGTTCTCTGAGGTCTGGGTGAATCCCTCTTCTTCCTCTCGGAGCTGATCGGCCCTGAACCTTGCGCAACATCCCTCTCACCACCACGCCGGTCACCCAGAAAATACCCTTTTAACACATTAACATTGACCTGATTCACAAAATCAGACGGAGGGCTCCTTTATTCGAGCTTTAAAACAAAAACAGAGACACAGAGAGCCAACACGCAGCCACACAATCCTGAGATCTGGACAAAGACGTTAGCTGCCGGAGCTAGCTGAGCATGAACGTTAGCCTGCAAACAAAAGTCCGTCTCCCTCCTGTTCACCACCACGTAGAGGAATACTCTCCATTGTATGTGATTTATCTAATTAATACGGCTTTAAAAGAGGAAAACAGATCGGTTAGACCTTTGGGTTTATTTCTAATTCGCATTTACAAAGTATTTACCCCCCCAGACCCGCCCCGAACACGCTAGGAATAGTGCCTACATAACTATGTATGTGTCTATACTCTGGAGGTAGTGTGGAATAACAGGGTAAAGAAGTCGACTTTTTGGAAAAACAGAGAGGGAGAAGACAGTGTTCATGTAACTCAGACAGGGTTCCTCAGAGCAGGTTTAGCTGCGGACTAACCGTGGGGACTGAAAGAGAGGTGAAGTTTTACAACTGTCTGTGAGCCGTCCAAGATGACATGGTTCAGAGTGTGAGGGGTAAACAGAGGAGGAGATTGGGGGTCTGTGGAGACAGGATTAGGCCGCAGCTGAAGCCTGCAGAAGTGCTGTCTGGAAAGAGCTGGTCTCTGGGAGGGGAGGATAGGAGTGGGCTGGGACGGACAGGAAAAGGGGGACCAGCACAAGCAGAGTCGTAGCTGTTAATAAACAATGAGAGCGGAGTGTGTGTTTGAGTGCATGTGTGAATTGTTGTCTGTCCCTGCTGTCCTCCTCACCATAAAGTCGCTGCCGAAGTTGTCCTCTCCTCTCTGATCCCCTGTCCTCATGGCGTGAACCTCCTGAATGAACTTCCTCAGGATATTCGCCTGCTCCATCCTCACGCTCCCTGAACACTGCTGCTCCCACGGCCAACTATCCCCAATGCAAAAAACGAAGAATATAGAAAATAAATTAAATAAATATCTTAAAGAAAGAAAAAAATCCTCTTGTCAATTAGTCCAACATGGTTTATCGCCCCATGCTTCTCTTTCCGATGAAGAAAAAAGAAATAGGAAACAAAACAGGTATTCCAAACGGGTTACAGTCTCTAAAATCCCCCAGACAGTTAATTTAACTTCTTTGATTGTTTCTTTTTATATTTAAATATAAAAACAAACGCCGGCTCGCCCCTCCCTGTCTCCACAGTGCCACATTAACAACTCAACTCTGGAACAAAACTGGCTGGATCACACGACTCCGCCCTCCAGTGTGAATAGCGCGCTGTGATTGGATACAAACCAACAGCAGTACATCTTTGATTGGACAAACTGCATGTCAGTCAAATGGAGCGATCGCTTTCAGTCGCTAGCGTGAAACCGCAGGCTGTACATCACGTGATCGGCATTGTGAGTTTCTCATTGGTTGAAACCCACAAGCTCCTCCCACATGGATTCCACTCGTGTTTGGGTCAGGTCTGCCCACTGTTAGGATGACGTGTGGATGTTCAAGAACCCCCCAAAAAGTCTCACTCTTGATGATATTAATACTTGTGAGCCAGAATTAGGTCACGTTTATAATAATTGCGCAATTTTCAGAGAGAAGGCTCTTACAGGGACGTTCAGGCTGAAATCCTCAGACTAACTCTGAGATATGTTTCTCAGAAAGTTAACAAGAAACGGTTGGGAATTAGTTGCATTTGCTGAGAACAGTCTCTCACTTTGAGGAGCTGTTTAGTGACCAATCAGAAATTCAGAGATACTCTGGACCAAATGGCTTTGTGAGTGGTACTCCAAAGGACATGCACTACATAGACAAATGTAATGGGACAACACTGTTTTCCAAGGTTTGGGCTTATTTCCAGTGACTTAGAATCTGAACGCTTCAGTAAATCAAGACATTTGGGACAACACCTTGCTTTGTGAACACAGTTTGGGGAGGAACATTTTCGATTCCAGCATGACTGTGGCCCAGTCCATAAAGCAAGCTTCATAAAGACCAGGCTGGATGAGTTCGGTGTAGATGAACTTAACTGGCCCACAAAGAGCCCTGACCTCAATCCCATCTACACCCTTGGGATGAACTGGAATAGAGACTGAAAGCCAGACTTTCTCGTCCAACATCAGTGCCTAACCTCACAATGCTCTAAAGAATGAATGGGCACAAATTCCCACAGAAACACTCCAAAATTTTGTGGAAAGCCTTCCAAGAGGAGTGGAAGCTGTTATAGCTTCAAAGTGGGGGACCAGTTCCATATTATAGTCTATGCACCTAAATGCAATGTCCCTGTTGGTGTAGTCATCAGGCGTCCCAATACCTTTGTCCATTGTTGCAATGAAGACATTGTATCAACTAATCCAAGGAACCTCAGGGCATTAACACAAAAGTCAACTAGTCGACTACAGAGGCATGATTCGACGCCCCCTGAGAGAAGTCTTTTCTCTGTCTCTCTGCACTTGCCTGTGTACGCAATGCAATCTCTGCCTCTGATTGGTTTACAATGACACACGTTCCTTGGTTTAACCAATTATTATAGTCCCTTCATAAAAGGGGCGGTACTGATGGCGCGAGGGGAATCTAAACACAAGACCACAACAAGACCAGAGATGACAGACACACATCACATGTGGAGACACACAAACAGCTCGGAGACCTGCACAACCTGCAAGTCAGTGATAAAATACAGTAACAGTACCAGTGTTCTGCATCTGAAACGGCTCCGCTTGCTAACATGACTAACGCTAGCACTGCGGGGAATCATCCTGCCCTGGCTTAAACTGTTCCCACTCGCAGTTGTACACTTAAATTTACCAGACAATTCAAGGTAGCAGGCTTTGTTTTGTTTAATTGTCATGTTGACTGTTAATGCTACAGAGAATTTTAATAAAAGTTGCTCTGTGTTGGATGCCTGTGTTCCTCCACTATGTATATATATATATTTACCACACAATGGAATGAGGGGAATAAACCATGTTTTCCCTCTTATTCCATTGAAAGCTTAGCAGCAAGAGCTTTTTAAAGAAAATATTAGCTCACAAGAAGTGCTTCTGGCTTGGTTTTACAGGAAAATCAGTAGATTCAAACCTCTAAACTGAGTCATCACCACACAAGAGCTAAATGGAACCTTATTCATCAGTAATTCCCCTCGGCCGCCTCAAGACCCCCTTAAGTAGAGCTGCGCTTGAATCAGACTCAATAAGGAACCAGTAACAGCGCTCCTGGTTCCCCAGCCTCTGTCAATGGCAACAAAACGCCCCATTCAGGTCAGTTTGTGGGGGTGTGCTGGACCAAGCTGTCAAAGAGCCAGCTACCAGTTGGGCAAAAGCACTGGGCCCTCAAAGAACCAAAAGTGCGGGCATTAGAATTCAGACAATGGACTCGAACACTTCAGGCCTGAGATTTAAAGTAACCTTGCACTTCTCCTTCACACTTTTCTCTTTTTTGTTGTTACTTATGCCGTCTACAATTTCTAAACCAACGACACAGTGAGAGGTTTCGTTAAAGTTTTACTAAGAAATTGTTAAATTTCAAAATAATGCACCTGAATCAATATTAAAATACTTCATGTAATAATAAATGGACTCCTTATCAGTTAAAAATAAACTATAATCTAGTCTGCATGACACAATTTCAAAGTAAAATGCTTGACAAAGGTATGTCTGTATAGTAGATGCTCAGTTGTTTCCAAATTCACTTACACTGACTGACAAACTTCCTATTGACAATGTGTATGGGCTTCTAACAGTTTTGACAGCATTAATTTGGCATGCTGGAGCTGGTCATGGTGGCCTGTAGAAACTTAGGGCTTTAATATCTACTGCACAGGCTCATAACCCTCAGGCTGAGACCAGCACTGAGATGCAGCTGACACAATATGCTTGAACCTTATGTGGGGGTGCTTTTACGCTCTCTCTCTGTTTCTGTCTCTATCCATTTCTTTCTCTCTCTCTCTCTCTCTCTCTCTCTCACTCGCTCGCTCTCTCTTTCTCTCAGTGTGCCTCTGCTCCTGCTGCTGAATTCACAGTTCAACAGAAACAGGTCAAGCAGTAAAAGCTTCCATCTTAAGCACACAAGCCCTGGTGCCCCCAGATACACACATCACACTCAACCAACACAGGGTCTATCCATCCTGCTCTTCACTCAGAGAGATCCAGCGCTCTAGCTTGACTTACGCCTGTTTTAGGAAGACTTCAGGATGCTGGAAGGAGGCTGACATGTTTGGACACTTCTAAAATGCCTGGATTTTGCCAGCTAACAAATTCTGGTCAGCACACGGCCATACACACATACAGACAGATGAAAAAAAAGGCATCCAGCATGTGCTACAGACATCAAACAGCGCTGAGCGAACTGTTATCCTATACTTTATACGCACAAAATAATAGATCTCCAACTCTTGCTCTTTCTTTGCCAGGTTGTGAGGACTCAGTCCACAAAAATAAAAATAAAGATTCAGTAAAGCGTTTTTTCTGAATCATTTAAAGAGGAAATTCCTAACCGTTTCCAGTTTTGAGTAGTTATTATTTTATTGTTGGCCAATCAAAGTAATCCCCCGCTATTCGGGGTTACGTTCCAAGAGCACCCACCTATGGTCAAAATAATGCCTTAAAATGCCTATTTTTACAGTGTATACCAGTTTAATACATTACCCTTAAAGAAAATGTAAAGATGAACCGTACTGTACTCCTGCAGTGCTAGAATGTAAATACCAATGTTACTGCTGTACAGACTGCACTTCATACACGGGTGTTTTCTTTGGTATGCCTGTCGTTTCATTTTGTATAAGTAGGATAAATACAGCATTAATATAATGTATTTTTTATTAATAAAAAATAGAGTAAAATGTAGGAGTAATCACCAATCATTTTTACAGTTCAATAATTTACTGTTCGTCCAGCAGCGAGTTATATTGTTTTAATAACTGGCACTAAAATACATGAAGAATTATATATTGCCACAAAATAAAATATTGTATCTGCTGTTTTTCCCAAAATTATTAGTTCATTTCTAGGAAAAAATGACTGAATCTGAAACACTTTCATTCCATTTTTAATTCAGCTTAATACATTACCCTTAATGAAAATGTTAAGAGAGAGTAAGAGAGAGTGAGAAAGAGAAACATAGAGAGAGAGACAGAGACATGAGACAGGGAGAGAAAGAGGTTTAAATAAGGCAATCCACACGGTCCGTGAGAGAGAGAAAGAGAGAGAGAGAGAGAAAGAGAGAGAGAGAGAGAGAAAGAGAGAGAGAGAGAGAGAGAGAGAGACAGCGAGAGACAGAAAGAGAGGTTTAAATACGGGCAATCCACGCGCTATAAAAATAGGAGCGCACGAATTGCCGGTCTGCCCCCTCCGAAGAATATTTGCAGGTTCTGCGTTGTTTTGGAGAAAATGATCAGTTTCGTTCTCAAAAAAAATGTGTGTGTGACTGGATCCGCGAGTCCTGATCCGCGTAAAACTGGGGAATTACTGTACAACATGTAAATGACTGATTTCTGATATCTTCATGGATTTTGTTGATCAAATATTTACTCACTACTGGCTACACTTTTAAAATACATTAAGAATCTAACAATGTAAAGTGCAATATAAATCAAATGTATTGTTATTATTATTATCTTAAAAGTTATCCGTTCACATATCTTTTCATTTTCAGACTGGAAACAGAGATTTATTATTATTATTTATTATTAGATGATCTGGTCAGTTTCTCCCTAAACCAGAAACGTTGAATTGGAATAGAACAGCCATGCTTCCCCACTGTGTGTGTTTGTGTGTGTGTGTGCATTGTTGACAGACTGCTGTACCACAGTGATGTGGGGTAGGCCAGCCTGTGGCCCATTTAGTGAGTAACAGTGCTCCACCCATCATTATACCAAAGCATGCACACACATACACACACAGGCCCTATCCTGCACCACTGCTTTGCATGTGTGTGTGTGTGTGTGTGTGTGTGTGTGTACTGTTTTCAGGTCTGGGTAAGACCCCCTGCCCCTTAGAAGTTAAACATAATGCAATAAAACACACAAACAATAATCTGTTTGTCTGGAAACCAAAGAAACATCAAGGCATGCTGGTGGGACTTATGAACTGAATGTAAAAATGTAATAATTATAATGTAATACAGTCATTGATCATTACGACTCATGGAATGAGTAAAAACTATTCAGTAATATTCTTGCCCTTTGAAAGAAAGTGCACTACACATAAAGACTCTATCTCTAAATCAGTTTTCTAAAAGAACTGTCTTAACACTACATTTGTTTATTTAACTTAAAGGCTTAAATCATCATGTGTACCTTCCATAAAGTTTTCTGATTCTGATTCATGCAGTGTTCCCTCTATCATAGGGAGAAGTGGTTGACGGTGAAATTAATTCATTAATAATATAATAGAATTAATTAATATTATTTTACCTCACTTCTATTGCAGGTGATCAAAACTCAGTAGACCTTTTAGAGGCAGGAACAGTGCATCGTATTTTATTGGGGGGGTTATGGTAAAACAAGAAATTTGTGTTTTAAATGGCTGGAAACAGTTTATGCTAAACCCTCATAAACCGGAATTGACATAAAAAACTAAAATATTCATAAATGCATATCTGTGTGTTGGTGTTAAAGAGGAATTCCAATGATTTGTCCAGTTTTCTGCATATATATTGATGAGAGGTTTGAAGTAAATTCCACAGGGGCCCTGGCCTACGCTTGTATACATTAACAATGGCATAAGATTGAAAAATCTATTTTCTCTTAACTTAATCCTAATCCTGATGATTATAATATGCAGAAATGTTGAAAAATCACTTATTCGAATAAAAATGTAGTACACACACTTTACTAAAATTTCAAAAGGTACCAATATATGGAAACTAAGATGGGAATTACAGCCAATTTTCAATATGATTTACATAAATCCTCCATGTTTTACATAAAGCTGCTTTTTGAGCAGCCAATCAGAACTGAGGTTGTTTACATATATCAGTCTTAAAAGCACAAAATCAATGGATACAGAGGTTAAAAATGGGAATGTAACCGTTTGGTACACAAAACCACACAAATATATCATAGTGGACCAAATGGGAAAGAAATGTAATACAATATATATGTAGAATAAGTGCTCTCTAATCTGCACGTCTGTAATGTGTAATATGGAACCCAGTACTGTATGTGTGTACATGGCAGTGAGATGGAATGTATAGGGTGGTGTGGTGTGTAAGGGTGGGTCCTCACGTCTTTGGCTGAAGGAATGCTCTGAGAGGGGAAAGCAAGAGCAAGCAGCTGAGACAAAGGAATGCACTCCAACAAGCCCTAACACAGCCTGCACTCCTCCACACACACACACACACACACACAAATATATATAAACACACTCACATCAAGGTTATGCAACGCCGTGGACCAGATCCACACAGATACAACACATTCTTTCTGTGTCCACCTCAGGCTTTGAGTTTGCTTTAGCAGAGCAGGTACAAACCTGCAGCTGCTGATTTCAGTTCTGTCTCCCTCTCTTGCTCTTTTCCTGGAGTTCTACTCTCTTGTTAAACACATGCAGTCATCGCTGCAGTGAAATGCTAAGTGTGGGATGGCCTGTGCTAAAATAACTGCCCTCCAGCAACACAATGCGATACACAGGAATGTCTCGACATGTGGCAGCTGAAAGAGCAAACTGATCTCTGGGCATTTTGGGGCTTCAGATGTGCTTTTCATTTTCCCACATAAACAGACCTTGATGTTTTTTTTCTCACCATTCCTGTATGTAATGCCTCACCAGGCCTTTACTCACAGAGGAAAGATTGTTTTTCTCAAGGAAGGTGCAGCTTTTATTGGTTTTTGGCAAAATAAAACATGAATCTCTACATCAAAAATAATTTGATATGTCAATATGTTGGCAATACTGTTGTCACGTAACAATGATTTTGAGGGTTAACGAGTCGGTAGTAACCCTATATATAAGTGATGCTTTAGAGTGTTTTGAAAGAACAAGCGGCAGAGGTTGGATGGGTGGTTTTCTTGACATTCATTCAGAAATTAGTATTGGCTGTGAAGGCTGGGGAGTGGATGGTACATTGAGGACCTTCAACAGTGTTTATATAATAAATTGCTATTTCATGATACAGGCTGATCAACTTTTATTAATGCAAACTTAAGTATCATCTGACATGATATATCTGGAAAGCATTGTGATATTACCAATACCACCCAGCACTAGGAAGTCATGTCACTGTTTGTGATCACAGAAGGCCTCAGTGTTTCCATGTGGTGTGGATGTGTGTGCTGCAGGCTGTAAATCATGCCTTGGGGAATAATGAGATGGCCAGTGCCGCAACATGCTGTGAGTAACCCTCTCCTCAGCAGACTCCAAGCTGCCTGGCTCCAGCCTGCCACTGTCCCCTACATACCAAATGATATGTCTCTCTCTTTCTCTTTTTCCAGAATTACCGCATGCACCCTTAGTTGAGCTTCCCACTTTACTCTGTTCCCCTTTGAGCCACACCAGAACGGCCTGTTAGATTTAGCCGCCACAGTAATTACATTCTTGTAAATGTGTGTGTGTGTGTGTGTGTGTGTGTGTGTGTGTGTGTGTGTGTGTGTGTGTGTATGTGTGTATGTGTGTGTTTGTTTTTTTCTTTTTTCTGTCTTCCTCCCCA
>JBBPDB010000128.1:17551698-17567267 GCA_037974465.1 Brachypetersius altus | reverse complement strand
GTATGTATATATATATATATGTATGTATATATATATATTTATATATATGTATGTATATATATATATATATATATATGTATATATATATATATATATACTGGTTTACACATATATAAAAAAATATATATAATGACATGTCCTTGCACACCAGTATATATATATATGTATGTATATATATATACTGGTTTACACATATATAAAAAAATATATATAATGACGTGTCTTTGCACACCAGAGTCACTTTTCCTGCCAACACCTGTCCTCATTTCCACGGCCATGCCCCTGTGCGGCTTTTAGCCGCCACCGGCCACGCCCCTCTTCACGGAGACCACGCCCATCCGCACTGTCAATCTACTGAGACCACGCCCCTTGTGTGGAAGTGGAGGTGGTTGTGTGTCGGAGCGTCTGTGTGTTCGTGGCACTTTGGCGTTTCTGGTATTTGGACTCACCCTTTCAGCTTTCTTCCATAACTGTGCGTTCTGTGTGTTCTTGGAACAGATTCATGTAAACTGATTGTGTAGCGGAGTAAGGTAGCTGAGCTGTGTGAGGTTAATGTTGCTCAGGATCAGTAACTTGTTAGCTAGATAGCTTAGCCTTGCCTAGCAGTCGAGCATGTTGGTGTAATAATGACTTTTTCTGGGTGAATAGTTGATAAACGTGCCAGACATAAACATGGCCGTGGGTATGTATAAAGTTGGTTATCTCACAGGGTGGCTGAAATGTTCTAGAGCTGTGGACCTGATGTGAGATATCTGACTTAATATCAAAGCTGCTGGGACTTTGGCGCCCAGCTGCTTCTTCAACTTGGGGTCATTTTAGTGTGGAATATATAGTTTAACACTTCAGCCGTGTTCAGGTGCGCTTTCTTTTACTATTTTGTGGTTATTCAGTTTTCTAGCAGCTTCTGTTCCCAGAGACAGGAGCTATGTGCGACATGTTGCTAGTTACACTGTTAAGAGTCTCTTTCACAGCCAGACCAGTGACCGTAGCTTAAATAGAAATAGCGTCTTAAATCTGTATAGCCAAGTTAGTTGAGATTTCTTTGTTCAGTTGTGTAACCATTTTTCTTGTGTTTTAGGTGTTTGAATGTCATACCTGACACACCTGTCCTCACAGGGAAACACGTGATTTGCAAAATGATGAGAGCTGGAGGTTGGATTTATTTTTTTATTGACGTTCATGTGATGTGTATAAAGTAAAGAGTAGTGGAGCTGTTGGTGTTTAAGTTCAGTATCTTTGTGTTCTACAGGAATCCTGAAGTTGGCAGCCTTGGTTTCTGTCTTTGTCTTTGCAGCATTCCTGGCCTTTGAGCTCCTAGAAATCAACTTCGACTTTAGTTTGCCCCACATGTTTGGTAAATATAGCCCACTCCCGATCTTTTTTCTTTATTGTATAGTAATCCTCAGCTTTGGAGGGTTTCACGTTGTCTCTGATTTATTTTCTCTGACTCCTGATACAGCTTAAAAGCTAGCATCCTTCATGAGCTGTCGTTTTTAGGTATGTCAGAGAAGAGTAAACGTTGACAGGTGCAGTTGTGTGAAACAGAGGTTATGTACTCGGTTTCGCACAATTTAAGTAACTTTTGGCAAACTCATTGAGGTTGGCTGTTAAGAGGAGAAAAATATATTCTTTTTTGTACTAGATACTGTTATTTCACACAATCTTCTTTTAAAAAGAACATTTCACAGATTTCTCATTTTTCTCAACAGCAAGATCTGCACCCACAGAGGATGGTCGTGAGTATACTGCACCTACCTGTTGAGTGAATTACTAATTAAAAATAAATGATGACTCAATCTTAGCAACTGTGTTTACAGTTTCTTTAGTGAGTTTTCTTACTTACTTCCACTTGCCAGACTTTTTTCAGGTTTATCAAGTCATAAGGTACATAAGATACATTTTTGGACCTTTTGTCAAAGATGTTTACATGGTTTATGTGAAGGAGAGAAAAACAACATAATAAGACCAAACTTGTCTGTTCGGTTGATAATTATACTTTGTATATTTTTCTTGCCTCGTTATTCCCATTCCTGGACCAATCAGTCTACATATTCTTATGCTTGCTCTAAACCTGTCCACCTGTTTTCAAATCTGATGACGTTTGAACATAGTTTCATTGTTAAGGACAGAAGAGGGCTGCAGGAAGTGGAACTAGGTTTCCTTATTCAGCATAGTTATTTAGCTGGATTGGGTGTGGTGCGTAATTGTTTGCCTTTTTTATTAGGCCTTTTGTATGATTTCTTGCACATGTTCTTTTTAATTTCCCTGCAGTTCTGATGTGCGTGATCGAACATAATCCTAGTTCAGATCAGGGGCCATAGTCTTAAAACTTGACAGAGGAGGAGAGGATCTTAGATCAGCACGGTTGCTGTGAGAAGCTTCTGAAAGATGGGCTGTGTCCCTGGAGTTCTACCTTCATACACAGTTCAGTGTTTGATTTGTATTATTGACGTGTCACCTGCACACCTTTTGTGCGTTGAGTAACAGACTAGGCAGGGCAGCGGTACTTTAGTTTAAGGAAGTTACTTTAAGGAAAAAGGTTCTATGTGATTAAATGGAGGAAAATGTTCTATGTGTGTTTGTATAAATGTTAAAGAAAGATGAGCCAGTTTACATTCATTCTCCGCAGCTACAAAACAAACACGATTTAAATGCGGCCTGTCGAAGCCATGTCCTGAAGGCCATTTCTACTTCAAGATCGCCAGTGGAGCTGCAAGTGTAGTTGGACCCAAAATGTGCCTGGAGGACAATATGTAAGGATCTCCATATTTTTTTTTGCCTCTGCATAACTTGTTCCAACTGCACTGTTAACTGTAGCTATTTTATGCTATGTCTCTTTCAACTGCTCACAGTTTTGGCCAAAATGGTCTCATGTGACTGTACAGGCTAGTTTCAGTCCAGTGGCCAGGTGCTCATGATTTCTTGCGATCATCTTTTGGAAAGCCTTCCTGCTATCCTTGAAGCGTGGAAGCATGTGATTGTTAAGGCAGAATTCACAGCTCACCCCCCTTACTGGGTGTAGGGGCATAATAAACATGTATTCATGCTTATTTTTAACTGTGCCTCTTACAGCAGAAAAGTATGACTTAGGAAAATATAGTCTTTTGATGATGATTAATGACAATTTAAAAAAGAAAAATGAAAAAGAACAAACTAATCTTTCCAGTTTACAGTTATGTTTGCCTTTTTATTGCTGCTTGAGAGCCTGTTAACAAGAGTTTTAAAGTCTGTCTCTCTGTGGTACGTGTGATTTTGAGAAGAACACATGCTCTTTTTTCAACTTTGATAGTTTAATTTTATTTAATTACATTTCTGTCCTCAGATTGATGAGTGGAGTGAAGAACAATGTAGGGAGGGGTATGAATGTAGCTCTAGTTAATGGTAAGGCTCAGCTGTTTTATTACTCAAGAATTGAAACGTCATCGTTGACAATCAGTAATGCATTCAATTTAAATGTATCACAGGAAGGACCGGTGAACTCATTAAGACTGAATTCTTTGACTTGTGGGCTGGAGGTAAGCATTTGTTTCCAGCTTTCTTTCTCAGACCATTAATGGGACACTTCATGTCAAAGCAGATAAAGTTTTCGCAGCTGCATCTCAGACTTTTTCAAAACATCCCAATATCCTGAATGGGTCAAAAATCCCTTTACATTATTTCTGTTGAAATCCTGTTTCATGTTGTTTTTTCAACTCTTGAATTATTTCATTTTTATAGCCTCAGTAACAGCTTGCAAATCCATGTTTGGGCATAAATATCTAGTACGATTCCTAACCTCACCAAACTTTGTAGGATGGGAGATAAATATGTTTCCTGAACGGCAAACACTTTAAAAGCCTGTGCCATTTTGGCACTGGATTTGAAAAAGTGTTCATATTCATAAATTCATAGCTGTGAATATGGAGTGAATTATAAACCCACTATTTTAAATAGTGTTTTTCCATTTTTCCTGGATTGGAAAACCATGGTTATATAAACATTTGTTCACCTCTAGGAAAATCCGTGTCTTCCCTTATTTCCTGTACTTGTGTTACACACCTTCTGAAATACTGATTTGGATTAAAGAAATTTTTAAAAATGTTTTAAAAAAGTGTCCCTCTCTTGGTACTAGACAACTCCTGTCTGCCCCAACTGCTGAAGCCTGGTGCCAGAGCGCTGGAGACACTCAAGGTTAAAGAGTCCCCACAAATCAGTTTGCCCCAGGTCACAAAGATAAAAAGACAACTGGTAGATACCAAACAAGATATCCACTTAAAATGTTGATACTGTTCAGGAGAAGAAGGACAGTGTGAAGACTGGGGTGTGAGTGCTATAAAGAGTGAAAGCAAGAAGTTTACCAGGGAGAGAATCCCTCAACACACAGCCTTTTATGTGGAAAACCGTTGAGAGTAAGATCAATAAAATAGAGTACAGCGGCAAACAGTAGAAACCAGTAAAATAGAATAAAATACTAGAAATATAAATATGGACCTCTGTATTCTAAAATATATACAATAATCCCCAGTTTTACGCGGAACAGCATTTTTCTGAGAACCAAACTATATTACTGCCTCCAGTCCAGCGGTAATACACTGAAAAGTTGTCAACTGCCATAAAAAGTAGTCTGCTGTAGCATGACTGCTCCATGTCTTGTCCTTGTATGTCTTGTCCTGAGTTATCTCAGTTTATTTAGTATTGGTAAGCTGTGCCCTGTCTAAACATGTGCATTGAGTTATTTCAACATTTCTATTGTGTACGAGAAAGGCAGGGATTACTGTAAATATGTATATGTAAACTGTATGTAAACTGTGTGTAAACTAAGTGTAGACTGAGGCAAGTTGTATCTATGTATACAATGACATGCATGGATTAAAGATTTCTGTTGCTAATCCGTCAACAGAGGGCACTAAAGGTCAATTGTGAGAGGTGGTATGGGCCCACGACACAGAACATTAGGTAAAAAAAAAATATTGCTTTAATATTTCCCTGTATATGTATACAGTAATCAGTATACAGTAAGTAGAACAATCTTGATGCTCAAATCCCCACAATAACGCAGAAACAGCAAATATCCTTGCCCTTTTTTTTGTGGCAATAAATGTTTTTTCTGGATGTTTTCACACATGAGTACCTGTTCACTTCGCTGTGGTGTCCCAATACTTCAGTCCCGCGACCTTCGAAGTTGCATATACACATGTACACTCGGCGGGCACTGACACTTTAAAGTCCACGGTTTGGTAGATCTCCAGGGAGCCCTTGTTTGTATTTTTAGCCCGAGTAGATCAGGTTTTATTCCCCGAAAACAGTGAGCTGGAGCGCATTCAGACACGTGTCCGTCTTTAAATGCGGGTGTAAACTTTTGTCCCGCAACCGTCCAAGTCGCATCTATCGTCAGGGAATTTAAATTCAAGTACGGAATTTTTAAATGACTAATATTTAGGTTTTTTTTTTTAACCAAAACACAACATGGTTTTCACTATATGTGAGTGCTCTTGGAACGTAACAGAGTGGATATATAAGTAAATGTACGAACACTAGATACATACACATGCAGGTACACAATGGAGTGACAGGCATTGACAATAACAATAGAAATGCACCAGAAAAATTGCACTCAAGTAAGATTTGGGGCCCAAACAGTTCATACACACACTTTGTATTTTTAGATTCTTTCTGTTTTGACAATGAATGAACACACTTTGATGCTTTGCTGCCCACAGTTTTTAAACATTATGCATGATTTTAGCAAGTTTGGTCAGTTGTTCACATACCATGCAGTTTAAAAAATGTGTGAAAAGGATATCGGGAATGAATAAAAAATGCGGAAAATAATTTTAGCCCGCATAACGTGATTTGCGATGTGCATAACGTGAGAAGATGCATCATGTGATAAAAGTTTCTGTTGTGTGTGAGACTTGCCAACATATCTGCAGTTTGGAGTTACTTCAGACTCAAAGAAGAAAAAGCCATGACTGCTAAATGTATTGGGACACCTTGCAAGACATTTCTAACGACCCCTCATATTTCCAGAATAGCCCCGGCGATCCGGCGTTGCATTGTTCACCTCACCCTGGTGTCCCATTACTTTCGTCCGAGATGAACGGTATAACTTCGGATCTCTCAGGGCTATTATGGGAAATGAGGGGACGTTGGAAAGTTCTGGCGAGCCCTTACTAACTGTGACGTTTCACATTTAGAGTGCAGGATATATTTTTCATATTTAACACTTAGATTTAAGATCATTTAGGGCAAATCCGCCATGTTGATGAGGGCATTTCACAGCATGCAGTCCATCCCCCTGCTAAGTAACAGCCAATTGTAAACGTGCAGGGCGTGGCCAATAAGCATTTCTCGCCTTTTGTAGAAGTGCTACATTAAAATCCCATATTTAGAGTCTCTGCAACATTTAGATTTAGAGCGCATTTAATTGCACTAAATTATATAAATTATCTAAATTTGTTGAGTTGTTTTAACAAATGGCACCCCACAGGGGACATCTTATTATAACATGTTCTCTGTGCAATGTTTCTCCCTTATTATATTACAATGATGTCTTTTGCATTTGTGTGAAGGTATATAAAAAGTATCCAGAGATTTTTTGAAAGCATTATTTTTTGTTTTCTGTTTAAAAAAAGACTCTGAGTATCGGATTTGTATCGCATCAGCAGATCTCCTAATTTACAATATCGGTATCGGACATAAAAAAGTGGAATCGTGCCACGTCTAGTAAAAGTAGGCAGCACAGTAATGCAGCAACGACCACATAAAAACAATCTCTTACCAGACTGTTGTATTTTTTTCTTGTGAACAGATGTCAACACATTTATTGAATTTCTGAAGAACATTCAGGAAGGAACAGTCGTCATGATGGCCACTTTTGATGACTCTGCTACAAAGTAAGGTTTTTTTTTTTTCTTCTAATAATGAGGTCTGAGATTATTCTGAGAATATTGTGTGTGGAGGTAATCTACATAGTTTGTAATTATTCTAAACCTACAGTTCTTAGTGTAGGTTTTGTCTTTGTCAGTGTAGTTGGAATAGGCTAATGGCATTAATTATGCCAAATTAGCTGCATGCTGTTAGAAAAAGTGATGCAGAGTGATGTTTATTCAGCACTTCACATGCTGTGCTGCAGCAACAATTGAATTGCATGTCAAATTAAACAAGTGTCATTGTAATGAAACACGCATATTTTTGTTTGGTTCTACATCTGTTTTGTTATATTTCCTTTGTAAAAAAAACAGACTGAATGATGAGGCAAGGAAATTAGTAGCAGACCTGGGCAGTTCAAACATCAGCTCACTGGGCTTCAGGGACAACTGGATCTTTGTTGGAGGAAAGGGGATCAAAACAAAGAGTCCCTTTGAACAGGTGAGTATCTACAGTGTTGCTCGAAAGTTTGTGAATGCTTTAGAATTTTCTATAATTCTGCATGAATATGAGCATTTATAATTGCCCACTTATATATTAATAAATAATCCAGTATTACAAATCTGTGAGTGGCAAAAATATGTGAACCTCTAGGATTAATAGATAATATGAAAATGAAATGTTCATTCGATTAAATGCAAATAATCCATGGTTGTTGTCCTCAGTACATCAAGAACAATGCAGAGACCAATAAGTATGAAGGCTGGCCAGAAGTTCTGGAAATGGAGGGATGTATCCCCCAGAGACAGGACTGACGACCTGTGTCTGGTCAATGAAAGCTAAAATCCTCCCATATTGTCTGGCTCTGGCTAGTGAATGGGCTTGCATGCAATAAGGTCTTGCATTTCTATGTGGGTTAATAGGCAAATATGAACACCAGCAAAAATCTAATAATCAAATAATTAATCAAAACTAGATTTTTGATTGTGTAATTAAGTAATCAGACTGGTGCAGCTTTATTTACATGCCTGTTGAATTGTAACAGGCTATTTACATTTACAAGCTTTACTTATCAGTTGGGTGTACGTTTGGCCTGTGTGTGTGTTTTTGTTTTTTTTTAATTACGTAGTTTTCTGCAAGTGTGCCAAGTCTGTTCCGTCTCCGTTTCAGATATTTCTGGATGTATCACATTCCTGTACCCAATCTTAACCGCAGGACGTGTTTGGCTGCACATATTCATGTCAAAGATTCAGCAGTGCCTCGTTTAATTTGTTAAATCAATTGGCCTCAGTGTTTAAAAAGCCAAACATGTGAGCTCCTGCTTTGTGGAGATAAAGAGCTGTAACCCTGTTGATAAGCTTGGACACTCCTGTCCTGCGCTAATAATTTATAACTGAGCCTCAAACGGTCACTAAACTACTGTAATTGTGAAGGTAGACTTCATTTGGATATCTTTATTTTATGCGACGTTGTGAAACAAGGGTATTACTGCGTATATTGCAGGCCGTCCTTTTAGACTTAAAATCCTAAATCAAATGCAACATTTGGTGCATAAATAATTAGCTTTAACTTCTTTGGTCTGTAATATATGCAGGTGCCAAGAGTCATTTTTTCGGCAGATTGTTGCATTCGATATTGGCATTAGATTGATTCGACTACTCTTTCATACTGATATTAATGGCGTTATTTATGTACTCCGTCCACATTTAGTCCCAGCCTCTGTCTTTAAGAATATGCAGATATAGTCATGACATATTGAGCATCAGTATAGGTGCACAATTCTCATATTAGTATGCTTGTACTTAACATTGGAAGGACGACTACATTGCATTTTGTTGCACTTTAAGTAGGCTTGCTTTGAATACTGGTGGTTCAGTCCAAGCTACGTCCATTTTTATCTGCTCGAATATCTACAACCACTGTGATCCTGTTTATGTATAGACATATGGTTTAAATGGTTTTAAAAGATATAAATAGATGATTTTTTTGGGTGTTTGTAAGGGATTCTTACTCCTGGCAGGGAGTTTGACCATCTTTTTTTTTTTGTCGTTAAATGTTTATCTGGGCTGTTCCTTTTTTTATTTATTTATTTATTTTTATGAGATGTTTTGGTGAAAAGATGATGAATCTGTTACAGGAGTCCATAAGACCAACATGTGCCACCATATTACTGCAGAAACAGTGTCCAGTTTTTATAATGTCCAGATGGATCCTTTTTTTTTGGTCCGTGTGCACAAGCAGTTAAATATCAGTCAGAATCTCTTAAACTGTGTCTCCCATCTCTGGCAGCCCATGCACTGCACACTGCCACCCCTGGTGCATTTCACCTCCTGTGCTGAAAATGAAAACAACTTAGTGGTTCAAACTCACTGCGGAACAAGAGTATTGTGTTTGCCAGTACACCAGTGCGAGTGATTCTGTGACTGAGGCTTTTAAATGTTATTTTCTCCATTTTTCAGTTTTATTTTCTTATTCGTTTCCATGCCTTCGCGTGCTGAATTAACCACATGCTCAGCAGTTCTCTCCATAGCACACATTTAATGGGCTGAGCTCTCGCCACGGCATTTGATCAGTCTACGTCTTCATGTACTGAAAAAAAGCGCCTCAGCTTCCTCTGCTGTGGTGCGACAGCGTCTGTGTAAATGCAAGTTGCTAAACCGAACTCTTCCATTGTGTGCCCAATATTGTGCCTTGTCTATGTTGTGACGTCTGTCGATCCTTTTTATGGAAAATTGTAAAAGAAAGCGTCTAAATCTGGTTTACTTTTACTTGAACTGAAGCCTGAGTAGGGACTTTTCATTGAGAAATGTGCAAAACTGAATTGTATGAGAGTAGATTTGATTTTTGAATCAATATGTATGAGAACCAATAGTGTGCCTTGTTTTTGCCCTAAACAAGGGTAATGGTGTCAGCCAGAAGACACATTTTCCTCCAGCCCTCAGAGACCCATGGTTTTGGCAGTACTTGTGATCTAAATGATTTGCATTGTTCTGAAACTGGTTTGGTCTTCATTAAATAGTTGTGGCATCTTCCTGATTGTCTTGTTAATTCCTTGAATTGGTAGAACACTTCCTGATGCGTGATGGACAAAAGCAGTTTGAAAGATGTTATTCTTAGAAAATAGTTCAGGGGACGTTGAAGGTTGTGTCAACGGGTGGGTGGTGGCCTTGTGGGTAGGATACTTGCTTCTGGACTAAGAGGTCGTGGGTTTGAATCCTACCCTCAGTATATCACCACTGGGATCCTTAACCCCAGGTTGCTCCATGGAGTCTGCCCCCTGTAGAGAATGGATAAAAGCGTCTGCTAAAACGTAAATGTAAATATCTGAAACCCTTCCGCAGTAGGAGAGACCCCCTCTCTCCACACTTAACATTGCGTGTCACTACTTCCTGCTTCATGTGTCCAGATGTTTTGTATTTTCGAAAATGTTCACGCCCCGCCAGCCCCCAACAACTTTGCAGGAAATTGAGTGAAATCACAAACCACAAGGTGGTGGTGTTCCAAGACCGCCTCAAGGAAGTTTCAAAACTGCTGCATCCTTAAAGATATTATTCTTACTGTACTCTAAATACTTCATGTAGACCTAAGAAGGAATATCTATCGCTCTGTCCTTTTGACTGGTAATTGCCTCACTACTAGTGTCAGCAATAAAGTAGCCCCTTATAGTCATATGGGAACGCACCACAGTACAGTAGGAGGGGTGGTGGTGGCGTAGTGGGTAGGATACTTGGCTCTAGACCAAGAGGTCTTGGGTTCGAATCCTACCTTCAGCACACCACCAATGGGTTCCTGAGCAAGACCCTTAACCCCGAGTTGCTCCAGGGAGACTGTCCCCTGTAATTAGGAATTGGAAGTCGCTTTGGATAAAAGCGTCTGATAAATGCCGTAAATGTAAATGTACAGTGCGAACGAATTATTTCTCTGTGTTTAATCCATTTACCAAGTGAAGCAGGGGCTGCCACCAATGAGGGGGTACCGTGTGGGGATGGTACCTTGCTCAAGGGTACCTCCATGATGGCACTAGCAGTTGGGACTCAAACCCACAACCTTCTGCTTGCTGGGGTTTGAATCCCAAGCCTAATATAGCCTAGGATACTTATTTTTCATATCCTCCTGTGGCCATGCATTGCAAAGATAACCAGGTTTAAAGGCACATGCAGCACTCAAAACATGCTATACAGAGCAGAGCTGCTGAATGACATGAAAGATCGATCTGTAGAAGATGACAATAATCCATCACACCATTCCCTTTGATGACTTGAATACAGGTCAGTATGCCAAATAACCAGCATCAGTAAAAAGTTTGAGTCAAGTGGGGAGTTATCTTCTTTAGTTGGGGGAGTTATAGTCCTGTTTTACTTTTCTTTAGACACAAGCTGCAGCTTTTACTTCATTGGTTTGACGCCCTCACTTGAGTGAAAAAAAAAAAGTTTTGTAGGAAAATGTCTTTGACACACCTAATTTAGTATTTTGTGCTAACAGATATTTTGTCTGGGTATATTTTATAGGACTTGGGAACACAAGAAGGGACTTTCAACCATTCCACAATGCAGAATCACTCCAGATCTTGCAAAGTCCTGGGTTCACTCTATTTGATTGGAGATCAGGGGACTGGAACTGGCCATGGCAAAATGTAGATTTTGTGTTAACCCTATTTGAGGATATTTTGAGCTGTGCTTTGGATCGCTGTCCTGCTAAAAGATCCAAACAGGAGTTTCAGCTTCAACAACACCAACAGATTTTACTTTCAAATCTCCTGGTATATAAACAATAGTGCCAGGAGGTCAGAGATCTTCCACCACATTTAACATTTGGTTTTAGATACTTTTCTACACGGAACCCACTTTTAAGGTTTAGTTTGGTTAAGTCTGACCACAGTACTCGGTCTCATCCTCTTGCAGGCTGGGTCATGACAGTTCTGAAGTTAAAATCATTGCCCTTTTTTTTCCCCCTTGCATACATTCAGTGTCAGCACTTTTGTTTTATAGCAGCTGGTCACCTGGTGGTTAGGGATCTGCCGCTGTGATAGGACGGTCTTTACGTAGCAAATTGATGATATATTGTAGATTGACATTTCCCAAGAACTCTGTGCATTTGTCCGTCATGCGCACCCTAATCCTCAGTTCACATTAAAACCAGTTTAGCTGTGGCCACAACGGCAGTACTTTCAGTCCGATGGATAATACATTCAATTCTCATGATAACAGATTTATTCCATTTCTGATATTGAACATAATTTTATCAAACAAGTCTGAAAATATCTAGCAAAATATATATATACACTTGTAGTTAACATTGCCATGTATAGACCCAGTCTATACAGAAGTCACTGTTGAAGTTTGTTTTTTCTTTTGGATGTAGTCCATTTTAATTTGTGTGTATATGAACGCTATGCATCAACAGCATCATCATAATACTTTTTTCTTCTTTCTCCAAAATATCAGTATGCTTGCAGTTGGGAAACACGATCTACATTTGTAGAATAGTCTTGAAGCATTCAGAAAATATTACGTGTACTAGCCCCTGAAAGCTGCTGTGAAACACGAATTCTGCTGTGAAATACTGAGGGAACTACAATACCTCCAACTCCCGGTGTTTCAGTTCATACACTCTACAAAACCAAAACCAGAACTAAAGCTCTGAGTGCACTTCACACCAAATGGATGCTGCACTGATGATGAACTGATCTTGGTGGTCGATCCTGCTCTAAGGCGTACTTGTATTTTGTGGAGGCGTGTTAGAGCAGATCCAAACAGTACGAGCAAGGACATGCCATTACAGAACCAGGAATCAGAAACACCCAGTCATTAAATAAATGGACATGAATAACTTTCCAAATTTAAAATGCAGCTTTTAAGAGCAATTCATGACCTGATAAAAGTTCAGAGGACAGTGATGTAAATTACTGGAGGGAGGGCTGTTATGTTATGAAGGCCATTATTATATTGCAGTTCTAAAAGCTAAAAAGCTATCTACACACAGAACCAGGCCAGACACCAGAGCAAAACGGAACAGAAAGCAGTATTTTGGTTGCGGAAGATCACATAAATTAGAATCTCTACAATATGTAAAATAATGTTGGTTAAAGTGAAAAATAAGATTCTTTAAAACAGTATACAGTAAAAGAAAAGAAAGGCAACACATACTTTTGGCTTTGGAAACAAACCTATTGAAAATGTCATAGATATAGAAGCAGAATCGACTGAGGCTTCATACGCCCAAGGCAGAGAACTCCAGAGCTTACAATGACTGTGTTACACTGCATCAGGGGTGCACAGGTTTCCACATTAACGCCATGTTAAGTGCAAAATAAATAATGCAAAATCCCTATCCTGTAACCCAACGGATTTGGTACCATCTTAGACTTGTAGAGATATGATCAACCAAAAACAGACGGAAAACAAAAAGTTCCTGAAACAAACAATGGCCATGTTGGAACACTACACAGCTGAACCTACTAGAGCTACGGACAGATGCAGAGGAGAGAATCAAATAAAGAATTGCTTTAACATCAGTCTGTACTGAGGAAACACAGCATTGTCCGTGGAGAGATCAAAGAAAGTAGGGTGTACTTGGGGCCATTCCAGGTGTCTTCTTGAGGAGGAAAAAAGCACAAAACAAAACCAAAAAAAGAAAAAGAAAAATCAGTTCAAATTGAAATGTACTCTGGCTGTGAAAATGTGGGGAAGGTCTTTCATAAAATGCTCAAGTTTAAACCAAGTATTGGAGCAACTCCCTTCCATTCCAAGATTGAGGACTGAAGCGTGGCTGTAGGATTTGGATTTTAAGGCAAATGTTTTACACACATTTACCTTAAATAAATAAACTTTTTCATAAGACGTTTTTAGGGAAGCAACACGTTCAATAGCAGATGATTCGCTGATTCAACAGGAGACGGGGCAAAATGCAATGCAAGCAGATGGCCTAAGAAGGATGGCAGCAGGAAGCGGTTTGTATACTCTCAACTTACAACGCTCTGCATGCGCCAAAAAAAGTCCGCTCCACTATGAATGCTAAGTTATCAAACAGTTCAAAATTTAAATAAGTCTAAATTTTAAATTTCATTATTGCACACAATGAGAAACAGTGACACCATTTTAGAGTTGGAATATTGACCCATAAAAAACCGCCAACCAAAAAAAAAAAAAAAAACCAGAAAAAAAAAAATCAAACACAAAAAAACCCAACACCTCTCAAAGCACTTGAAAACATTCAATTATCTGTTACAGAACTTACATTATATGGATTTTTTTTTTTAAGAAAAGGCCCTCATTAATTTCAACTGGATCAATCAATGGGAGGATATTCAATAAAGAGGAAAGATAAAGATTTAAATAATACTTTTTGTTGTGCTTAAATATACAGTGAAAGCTTGCATAAGTGCTTATTAAGCAACAACATTTTGATTTGAGCATGGACCTTTTGTGGCATAAATTAGAGGGATTCATTAACCTGTGCTTTCCTATGAGGGTCTTTATATCCCAATACCAACGGTCTGCTTGAATGTGAAAGTGTCTCCAAATAGGTATTAAGATGGGAAACAAAAAAAAAAAAGCTTAGAAGAACCCTTACAGATCCAGTAACTGAAAGATCACTGCTACATTAAAACTGTGCATATTTCATACAAAGTTAAAAGGATTAAAAAGACTAACTCCTCTGAGCACTGTTCTGGTTACTGGTTTGTGTTACATGCCCCTCGCCTCCTCTTCCTGCAATGGCGGGTGCTGATTGGCAGTATCCAGGTCCAATAACATGGCAGCATTGTTTATTTTAACACCAAAAGTGGTATTGAGGTTTTGGGGGTTAAGAATGGAAGCGGCGAAAGTGGGTTTGACCAGGTTTTTGTCTGGCTTTGTTTTAGAAGCCTTCAGATCGGTCCGTTGGGTGTGATTTCAGAGGGTGCTTCAACTCTGCAAAAAGAGAACAGACGATGAGAACAGGTGGAGGGACATTAATAATATTTATTTATGTATATACACACACACACACACACACACACACACACACATATATATATATATTTTAGAGGTGGACATAGATAAATTTTTTAAAATCTAGATTAATCTCATTGTAATCTTGGAATTAATCTACATTAAAATGACCCCCACTCCCCCCCCAAAAAAATGATCCCAATGCCTGTTTTTATAGTGTAAACCATATATATGCCTCCAAATGTTCTCCCAGATCACTTTACATTTTCTTTAAGGGTACTGTATTAAACTGAGTTCCAAATGAAATTAAATATAGTCAAGTCAGGAACGAGAGAGAGACAGAGAGCGAGAGAGAGACAGAGAGATGATTGCACGAACGAGAGAGAGACAGAAAGAGAGAGAGAGATGATCCATTCGCTCCGGAAACCAGAGAGAGGGGCACAGAGAGTGCGCGAGAGAGTGTGAGACGGGTTTAAAACGGGCGTGATCCGGAAAAGTCACGAACGAGAGAGAGCCAGAGAGAGAGAGAGAGCCAGAGAGAGAGAGAGAGCCAGAGAGTCAGAGAGAGAGAGAGAGAGAGCCAGAGAGTCAGAGAGAGAGAGAGCCAGAGAGAGCAAGAGCCAGAGAGTCAGAGAGAGCGAGAGAGCGAGAGCCAGAGAGAGAGAGAGATCGAGCCAGAGAGAGAGAGAGAGATCGAGCCAGAGAGAGAGAGAGAGATCGAGCAAGAGAGAGAGAGAGAGATCGAGCCAGAGAGAGAGAGAGAGAGATCGAGCCAGAGAGAGAGAGAGA
>JBBPDB010000128.1:17522143-17532437 GCA_037974465.1 Brachypetersius altus | reverse complement strand
ACAACCCCAAAACATCACTGAACCTCCACCATGTTTGACTGTAGGTACTGTGTTCTTTTCTTTGTAGGCCTCATTCCATTTTTCGGTAAACAGTAGACTGTTCTCATCTTGGTCATCTTGGTCTTGGTCTCATCTGTCCACAAGACATTTTCCCAGAAGGATTTTGGATTACTCAAGTACATTTTGGCAAACTGTAGTCTTGCTTTTCTGTGTGTCTGTGTCAGCAGTGGGGTCCTCCTGGGTCTCCTGCCCTAGCGCTTAATTTCATTTAAACGTTGATGGATAGTTCTCACTGACACTGATGCTCCCTGATATGAAGGGCAGCTTGAATTTCGTTGGAACTTGTTTGGGGTTTATCCACCATCCGGACTATCCTGCATTACAACCTTTCATCAATTTTTCCTCTTCCGTCCCGCCCAGCGAGATTAGCTACAGTGCCATGGGTTGCAAAATGATAATGTTGCGCACTGTGGACAAATCTAGATCTCTGGAGATGGACTTGTAACCTTGAGATTGTTGAAGTCCTCACACAGTTTTCTTTCCTCTTTCTGTTGTCCATGCTTAGTGTGGCACACACAGACATACAATGCAAAGACAAAGTGAAGTTCTTTCCTCTTTATCTGCTTTCAGGGGTGATTTTTTTTATATTGCCCACACCTGTTACTTGCCCCAGGTGAGTTTAAAGGAGCATCACATGCTTGAAACAATCTTACTTATCCACAATTTTGAAAGGGAGCTAATAATTTTGTCCAGCCCATTTTTGGAGTTTTCTGTGACATTATACCAAATTTGCTTTTTTCCTCCTGTTTTTGTTTTGTTCCTGAAAGTTGTCTGGAATTTTTTTTGTTTGGCAGTGACTGTATAGTCAACTACCGCTGTGTATTTGTTTTAGATTATTTCAGCATTTTTTAGGTCTTCACTTCTCTCTTTATGTCCCTTTGTTAGAAGGAAGTGGCACATTTCTATGGCTATGTGTACTTCAGACAAGTAAAAGATGTCTCTGTCAAAAGAGGCTACTTTCAGAAGGTGAGTACGCCAGCTTAAAACCTTATACCTTCACTGTTACGTTACGTTACGTTACATAGTATTACACTGTTTAATCATTTAGAAGAAGCAATTATTCACTGTAGGCATGGGGAAGGAATTTAACATGCAGGTACCCTCAAGGATGTGCTTCAAATGTGGCATAATTGTCCGACATTCCACTTCACGTACATTCACTTACACTAGCATTGACCAAATATTCCCTTCATAACTCCAGGCTTTTTATTTTTCTACTTAATGAAAAGGTTGTAAAAGGTACCAATAGGCCCCCATTCTCTGGGAAAGTATAGTAATATCAAATGTATTTATGCCATGCAGTTACTCTGTACACTTCACATTTATGTACTTTTGTGGGACTAGAATGTACCCAGATGATTCCCTTTAGTAGAGATAAAAAGCTGAGCCTAATCTTCTATTGGTGTATTGGAGAACGAAAAAAGCTTAAATACAGTTACTTTATTTTGTCATATTATGAGAATAGAAAAGTAGCATCCAAACATTTTAATGTGAATTGTTTCCATTTTATTTAAAGTTCTGTGCTTGTGGTCTCAAGTATGAAGTTTCTTGGTCCTGGAGTACCACTGCCATGCATGTAGCACTTGTAGTACTGTCTTTGCTCCAAAACCTTTTTTTTTTTTAAAAAGTTGAATGTTTTCCTCTCTTCCAGTCACTGGTGCTGGTTTCCAGGCTGCCGTACGTGCAGCTGTTCCATTCTCTGCTGCAGATCATTGCTCCAGAGTATTTTGAGAAGCTCGAGCCTTGTCTGGAGGCAGGTGAGGACAGCTGGACTATTTGAACCTACTTTTAATATTTTTTTCTGTCATTTTGGTACCCTACTGCAGTTCTCACCAGCCTAGGTTTAAGGCAATGTCTCGTTGGATCAGACTTAAACCAAATGTCCAGAAAACCTACATTATAGTTAAAGTGTATTTCATTTACTGATGGATGGAAATGAATGGAAGCCACAATATACAATTTGTAAATGTTTTGCAGTGTGTAATGAGATTGACCAGTGGCCCCCACCTGTGCCAGGACAGACTTCCAACTTACCTGTAATGGGTGTTGTGATGCAGGTGAAGATCTACTAGATGTGGAATACTGTAAGAATATCCTGTCTAGCTTTTTGTAGGAATAGAACTCGTGCCGTCACTTTTTTGGTGTTAGTTGACATGGTTGGCTTCTTGAAGTGGACTACTATTACTGGAATACTGTCCACATTAGAATACACTCCTAAATGTGTATGTGTAGTTCGTAACTACAAACAGGGGGTCCTCGAGTTACGCCACAGTCCCACAGTGACCTGTATAGTCGAAACAGAAAAAAGGAAAACTCACTCATTACTGCATATTCTTCCATTGCACACATCCAAACTAGTTCCCCCACGTAGTCCGTAAGTACGATGCTAGCGGTGTAAGTTGAGTGGGAGTGAGCATTGTAATCTAGAAACATCGTGGGTCGAGACTGTTGTAACTTAAGGAACTCCTGTACTTCATAGGCTTTCCGGACAAAAAAAAAAAAAAAACAAGTTGCATACATTATTTCTTCTCCAGTACATGCTTAGCTTTTCCTTAATGACAGTGTTTGTATTGTCAGATAAGGATTACACCAATCTCTTAGAATTTAGTCTTGTCAATTCTTCCATGAGCACAACATTAACTCTCTTAAACTGCAGGATGTGTGCGCGTCTGGTTCAGCAGACGTGATGAAAAAACGGGACACATTTGCTTCTCAAACCACCTATTAGTATGTGGAAAAATTATCCTGCCGTTAGTATTGTGTGCCTAGTATAGAATTATATGGTTTGAAATGCAGCTTTTAAATGACACACAATCATAGACCTCAATCACAATCATCTGGTAAAATTAAGAAAAAAGGAAAACAGCACTTGGTAAAAAAACAGACTAGCAATGTGCCCTCAGTTAGTGATAAAAAATGAGCTAAAATGATTTAAAGAGTCTGGTGTAATCTATACTCGACAGGGTTGTTGCTGTTCTCAAAGGAGGGCGATGTGTAACCAATTATTAGAAAATAAACTCTGCAAGTGACGACTTTTTTTTTTGTCTGGTGAGCTAATTATGGGGGTGCTAATTAAGAATTGTTCCCTCAAATATAAAATTGACACAAATTTCCACTTACCGGAAATATTTGTTTGCGTCCTTAGTTTATAACTGTACCTACGAGGCTAAAGTAAGCAATTTAAGTATTTCCCTTGAAGGTTATCGACAGATTTAATTGTATTACACTTGAGTGCCAAAACAAAACAAGTGAATAAAACTTTAGATGCTAAATATCTCTCGACAAATCAAATAAGTGAACTGTTGCTTAAATATTATGAGAAGTTTGATTTGATGTTAACAAAAATATTACTAAATATATTTAGTAATACTTACAAATGAGCAAAAATATTACTTCACAATAACATTTCTAGATAGCAACGGAAAATTAAGCCGTGTGTGTGCCCCACGTTACATGTATGTCCTTCTACTGCTCTTCTAGGTCAGGATTCCTTCAAAGGATGATAAACCAGGTGGAAGTCCTACCAGACAGGGACAGAAGGAGGTGCAAGCTTTGCTTTCATGTGTAAATTTGAAGTCATTAGGGATGCCAGGGTCTCATTACCTTTTCTTGCTTTGGTGTTTAGAATCTTCTTCCTGCCCCCATGGTTCTCCCTACCATCCACGAGCTGGATCTTTTTAAGTATGTGTGACTATGCTTGCTTATGTGTGTTTTATGGTTGTTTGACTATCTGCTTCTCATTAAATAAATAAAGAAGCTAATGTTATAACATGACTCTGGACTAACCTAGCCATGACCTGTTCAGGTGCTTTCAGTCCATCCTGATTCACCTGCAGATGCTCTGGGAGCTGATGTTGCTAGGAGAGCCGCTGGTTGTCATGGCACCCTCTCCAACCATTTCCTCTGAGACAGTACTGGCCTTAGTCAGGTATGGCCATTAGATTGCGGTCATTGCTTCTCCCATATTTGCACACCTGACACTGAGAGCATAGAAAAATAAAAGGCATTCAGTACCATCAAACCATTGTTTATTGATTGGATTAACTGCTTAAGATCATTTATAATCTATACAGGGTAAAAAATGTGGACACCCCTTCGAATAAGTCGGTTCAGGAATGGTGGTGCTTTTTCCCCCCTGCATAAATATGGCCTTAAACAACATATTTTCACACAAGTCTTAAAAGTAGATAAAGAGAACTGGATTAAATATTTGGCCACTGATTAATTTGGGGAAAAATTACATATCTTTGAGTTGCAAAAAAAATTTAACATTGCTTCCATTATCTGGTGTGAACCCCTTTGTGCTGTAATGATGCATTTCTAAACATTGCTAAACATTCCCCGTCTTCTTGGTGACATTCAGCTCTGTGATGTTGGTGGATTTCATCACACAAACTACTTGTTTCGGGTTCTTTGCACAACATTTGGGTTACAGTCATTCCAAAACGTTATTCTTCTTCATTTGTAGGATGACATGCGGTATGACCCACTTTATTCTGACATTTTCCTTTAGAATTCACTGGTATAATTTGGAATGCATTGTACCACCAAAGTTGGCAAGCTCTCCTTGCACAAAACAAGCAATAAAACTACCACCACCATGTTTCACAGATGAGATATGGTTCTTATTCTAGAATGCAGTGTTTTCTTTTTTCAAACATAATACTGGTAATTTAAAATTATACGATAGAATATAATAGAAAAATGTCCTCCCTTTCCGTGTCAAGCAAAGGAAGAAACTGCCACTGGTATTGGGAACCCCACTCAGCACACCTGATTCTCATTACCAAACTGTAAAGCTTCTTGTGGAGTATGGATAATACAAGATAGAATTGTAGACAACTGTGAGGTTCTGACTCCTTGAATAAATGGTGTGCAGAGTTTGGAGTGAAAGGGCATGACTGGACTATACAGAACGCTAACCTCAACCTCATTCTAAACTTTTGTATGAACTGGGTGTGATGTGTCTGTACTAATTGGCTGTTTAGGTTTTTGTTATTGTTGCAAATGGTAAAACTAATGCAGTTTGTTTTTTTTTTTTAATTCTTTACAGCTCCATCAGTCCACTGAGATACTGCTGTGATTTTCGGCCTTACTTTACTATCCATGACAGCGAATTTAAAGAGTACACTACTAGAACTCAGGCCCCGTAAGCAAATTATTATTATTAATATTATATCATTAATATATATAGATATTGTATTTTTGTAAACTCATATCCTAACCATATATGACTGTATTGTACCTATGGTTTAAACACTTACAATAAAATAAAAATTTGATCAAAAACAATATTTTCATATGTTCAACATTCAGCAGTGATAGCGATGGAGTGTTTAATGATAGATTGATCAGCTGAAGAACAAGTGGATTTCAGTTCTGTGCAGCACAGCTGGTGGAGCAAAATCACTTCACCAGCAGTATAATTAAACATTAACACTACAGAGACACACACAGCACATTCCACCAATGAGGCCTCCATGTTTAGACCAGTTTCCAGTACTGTTTTCGTTTTTTCCCCAGTGACACAGATGTAGGCGTGCGTTTATGCTTTCGTTCGTCATTTTTAATTGTTGAAATGAAGATGGGGGACTTTGCATAGACTGCAATTACGATGGCACTCTCCTGTGGAGTGCACACATTCAGAGAAAAAATAGTTTTAGGCCTCTGTTCATTAACAGGGGGGTCTGACCTTTTGGCCTTTTTATGCAGAAGCTGCCCAGAACTCCAGGACAGGTTTTTAGAGTTCACTCCACTCCTATAGTAAAAAAGTCTTCTATTTTATTCTAGTTAGATATAAAAAGCCTGGTCTGAACTTGGATATTGGAAAATAGATGAGAAGTAAAGGATGCTACATTTTCAAGAAGATTACTTTGACAGATTGATTATGCAGTGTGTCTTCCTGATCAGTGCTGATATGAGAATCAGTGAAGACTGGAGTTTACTGGACTTAAAGGACAAATTGACAGTTTTGATTGGACCTCAGACTGCCTCTGAGCTTTAGATATTTTTTAATGCTGTACTCCCATTTGATTTAAAATAGAAATCCTTTTCATCAGTTTATTATGATTATGAATCACTTTGAAACATTTTGTTTTCATTTGTCGGCTTCTGATAGCCTCATGTAAAATCGCACCCACTGAGCCCACAACCTTTAGTTTGCAATAAAAGGAAATCTGCCTGAATAAATAGGGTAAATTGAATTTATTCATGGAGTAATTAAGCACATCTGCGGCATGCAAACTTGTGACAAGGTTTCAGATTCCATCATTAATTTTCAAATCTGTGAGCAGCGTAATTAGTTGTGGCAGGGACAGACCACAAGACACCAACAGAGTTATATACTCATTAACATTATTACTGGTAGCGCTCTTTGATTGCGTTCCAGAAACATTATCTATCAGAAAATTAAACAAAAGAGTACTCTTGCTGTAAGACATCCAATTGAAACCATTTATTTACCATTCATTCACACTACAGACCTGACAAGAAATGGACCTGTGCCCAGTGAAGGTTAACCATGGTAACAGCACCCAGTTTCTGCAAAAACTCATTTACCGCCTGTTCAGAGCATGCAGATATAATTCTTGAGCAAAAAAACACTTATGTCATGGTGTACAGCTTAGAACAAAAGGCATATCAGACAAAGCAGCCACAAACACCAAAGCTTTGAACTAAACAGTAGCTTTTTTTATTAGATTCATCCCAGTTTTATGACCAGATTAAAAATACATCAACCTCGAATTTACTAAACTGCACTGTTGTAATGATCTTTTATTTGACTGTGTTTGGTTCAGTGTTGGGGAGCATTGCAAAATTACTGGAAGCAAATGTATGTCAATGCTGTATATGTATTACATGTATTATATACAGGCTATAAATGTATGTAAAGACATTTGGCACTATTGCAATAGCTGTTTTCCTGTGGTCGCTTGCGTAAGACATACTAAGTGAAGTATAGCCTTAAATTCTCCTTTTTCTTCTAGTGAACTCCATGAGTTCACTGAGAACAATGTGGATCCATACATTTTTTGGTCTAACGTTTTCAAACCCTTTTCAGGTTTTTAGTTTCAACGCTTGCTGTTTAGTCAGATGTCTCCTCATCAGAATCAGAATAGGAAATTTTTGATCCCGGAGGAGATTGCTTATGCTACGACTTCAAAAACACAAAGAGGCACAAAGATAAGAACAATGTGGTATAAATAATAGAATAAAGTGAAAATAAAACTACAAAAATATTGTGTACTATATACTCTCTGCTGTATTCACAAAATGCTGTTGATAGATAAATATAGATAAATAAATAAATAAATACCTTTAAATACAAATGTGGTATCGATAGAAAAGTTTGTGCTTTTAGCTGATTTTCTCTGCTTTTGCCAGTGAGCTTTGAGTGAGAAGTAATTAATATCGGATGACACCATGCTTTTATGACAGTAACTGTGAGAGATCCTCCAGGATGGCCACAGCTGGGACTGAAGTCCAGGATCTGTACAGCCTGCGCAGGGTCATGACATGCATGAGACCTCGGTCTCCAGCTCCGTCTCTGCGGTACACAGGCTCATTAGACAGTGACCTGCCACTTCCCCAGAGAGCAACAGATTCTGGATTACATTCAGCAGCTTTCTGCCTGCTGGTCCAGACACTTTTAAATCCCTCTATCTCACAGGTCAGGGATCAGCGATGCCGCCAGGTCGCCAAGTAATGAGGGAAGTGGTTGAATCCAGGGGAAAGCAATCAGGCCCAGATAAAGGGATGAAGGAATAGATGCAGGAGGAGCAGGTGCAGTGGGTATTTTTTACTCAGAGCTGTTGTTAAAGAAAGCTAACCTCATCGCCTCTCCAGTGATTGCCTGCGAAGATGCGACTGCACACATCAAGCGGGCAATTTTGCTTTTTCATCCGGTGAGATGATAGCACTGGTGTTGTCCATTTGATGAAGGCTGCACTCTAATGCGACACTAACAAAACTGTATATGACAGTATATAAATTAGGAGTAAAATAAGATCATTTGTACAGAATAACTAAAAGCATTAATTAATCGGTGCTTTGAATCAGGGCCTAAAAATCATCTGAGGTTTGGAACAACACCAGCAATTTGGTTTGATGAATGAGGATGAGGGATGGTCCAGAAGGTGTAAACTTATAAGGCTCTTTGATTAGCTATAATTAGTGGATGAGGTACTAGAACAGTACGCACTAACCCAGACTAGCTGTGCTAATTTGCGTTTTTCTCAGCACATTCCTTTAAATAGCTGTTCGTTTGAAAGGAATGTCCCAGTATTTTTCCACTTCATCTCAATCTTGTTGCAATTTCCTGAAATGAGCATAAAAAAACATAAACCCTGTTGTCTCTAAATACACTTATAATACGTGATCAGCTGTAAATTACAGATGCTGCAGATAGAGATTGTGTTAAAAAATAAAGGTTAGAGTATTCCTTTTAACAGTAGGAGCCTGGAACATGGAGTAAACGCGCAGCACGTGGTAGTATATATGTGGATCTGTGTCTGAGCTATGCATTCCTAACATAATACCCAGGTGTGCGGTTGGTTTAGGGTGGGGGTGTTTGTGGGGATTATGTGCTCCGTGGTATTTGTACCATACTACTTATGTCTGGTGTGAGCCTAATCACGAAGAATGAAGATGTAGCACGTTGCTAGCAGGGTGACGTGTACTGTGTAAGCTCCGTGTCCCAGAAGCCCTGAGCACGATTCCCAATGCTAGACTTACCTGCTGACAACGGCAAACTGAGCACGCTCCGTACAAACAGCTGTGCTCCCCTCTCTCTGTCTCTTTCTCTCTCGCATTCTCTCCTGAGTAAAGAGAGCCTGCAGTCAGCAGGATATTCATTAGATAACCCTGAGAAAACAACACATTATTTCAACGTATACGCTTGCACTGGATGTTATTACGTCTTGTTGCACTTGTGGGGGCGCAGATAACCTATTTCTCCCATTGTCCCCAATTTGCCGTGATGTTCTTGGCTGATGTACTGAAATTTGAGGGCTTAACTAAAGTTTCAATGTCGAACAGGACTACAATTATAGAAAAAAGAATTGCCATTATTTATGAAATTATGGATTAAAATGTATGTTTTTGATGCTTTGTGACAGTTTCCTTATTTGGATGATGAGCAGGGAATCCTTAGGGCATTATAAAGCTGTGTTCAGCAGTTAGATAACTCTCCACAAGAGGGTAAGCACGAATAAGCCCTCAAACCACTTTTGGGCAATATTGGGCTAAATTGTGTTAGTTTTGATAAATTACACCCAGATACTCTGGGTTCATCGGGGTTCATCATTACATCAGGCCAGTACGGATGCTGAACACCCTCACATGGTCGTAAATAGGATCTAGACTAATTATAGAGAACATAAAACTACAATTAGTCTATACTAACTGGTAATTACCAGTCGCTGATTGGATCTGAGCATGTCTCTGTCACGTATTGTATTGATTGATTTTCTCCTGTTTGATTTTTACTCCCGTTTCTTCTTAAATAGTTCAGTTATGCATTTAGGCAACTATTGAATAATAAAACATTGTAATTATAGCCTGTTAATGTGATCCCACTGTTTTTTCAGGTATGTTTTATTCATTCCAACATGTTTTGCGAAAAACAAAATTGTCAGGCACTGTTGAATGTCTTTGAGTATTCTTGATGTATAAGCGCCTTATTGCCCACCCCCAGGTTCCAGACTCAGGGCCGTGGTTTGCAGGCCATGCTGCTGCAGGACTGTAAATGTGTGGAAGTCGGCTGTGGGGGCAGGAGGCTTGTGCGTTCAGTCATCATCGTCATGAGGCTGCCCTGCTCCTTTTGGTTCCTGCTGCTGTTTAGCATGGGCGGGCTGCTTCTCCTGCTGCACCTACAGGACCTCACAGAGACTATTCAGCAGCAGAGCCCAGGTCAGTCCCTTTCACCCTCTGCTCTAACTACAAACGGCACAATACAAAGGCTGAAACCATGAGTATCATCTGATGGCATTATTCTGATATATTTGTCCTTTGATAACTTCTAAAATCAGCTTTTAAAAAAAGTAAGCACTTCGTTAAGGTGACCAAACTATTGAAACATTCCCCTATATGAACATTTTTTTCTTATTAAAGAAATAATATGGCGTCACATCCATGCCAAAACTAGAGCGCGCAAAATGGCTTGCCGCAAAAAAATCGCTGGCGTAAATTTCAAAGTCGCGCGCGCAAATGTGAAACTCGAGAGCAGAAAATTAAG
>JBBPDB010000128.1:17496285-17508482 GCA_037974465.1 Brachypetersius altus | reverse complement strand
CTTGGTGAATGGGTTAAATGCAGAGGCTGAATTTCGTGCTGTTCACACTGTGTGCTGTTGTGTGTTCACGTATGACAAATGGTCACTTCACATCACTGTTCTGCGAGGCAGTCAAAGACCTCCCAGCCTCAGAGCTACAGTTTTCAGAGCTAAATTTGGAAGCAGCATCATAGAGATCAAGACCATTTGGTTATTGATTTAAAGGAAGGAAACGATTCAGTCTCCAGCTTCAACTCTTATAATGAACCAACACACTTGCCATTCGTCAAGTCTGTTAACAACGTCTCACAGTAAAGTGAGTTATCTGATCCTAGCAATTAGCAAGCAATTAAAAAGATGCCAATGGCCAATGGCCACTCACTGAGTCCCGGCCATGACCTTATCATACACAGTAGCATCACAGTAGGGGATGAGGAAAAGAACTAAGCTCTAGTGAAACAATAACATAAGATAAGAGATAAGATAAAACTTTATTAGTCCCACAAGTGGGAAATTTGCTTTGTCACAGCAGAAAGTGGACAGAACAAAGTTAAGAGCAGCAAAAATGAAAAAAAAAACCCAAAACCCAATGGAATAGAATAAAATACTACACTATACAATCTAGATATATAAAATATCTGTATTACACATCTGTATTACGTGAAACATCTGTATTACGTGAAAATAAAGTGGAAGTGGTATAATTTAAATATGAGGGCAATTGATGGCTACAGTGTTATGTGGTTGTTAACACATGAGGTATCAGTGAGTTAAATGAGGTTCAAATGAATTAAACACTGGTCCATTCATCACACATGACTTTTTCACACACATTTTAAAGACACTGTTAAATTTAGATGTATGTGAGTAGATACTGTCAGACACTTTGTCGTGTCGGAGGTGTTGCTCAGTTTTTTTTTGCACTACACAGTTTTAATCAGCTCTCTACACACATCAGTGCTCAAAGTCCTTACTGATGGAACTTTCATGTCGCTTAACGCTCCAGTTCTGACAGACTACGTATGGAAAGTAAGCTGCGGTCATAATGGTTGTGATAACCACAAAACCCATTTACTTGTGACTACACCTTCAGCACAGCATTTTAGCTTTTCATTCTCAGCTCAGCTGAATACATCATAGCTTTTTAAGAAGCTTCTATTAGAGTTCCTGAGGATTTGAGTCCAAACTAAACAGTTTTATCTGTACATTTTAAAGGGGTTTTTGAACAAGCTGGAGTACAGAGCAGGCAATTGAGACAGAGTGGAAAAAGGAAACTACATAAAATGGGCCATGAAATTATATAAAATGACACAAAATATGTAAAAAAGGAAAAAAAATAAATAAAAGTAGCATATCAGCCTCTGAACTGAGCCACTGCTTTGTGAAACAAGGCCAACCTGGTCGATGTCTTACACTGGGTCAAAAGGGGTGATTTCAGTCGATGTAAACAGGCTTATCTGTTTATCCCATCATTTAATCTTCATTTTGCCACCTCAAACTGCCAACTCGGTGAGCACCACCCAAACCTCCATAGCTGCATCCATCACACCGGACTGTGGCAGGAGGCTGAGGGCACAGCACCCTCTAAAACGTTTTACGGACATCATCAGGCCCAAAAGATTCCCAAGGGTATTCCTCCCCTTTTGTCCTTCTAGTAGCCTCTGTGTGCCTTATCGGCAGCTGCCTGCTTTGGCCACAGCTCATGGGAGCGGCTCTCTGCAAGAGCCCAGAAAGGGGTCAGATGGCAGCTCACCTTCTCCCTGCTCCACCACTCACACTGCTGGTTGCATTAGGAGATAAGGATGTGCTGTCACACACAAAAGAAAGATGGCTTTGATCCAAAACGCTTTAGTGTGTACCAGAGCTCAAATTTTAACACAAAAATGTGAATGTGTTCTCACACATACACACACACACACACATACACACATATATATAATTCGTAATGATGCTATGACATTTTGGTACAGTTGTAGCAGTTCAGAGGCTGATATGCTACTTTTATTTATTTATTTATTTTTTTTACATATTTTGTGTCATTTTATATAATTTCATGGCCCATTTTATGTATTTTCCTTTTTCCACTCTGTCTTAATTGCCTGCTCTGTACTCCAGCTTGTTCAACTGTACCAACTGTACCTTCAAAAAACTGTCAATTATCATTGTGATGATTCTAATTTCGGATTGTTCGGATTATAACAATCCCAAATAATCTGAAATAATACTAATATGAATAATATTTTTTTAGGTGTTGACTACCTTAGGTGCCTTTATACATGTGTGTGTGTGTGTGTGTGTGTGTGTGTGTGTGTGTATATATATATATATATATATGTGTGATGTCATATGTTATGTCTGGTCCATTAAAGAACAAATGTCACTTATGACTTTGGCTAACACCACTATGGGTGGTGGCCTAGTGGTAGGATACTTGCCTCTGGACCAAGAGGTCATGGGTTCGTGTCCTACCTTCACCACCACTGGGTCCCTGAGCAAGACCCTTAACCCCAAGCTGCTCCAGGGAGACTGTGCCCTGTAGATAGGGAATGGAAGTCGCTTTGGATAAAAGCGTTTGATAAATGCCGTAAAATGTAAATGTAAAGCACTAAAAATCTGTGTTTAATGTGCGTAGCCCATACAGCGCGAGCTATCATTTAAAATATAGGCAGCAGACAATTTGGCTCTAAAGAAACTGAAATAAAAAACTGTATAAAAAAAGGAATAAAAAGGAATAAAATAAGGAAAAAAAATAATTGGCCATTAAACCACACTGGCCAATAAACCTTGGTGCCACCCATTTTATTCTCACTGTTTTTTTAACAAACCAAACAAAAACATGCAGTGCAGGTCACAGACGTTCCCCATGAATATTTATAAGCATGTGCACATGAGTCCTCTCCTCCAGCCTCTGCTGTCTCTAAAAACATTGGCGTGTGGGTGACTAACACTGACGATCATTCACATCATTGCTGTTCCTCCTGAGAAGAGCTGGAGCTCATCCAACTGTCCTTCCTCGGAGCCCAGGACTGGTAAACACATGAGAAGCCCCCGCTCGTCATGGTGGAACCAAACGTCCTTTGCCTGCTTGAGAGAAGCAGCAGCGCTTGGTGTGAGTGTGAAGGTGAGGTTCTGGAGTTCAGAACAGCATCAGATCTATAGTAGGATGTATTCATGCGCTTAATGTCGCTTTAAAGTGGGGACAAAAATATGCCTCATGAATATGTGTCTCAATCTTGTGTGAAGGCAGGGGGTGGAGTCAGATGTGATAGGGTCAGATCTTGGTCAACAGTTGTTCACAATCCAGAGGGAAGAAGAAACAGGATTTAGCCACGGAGGCATCAAAGTGAGAAATTACAGGTGAGAGGGACGGAAAGAGAGAGAGAGAGAGAGAGAGAGAGAGAGAGAGAGAGAGAGAAATCAGCGAGAAAAATAGAGAGAGAGTAAGAAAGAGAGGAGGAACACATGAGAATATTAGAGGAAGACAGAGGGAAAGTGAGAGCTAGAGAAACAGAAAGACAGAAATAGGGAGAAAGAGGGAGGGAGGAAGACAGATGAGTTAGAGTGAGAGTGAAAGAAAGTGCAGAAAGAAAAGAGAAGGAGAAAGAGATAACAGAGATTGAAAAGGGGTGCGAGGAGAGAGTGTGGAAGTAAGAAGAAGGAGAGAGAGTGAACGAGAGAGGAAAGCAGTGTGTCTATGCCAGAGAGAGAGAGAGAGAAAGAAAGAGAGTGAAAGAGAGGGAAGGAGCGAAAGTGCATGTGTGAGTGAGAAAGAGAGAGGAAGAGAGAGGGAGAGAGAGAGAAGGAGTTGGAGCTGGAGTGAGAAGGTAGAGAGCACACACAGTGCTCTCTCAGAGAACACATGATGACAGAGAGGAGAGGCAGGCACCTGCAGCCTCAGGAAACTTTCTGCTGTACGTGTGTGCGTACGTGTGCATACGTGTGTGTGCGTGTGTGTGTGTGACAGACAGAGAGCATTAGGTAGAGGAGGAGACAGCAGAGCAGAGCAGGGCTGAGAGAGGGGTACAGCAGCCAGATAAGAGGTCAGAACAGAGGGAGCGGCAGAAGGACACGCTGCTCTGACCTCCAGGCTACAGCGCTTTTGGAAAGCTGGGACGCTCGCTCATGATGGATTTCTGAGGATTTTCTGGGATGCTCCTCTTCAGCCGTGAAGTTTTATACCTCATGGTTAGTGGCTTTGTTTGTTTTTTTTTCTCTTGTGCGTTTAGACTAAAACCTCTTGCTTTAGATCTGACTAGTGTGTTTGCTGAATGTGAATATGGCTGGTTAATTAAAAGCTCACATGAGAGTTCCATCTACCCATTTAAGGGGAAAATGGAAAGGCTGCGGCTTATAAATTATGTAAATGACAACACCACATTATAAATATGAATGAGGGCAAAATAACCACTTTTCTCCTGCATCTTCTTACTATCAAGTCTAACTACAGATTAGTCTTAGAATCATTCAGATTCTGAACACTGTAAATTTCTATTACACAGTTCATATTAATTAGTACATATAAAGGGCACATCTCTTGCGTTTCTTGATTTCCTCATTATTTCATTTCTTTGAAGCAACTGTCAGGAAAACACATTTTAATATCTTTTTTTTTTACATAATTTAGAAAAGCTGTTCTTTACACTGTGTAAAACTTCCCAGATGAATAGATCATTACTTGGAATGAAATCTTATTCAGTTAACTTCGATTAAAAGCAAATGTTTTTCCTCCTCCTGTTACCATTTCACAGACACAACATGTAACAGGTGGACAGATCCACTGAGCATTAGTAAATGTATTTAGCATTAATACCTTAGTGCCCTGAGGCTCCATATTATCCTGTACACCGTGATGTTTACCGTAGCAGCAATCAGGACAAATAAGCTCACATTCACTCTGACCTTTTACCCAGCACAGAAATCCAGCAAATGATGCTTTCCCCTATAATCAGCCTCTGTGCAGCCTCAGCATAGGCGACTAGTTTATTGCTGGAGTTTTAGGAAGATCATAGGTCTTGGAAACATGAAAATGATCCAGTAACAAAGCACACATACGCACCCCCACCCACACAAAGCCTTGGCCATTGGGCATGCACTGACATGGGCTGGTTTTTATCTCTACTACTCTTCTAAAACTCCTCTTTTTAATAAGCAGCTGTTATCCCATCTGCTCGCAGCTGATCTGGGGGTTTCATTTAGAGTCATTTAATCCCTAGTCATTTAGAACCTCGTGCAATGGACATGGTCCAAAAGAAACAGACCAGCGCTGACTGGTGTCGGGAGCACAGACAGATGCTCCTGTTGGCGGCTGAAGTGCGTGGCAGCTGCTCCACCAAGAAAAAGCCCCGTCTTAAGTGAAATGCTACTAACAGGTAAAGGTGACACTTGGATTCCATCACCATGCAGCTAATTAGGCCTCTAATTAATAGAGCTCTTGGGAGCTGCAGTGTATCCTCCTCAGCGTAATGTAATAGTGAGACTTGGAAATTAAGATTAGTAATAATTACTAATAAATAAGCTCCTGAGTGGCACACCTGCTAAATACACAGGTTTAGAAAGTGCACAGTTGTGCCTTGCTGCTGGAGCTCACATTTAAAGAGAATGAAAGAACGATAGAGCAGCAGGGTCCCTTCCCCACCACACAGCAGGTTTCAGAAACTGGCACTGCTGACATGCTGGGTAGAGGGAATAGGCTTTGATGTAACTGTGAGAAGATATTTAACCAAAACAGTTTGAAAACATAAACAAATAATAGATCATGTAACTCTCCTCAAAAAAAAGCAGCAAAGTGTGAGTACATCTTGTGTACACTAATCCCCCAGTTTTACGCAGATCAGGAGTCGCAGATTCAGTCACACGCAGTTTTTAAAAAAAACAAACAAACAAACTCAAACTCTAACAGTGTTTCTCTCTCTCTCTCTCTCTCTCTCTCTCACACACACACACACACACACACACACACACACACACACACACAAATAAACCAATATTTCCTACCATGTCCCTAACTTAACTGTGCATCAGCACAGAGAGCTGTCTTGTTCTTTTGCACGCTGCTAATGTTAGCATGTTTTAAGCAGTACATTTTTCTGATTCTGATTATTTATTTACCTTTCCATTTTCATTGCGGGTAATGCATTAAACTGAGGTTAAAATTAAATTAACGTGTTCTGGGTGCAGATTTGGGGGCATATTTATGATTTACACTATAAAAAAAGGCATTTTTAGGCGTTTTTTAAAACCACAACACAATGCGGCTTTTCAATATTCGCGGTTGCTCTTGGAACGTAACCTCTGCGAAAAGTGATGATTTCACTCTTCAATTTCCAAGACAGGGATTAAACCTACTCCTGGACTTTACAGCACTCTGAACTAAACAGAACTAAGAACAGATTAGGCGTAGTCCCTGTCCACTAATCTAAGCCTGTATGTCCAAAAGTTTATAGAAATGTGCTTGTCCTTTTCTTTTTAAATTAATGATTCAATGGAAGGTTTGCAGTAATGATCTGTATTCTTCTGGGAATTCTCTACACAACTGAGTGAAATTCCATCATTTCAGAAAATAAAGAAATCCACTGCTCCACAGCCCAGTGCTGTGAGGCTTTATACCTCCCTAGCCAATGTTTGGCATTGGGCATGGTGACCTTAGACTCACATGCATCTGCTGTAGAGCTCACTAATGGCAGTGTCTTTCAATTGAGATTATACAACTGAACACTTGCATCAGTAATTGACAGTCCTAGAAGAGCTGTCTCGATACTTTGAGACATATAGTACTGTCCAAACGTCTTGAGCCACTCCCAATTTCTTCTTATTTTGCTCAGAATGTAGACTCGAAGAACAGGCTCTCATTTAAGTCCCTGAACCTGACCAGCCTGAATGTTTTTTTGATAAGCCACACAGGTCCTATCTATGAAATCATTCAAACATAACAAGGCCTGAACCTGATGCAGATGATTCCAGAAGGTCAGGCGGTGATCAGTATGCAGCCTATTGCAGTAAAACCTTTGTTCCCATTTTTTTCATTTAATGTACTCAACCAAAGATAAGACAGACATTAAATAATATTTTTGAAACAATTAGGTGATTCAAGGCAAAATGTAAAGAAATGAAGGGTGGCACAGTCCTTTAATAAATGATTTCTTACAGGGAAAAACCCTGGACTATATTTTCCTTTCAATGGAAAATCATAATTCAAAATGCTTTGTGGTCCAGGACTTGTCTTAATCACGCTCTGGGAAATTGGCCCACAGTGTATTTGTTTCAATTCTATTAAAAAAAGATGTACTTCACTTGATTTAGCTCTTCACTTTAGTATATTAGCTCTAAAAATATACTGTATTACCCAGGCAACCACAGATATGAGTTAATGATATCATCAACACAGCTCTTTCACAGTGACAATCTTCCTTTGTTTTCCCTTTTCATAAAACCATGCTGTGCAATTATGGTTCTCCCGCTAGAAAGTGTGAGAATCACGTCCGTTAAACCTTATGGCCATAAGATCCACAGGTTGCTATGGTTTTAGGGCCTATGGTGGGCACGTTCCTTCCCACTCCAACTCCCACCTCTTTCCGTTGTTGGGCGTGACTGAGATGCTACTGAAAATGCTATTTCAGGCTCAAAGTGAGACCCCAGGGTCAAATCTATTAAATCCTTTACACAAACATATTAGAGCTGGCATTGCTGTATTACTGGGCTGCCATGCTGTGAAATCAAATAACAATAAAGAATACAGAAAAAAACAACCATTTCAGTACAGTTTACACCTTCATGCATTTTGTCACTTTTGTTCCCTGTGGATGAGACAAGAATGACTGGTTTGCAAGTTTGACTGTAAGTTAATGTGTAGCCACTATGTTAAGAGGCAGTGAGATGGACAGCACCAGCGGTCTCCCAGCAGGAGCTCTTGTTACAGCCTCCAAACAATGCACAGTGAGAAAGAGAGAAACATCCCACATATCCATTTCTTCTTCTTTTTGACTTACATTTTCAACCCCTAGGACATTTCAAGAGATGGCAGTTTACTAGAATCCTTAGCAGTTGGCACCCACAGGCAACAGTAAATGTAAATTAGACTTAAGTCTCTCTGACATAGGGCTGTGATGAAAAATCAAAATGCATGTTGGTATATGGCAGTGTATGAAGTTTAGGCTTTTGCAGCCTTTCAAATTCAGTCAGGAGTCAGGAGGCTTGAAACCTACCTCAACCCTTCTGAGAATCAGACGGCTGTTCAAGATAGAGACGGAGACATTATCAGAGGAACAGGTTAACTCAGGTAACAGATAGAACTCCCAAGTGTGTATATTTCTGTACTCAAAAATATTTTTTCCAGTGTTATTTGACCCAAATATTTTAGGTCTTTTCAGATTTTACCAGTGACTCGCTTTGTGTGACAGAACATAACTGGCTGAGGACATTGCCAAGAGTGCTGCAAAGTGCTGACAAACTTACCTACTTTCTTCAAGGATCCTTTATACAATGCCAAACAAAAACTTAATTTACTTCCTAGAGGAAGCTTTAATGGATGAATCTTGAAGAACCATTATTGAAAATCTGAGAACGGCACAAACAAAGCCTATAAACACCAAGACGCATACCTAGACAACTGGAGAGCATGTAATTTCCACACAGAAAGGACCCTGACCTTCTTGGCTGGCAGTCAAACCCCGGACCTTCTCGTTTTGAAGCAACAGTGCTAACCACTTTACCAGAATGCCAGCCAAAATAAATACCAAACACCTCTTCAATAGATAAAGATGTAAATGCCATAGCTAACAGGTGTGTGCACATGCGCACAGTATGAGAATGCTCAGAACATTTGCTACAAACACACACTTTCCAGCTGGTCCCATCATCTCCGACTGACATTGGCTTTTTTCCTACAGCTGATATCTCAGTTCATCTCATTACTGTCCTTGCCCTTACAGCCTTCTCCTCATGGAATTGGCTTGGACCCTTGTTTCTCCTTCTGTTCCTCCTTCTTAGATTTCTAATTGCCGGCATGAATTGAATGGTAGGGCCCATCTGCAAGTCCATGGAAGGGTTTATAAGCATTAATGAAATTTCCCTTCTCAGGAGGTACGAACCGTCCATTTAAAATCAAATTATAGTCTTCAGGAGTGCTGAGGGTGAGTGCATATCACAAGCAGCTGCAGAATGCAGGAAATAATGTAAAACCTATACACCACTTTTGCAATTAGTATTTTGGGTAGGCATGATCTTGTTATTAGCATGTCTGGGGACAACCATGAAATTTTGGACTAAATGCGGTGATAAACATAGCCTTACTACAGTTAAAACAAAAAGAGTGTGAATATTGACAGAAAACAAGCCCAAGGACGAAACAGTTTTCAACAAAAAATACTCTATTTCTTGCAAAGGAAAAACACTTCACTTAAACCAGTCTATACTTTAACATAATACATTTATACTCAGAAATAAAAAAAGGGGCATTTAAGTTTTGATTTACAACTCACACACACAAATTCAACACTGAACTAAAACCGAAGTCATATCAGTATAAACTCATTCTTGTGTGCCCTGCGCCAGAATTCGTTTGGAAGGCACTTGTCTGGTCCTTATCAGGAAGTGCTCTCACGTGCAAAACACATAAACTGAACAATAACACACAATCTAAACACATACAGAAGCTGTCATTGAGTTTATACTGTGTAACCAGTGGCTGATTAACTTTGTTATGTGAAACAGCCAGAGTACATCACAGAGCTGGTAACTTTGTTTGAGAAAAGCTGAATTATCTGATTTGCATTCATGCATAAAAAATGCTAAACAGCTGTGTTCCAAATGTTTAAAGAGAAAAGACTAGTTGAACTTGGGGTGGTTGCAGAATGTACTCTGTTTTATTTATCATATGTGTATTATTTTTACAAGATCATGTCTGGCCCTGTAAGCCTGTTAGAAAACAGCCTGTTTGAAAGTGTCCTGAATACTAATAAATGGCCTGAAAGACAGAAGCCAATGACTGATCTTAGACAAAAAACGAGGCTAAAGCACAGCAATTTAATTGAGGATGAGCTAATCACAGATCATACTGGTATCAGCCTGTTTCTGTGTGTGACAGTGAACGTAAATGAAGCTGAATACGGCCAACAGTCGCTGACAGAGGTTTTATCAGACACGCTAGCAAAGCCTGTCATTAACCACAGGACTATTTGGATGTTATCGCTGGATGGATTGCACAGATGTATACGCACACAAATAGATGGTCAAACTTTAATTACAGTGCCTTCAAACACCCATGGCCTATTATACAAATCAACATCACTTAGAACATAGGAACACACACACACACCTTAGGCATACATGCTAAACTGATCCGTCAATCTTTGTGCAAAACCATTTTAGCACAAACAAGACTCTGAAATGCAGAGTTTAGAACACCCAAGTTTCCACTATAAGTGGCAAAGAGTGGCAAATCACAACAACAAACATACAAATTGACAACCTGAAGCATTATTCTATCACCAACAGTCTCTTAGAATTTTTCTATTCTAAAAAGGCCAGCAGAAGCTTGCTGCTTGATGACCAAAATACCTTTTCAGTGCCCCCCATGTACACACACACACACACACACACAAATATTCACATATATATACACCTTCCATCAATTTGGCAATCCATAATACCGATGGTTTCCTTGCCTCCTTCTGGAGGCTGCATTGTCTCTAATGCCCCCCCCCCTCTCTGCACGTTGGGGTCATGATGGCTCCGCTCAGCAGTGAGGTTGTTATAAATCTTCAAAAAAGACATTCAGACTTACAAAGCAAATGTCACAGGCCACCGCCTGGTCGAACATTTCGAGTGGTTCCTCATAAATCAAAGAGCTAATGGTGAAAAACCCTTTCCGCCTCGACAGGGCAAATCGACTAAAAATGTTCTTGAACATTTTCGTCTGTGAGGCACTTCGCTGAAGGTTTGACACTAATGCTAACCATTAGAACAAAACAAAAACCTTCAAAGACTTTAGCCCTTTCTTGTGCTGTAATGACACAACGTCTTTATGCTGAAATCCTTATGCTCAGACCTGCTGCGCTGTGATTAGAAGAGTGGTAATAAGAGGCAGAAGGAGGGCTATAATTATAAATAACAGTAACAAGGGACAGAAGGGGGGCTGTAATTACCTTGATCACTCTTCATTGTTCCTGTTTTACAGGAATGTGGCAGCTCTGGCTCTCTCTGCATTCTGGCTGCCTCCAGAGAACTTGGGAATAAGGAAACCTGTATGTGCTATGCGGAAAGTAAACTGGGTGCTCTGAGTGGAACCTGTATTTTAACACTGCTACTTTTGCGTTCCACCTCCAAACTAACATGCCTAAACCAGTTAAAACCAAATGAAAAATAGTTTTGAAAAAATAGAAGATCTGATATCTATCTGATCTGGCAATGGCATTCGTATTGATAAGGACATTAAGGCTATGGAATCTGACTTGCAGCAATTTCACTGTTTACAGAAAAAATAAATACTAGCTGGCTAAATTATTGCTCTCATCATGATACAATACAAACTAAATCATGTGAGAGTTCACAGAAAGCACTGAGGGCATTGAGAACTATTACACTTGTGTGGCTTAACAATGCCCTGGACAAATTGATCACCTCCTGTCTCAGTACAATGCCTGATGATTGCATTTGTCCCACTGGCGTAAATGTCACCAGCATGTCACAATGACTATGAGCCAATGTAATCAAACAAGGGAGCTTTCAGAGTCAGACGCTGCACTTTCTCTCCACAGGCTAGGCGAACTGAGAGACGGCTTGATAAAAAGAGATTAGTACTCATTGGCTAGAACAGACATGGGCAAACTACGGCCCGCATGCCATATACGGCCCATTGGGCTTTTTAATCTGGCCCGCCGAACTCGTCCACGTTATATTATTTTTAAAAAATTGATTATAAAGACGCCTCAATCATTTTACCTAGCTGTAATTCCCATCTGTCCCAGCAGAGGGCGCACCCTGAAGACATTGACCCTTGAGTGTGATGCATTAGTTACTTCATTTTGTCGCTTTGTACTTTCAGCCCTTCAGTAAAAATGAGCGGACCAAAGAAAAGAAAAGTAGGTAGTGAGTGCCGAGTAGTGGTGCAACGGATCAAAAAAATCATGGTTCGGATCAGTTTTTGGATCAGCAAAAAAAGACGAGACAAATTAAACTTTTCATTTATTTAAGTATTTTTGCCCATTAAAAACATTCCACGC
>JBBPDB010000128.1:17445937-17463436 GCA_037974465.1 Brachypetersius altus | reverse complement strand
CACACACACACACACACACACACACACACACACACACACACACACACACACACACACACACACACACACATTATTTGTAATCAATAATCAAGTACCAGAAAAATAGAAGGAAACTGAAACACAGTAGATGGAAAGGACAGGGTAAACATTAGACATACATGTGTGTGTGTGTGTGTGTGTGTGAGAGAGTATAATATATGGATGTGTATATGTATGAGACATTACACACATGGGTCTTTTTTAGTCTCACTAAGTGCATCTCATCCACAACCACTTAGTACTCTGACACACACACACACACACACACACACACACACACACACACACTTAGATTACCTCTTATAATGTACGCTGAATGCAATCCTCACATTTGCTGAGCTTGGTTCCATCTTCTTATTCACTTGATAAATACAGATTTCTCTGGTGCAATAGAAACTAAGGTTTAAGGCTTACTCCACTTCACAGGACTACCCAGGCTGCACACGCAGCACATACTTAGCAACACTGAAATCAGCACCAAAATTACACTCAAAACCACCAAACTGACCATTTCAGTTGTGTTAATGTTTTTGTGTATTTGCTCTTCAGAGGTTTTATATGAATTAAAATGAGCAAATGAAATGTTCTTATATTCTTATATATATGCATTTTGTCAAAGATGGGAATTAAAAGTCTAATTCTGAGCAAAATCTTGTCTGATATTGTTGCTGAAATATATATGCCAGTAAAAACAACTGCTTTAAAAAAACTAAAGTTATATTGGTTGGAAGAACACACTTAGCCGAACACAGGTTTTGTTCCGAACTTCTTGCATCACTCCTTATACATATGGTGTACATACACACTATATGGTCATAAGTATTGGGACACACCTATAGTTGAATTCAGGTCACCCCTTACTTCCAGGACAATCTTAATGCTTCAGTACACTCAGACGTTTTGGACAATGCCATGCTTCCAACTTTGTGGACAAAGGACAATTCTGTACAGCTTTGGGATGAACTGGAACAGAGAGTGCGAGCCAGGCTATGTATTTGAATGTCATTAAAGTCTTTGATGGTGTAATGGTCAGGGCATCCTAATACTTTTGTCCATGTTGTGTACTTTACTGTGCCAAGCGGAGCTGGCTCCAAGTCCAAGAATTTCATTACTGACAACTGATATGTCTTTCAGTAAGTTTGACATTAGATATGTTTCCCGTGCTTCAGCATGTGATAAAAAACATTAACTGTATATCTGTGTGACAGGTGTAGGTTTGAAGTATTTGCTGGTGTAGTGTCTGAAACAAATGTGTGGCATTTCATAGTTTGGGGCTTCATGAGACCAGGCCATTTGTACATTAGAAGTTAAAAAGTGATCACAGATCAGAACTCGTTGTTCCTGGAAGTCCCCTAAACACGGAGCAGGGTTGTTTTTTTTGTTGTTTGGTGAGAATACTAAACCTACAAATGGACAGCCACTCGTGGTGTAGCTAAATGGGTTTGGGGCTCTGGGATGGTTGTGTGTGGTCTCGGAGCGCCTTGTATGGAGAGCAGTGTGTGGTGGTGATGATCGCGCGTAGATGGGGGTGGGGTGGGGGCCTGGAAAGCGATCTGCTCTGTCTGACACACACACACACACACACACACACACACACACACACACACTCCCAGTGCCAGAGACTGCAGCGGCGCCGCTATCTCCACAGCATCTCCCGAAGCCGCTTCTTTCAGCTGGAGCTCCGGATCACAGCGGAGAGGGAAAACCTGGCTCGAAAGAAACGGCTTCTGCGACTGGTTTCCAAACTCCCTGTGATGGCGGTGGGTGGGTTTGTTTAGGGGACTGTTTGGACTATTTGGATCTGAGCTAGAAAAGGAATAGTTTATCTTGCCAAAGCGATGGATGCGCACCAACTCCTCGCAGCTGCGCTCCTGATACTTCTCTCTGTGTTCAGCTCTGCCTCTGCCGTCCAGTTTCCAGACTCCCTGCAGTGAGTAACTGGCTTGACTTTCATTGCTATTGTTATTGTATTATCATTTACTGCTATTATCTAAGGAAAATGACGCTGACCAAGTTTAGCAGCCGAAAGTGCCACAGTGGAGTCTAGCTGCCAGAAGTTGCCCGCTCATGTGTTGCTGATCTTTGCAACTTTTGCACGTAAACAAGAGCGAAATTTCCCCTCTGTAAACTTTTTTCTCGGCTTAATGGCTTACTACGTTCACCCAGACGTGTCTGAAGTCAGATCTATGTTCCCATGTCTCGTTCCACCTTAAGTGATGCCTGCTGCAGAGTGGAGCGGCGGCACTGTTTAAGGTGGACCAGAACATTAGAAATAAGAAAGAGGAGAAACAAACCAACTTCCGCCTCGTGCTGGCCTGCTGTGTTGTGTGTGAGGGCAGCCTATGAAATCTCTTTCCTCTCTACTGGCTCGTGCTTCTTCTCTGAACTGGAATAATCGAGTGGATCCAAATTATGGATCATTATTGTGTACAACCTCCCTCCTGTTTCCGTTCTAGCTTTTGTTATCTTTTTTTTTTTTTTATTTTACCACTGAGAGATTCATGGGAGAAGAACGAAAGCCCATATGTGCCTCACACTGTTTCTTGAGTACTTCAGGGAAGGGCAGTAGTGAGAGCCCACAGGGTGAACATAAGGTTGCTGGTGGCTGTGCTGTGTGTGTATTTCCATCTCAGTCCACTCATTATTGCTACTGTCCTTAAACTACGCCGGATTTCTCCTACTGCCACGGGAAGAAAGTGGGAGTGCAAAGCTGACTCACCTCTCCTCCCACTTCTACTGTGGTGGTTTTAATTTTGCATACAGTGAGAACAAACCCGTTTACTGGGGTCCCCTCTTATGTTCGTAAGAGGTTAAAGATCCACTGAAGTTTTTGGTATTCTGTGTTCACTGTGGCGACAGCGGTGAGGTCCACTTCAAATATAAAATTGCAGTGCAGATGCTTACGACTTTAGTATAGTGCGGGACAAAACACATTTTATAATAGTGATTTCTCATTTATAACCTGCTTTTATTAAGAAATTTATAGGAAATGACCGTTGCCCTTATGGGTTCAGTACAAGCAGGAGATTTAAAACCCTGTACTTGATAACGGCTGGCCCAAGTCTTTATGGGACCCTGTGCAGAACTTGAGTTTGGGCCTCCCACCACCTTGGTGCTACATGTATTATGGACAGTTGTCAATGTTTGATCATTAACACACCAAATGTAAATCCCAAGACCCTCAATTAACACACTAACCAATATTAGTAGCTTTATTAGTAGCCATGTTGCTTACATCATACCAGTGTCAGCTTGTATTTACCCTCCTATATTTTCCAGTAAAGCGTAGCCTCCTTTAATGTTAAAGGGTTTCAAACTCACAAGAGTGGTCTGTTGTTCATTTTCACTTTAATTTTCAAAATGCAAGTCTAAGTGCCAAACTGAACATAGTGTACTGAAAGGTAACACTAGACACGGTGTGGAGCATAACAACTGCCACAGAAGAATTCAAGGGGAACTTCAGCAGGAAATCTTCCTGCTGGTTTATTATATAGTGTTTGGTTTTTTGTATAGTATTGTATATTTTTTTTATTATCTTTTCTTGTTTGTTGCTGATTCCAATATCAAGTACTTAGATGTCATCAATCCTCAGAAAACATTTTTTTAAATCACACAGGCATGTATACTTCTAGATTTTTGCACTGATGTTATTTACTAGGTGATGCTATTCCACAAATGAGTTGTAATGAGACAGGCTTATGCACCGGTTCAAATAGTAATTTCTGACAAAACGGTTGTTGAGCTATTGCCCAAAAAGTACTTTGTGCCTACCCTGCTTCAGGGGGTGCTAGCATGAAGGGACGTGTCCATCTAGGGGCACAAAGCTCTTATTCTAAGCCATGTGGGGCTACAAGCTCGACATTTCAACACATTTTCTGATGATTGATAAAGTCTAAGTATTTAAAATCAACAGCCAAAAACAAAAAGAAGAAGAAAAAAACAAAATGACATAATAAATGAATGGACAAGTCATTTACCGTTACAGCTTTTTTTGGTTTGAACATTTTTAAAACTCAAACCTGGAGAAGTTTATTAGAGTTTATTTTATGAGCATAAATTATACTCACAGCATGCATTTTATAAAGATGAAGCAACACTACGTAATTGCTGCTAGTGCGTCTCCTAATTACATTTTTTCAGGCTGTAGATGAATCCACTATTTGACTCAATTGTTGACAGATTACTTAGTAGGTTTATGAAAAATATGTTTTGATTACTGGACCATTTACCTGGCAGTAGATTAAATCCTTAGTCAGTTACATAGTTATTGTTAGCTGAACACACCTTGACTGAACTGCACTTAACTTTCAGTACAGTGTTCAAGAACAGGACCTTAGCTCTAACTGGGGTGGGGAGTTGCTTAAACGAGTAGAATTGGCTAGCCAGTCTGTTAACATAATATTGCAATTTTGTAGGATTATCATAAGAAAAATGTATTATATTTCTAAAAAACTATTATATCACTCAAGTAATCTTGGTGGTCCTCTGGTGGCTACAGGGGCCCTATGCTGGTGCTTTGTTCTCTTAAGCATCAGGCGACTGTGGTTTAATAGTACTTTTAAATAAGCACATTTCAGTGAAATACCCTTCATGCAACTATTGCTCTTCAGATTAGTTAATGAACCTGAAAGCAGTCTTTTACAGGTCCAATCTCCTCATTTCCATAATTCCAGTAATATGCTAATAGTTAACATGCACTTTAAATGCTGACCCCAGATCTCTCAAACAAAAGGAAAGGAGAGTAATGAATTTGCAGATTCTTGATGATGTAAAAGCTCTTCAGTTTCAGTGATTTTAATAGTCTTTAACTGTTTAGTTTAATGTGTGTTGTCATCTATTCAAGAGCTGTTGGCTTTTTTTTGGCTTTTTGATCATAGAGGTTAAACCTTGTATCAGTGATGGTGTTTGCCTGTTTCACTTAGACTTAGGCTATTGATAGTTTTGCAGGATCTGTATTAATGGTTGATGAATATGGTTTAGGTGTGGCAACTGATCTTAGACCTGCTCTAGTAGAGTTATATTGGCTCTAGTACTTTAATAATGAAGCAAAAGCCAGCAAACCAAATAGGCTACATCAGAGCAAGCACATAGGGATTGGTTTTGTGCTTTGAGCAGGACATCATGGAGCGCATACTTGTTATGGAGTGGATTGTGAGTGGATTTTGAAATGACCTGCTTTTGTTTTAGCTTGTTGATTACTTACGTTCTCACTGACAGTAGGTCTGCGCCCCCCTCACTTTGCTTTGAGCGACTGATTTGTGATGAACACATCCAGTGTATTTTTGTCTTTAACAATTAGTGTCCACAACCTGTCTGTGCTGGAGAGTAATTTTTGCACCTCCTTTGTTGGTCGAATCACAATTTATCTCTCTGTCGCCTAACACTCCCCGCCCCCTGCCTTCCTCTGACTCTCTGTCACTGTGTGTGACTGTATCTTTGTGCCCAGGCTCTAACCTCCACATGCCGGGCTTTGTCTGCTTCAGATGTTATATGGGTGCATCACGTTCTCTCTTTTTCGTTTTTTTCCTACTTCTCTCTTGTTCGCTTCAGCTTTCTCCTCTCTTTTTTTCCCTCCCCACTTGTCTTGTAGCACTTGCTCTGCTGAGATGCAGATGATCAGCATCATCCATGCTGAAAAGTCTGATGTCATAGATCTTGCCCCTGAAAGTCCCACATGATTGTCACAGGGTTGAGGGCAAGGAGGGTGGGGCGGGGTGAGGGCTGGGGGGAGGTTCTACTTATTTGCAGCTTTAAAGATGTTACAGCTCAAAAACCCGTGTGATGCAAAGGAACCTGTCGTGTTCCAGTGCTCATCGCCCTGGATTCTTCTTGTTGCAGCAGCACATTGAAATGTCCCTGTGTCTTTATGTGACTCCCCAGGGCATGTTTAGTCAGTCTGCTGTACGTTTTCGCTCCCCCCACCCCCCACTCTCTCCTTCCCTCTCGCTCTCTTTTCCTCTGGTTGCCTTTCAGATTCATGCACACTGACTCCTCAGTGGCACTCTGCTCTGCTCTGCTCAGTGTTCATTAAGTCATTGTATGTGTCACAGCCTGATCGGGTCCCCATGTCCCTGCAGCCATGGTGATGGCTCGCTGTCCTGCTTTTGGCTTCGGTAAAAGAGAGGCGGCACCAGGCAGCTGGCCGGACCGTAATACCCACCGCTCTCAGTCTCGCATCAGCACCGCTTCCATCCCGACCCTCGCCACGTCCCCTTCCATCTCCAAGTCTAATTAGATTTCATGCTTAGGCAATTAAATAGAGATGCTTTTCCGATTACATTCCCCATGCCCTTCCAGCAGATAATGAAATAATGAAAATGTCTGTAGCATGAACACGGCAAGGGTTTTGGGCCAATATTTGGGCCAAATGGTTTGGTCCAATCCTCTGGTAAGTAGAAGTAGTCTGTGTAATTCATGCATTTGGTTTATAGCTTCTGTTGCAGGACTGGACGAGCTTTACAGAAAAAGAGAAACTCTCTGAGTCAGATTTTTTTAATGGTGACATTGACAGGAACTAGGGTCATAATCTTTCATTGTCAAAAAAGCATTCTCCAAAATGTCCAGTGAACTTACACATAATTTGTAGCTTTTTATATGTAATAATAATAACAATAATAATAATAATAATAATAATAATAATAATAATAATAATAATAACAATAACAATAATAATAACAACAACAATAATAAAAATAATAATAATAATAATAATTTTTATTTGGTGATAATTTGGGCTTTTAATTTTCACTGTCGCTGTTACAACAAAATTATTTATTAATTTTAATATTTTTACATAATCTGAAAACACCATCTGCTGTTTGTATTGTATGTAATGTCTTGACTAAAACTGACTAAAAGAAATGCCTCAAAACAATATTATTAAATGTATGTATTAAAAAAGCATACATAGAAAGTTTTTCTTCTTTTGTAAAGTTACATTTTGTTCCCACAGCAAATGTATGTGTTTGATATCATATGGCTTATCTAAAAATGTTTTAATCATGTACAGTGAATTCCCGAGTATCGCGGGGGTTATGTTCCAAGAGCACCCGCGTATAGTGAAAACCACAATGTTGTAAAAAGACCTATTTTTATAGTGTAAACCCTAAATATGACCCCAATAATGCTTCCAGAACACTTTAATTTTAATTTCACTTTAAACTCAGATTAATACATTACCCTTAAAGAAAATGTAACGCTAAACCCATATTTGTACTGTACAGTTTACACTGAACTCCCGCCATGCTGGAATGTAAAACACCGATGTTACCCCTGTATAGACTGTACTGTCATTCATGCACAGGCGTTTTCTTTGGTATAAGCAGTTAAATACAGTAATAAATTAATAAAATTCACAGTAATAAAATTACAGGGCTTTAAGGAGAACAACACGAAAAACACGAGAACACTTGAGACACTCCACAGAGGAAATTCTAGACTGCAGCTGCCAGAGACAGCAGCCAATCAGCATCAAGGAGAAATAAATAACATTCTCGGATTGGCTACTAACCAGGGACGAGACCAAACTCAAAATTCAAAATAGAAGTCCCCCTTGAGTCAGTCCAATGGAGTCAGTCCTCTAGCGACCACCAACTGGTGACGTTACAGTACTCCCCCCCGCAAAAGGAGCCACTGCGAGGCGCCCAGTAGGGCCCACACGGCTGCCCATCCCTAGGGGTCTTACCATGATGGCCACTGACTCAGCCAGGGCGGCCCGTGTAGGTTCACCCCAAATAATACTTGGGGAACTTCCCAGGTCTCTGCTGGGACCCCACTGACACCCACCCCGCAAAAGGTGTTGACCATCTTTTGTGGCTTTGTTTGGTGGCTGACAACATTTTTGCCAACTTTCCTTAAAGCTTGTTCATCATAGCAACAGCAGATATGTTATACGGACAAAAGGATTCGAGTTCACCTCTTCATTACTGAATTCAGGGGGCCACTTACTTCCAGGGACGGGCAATCTTAATCCTTCAGTAAACCAATACATTTTGTGGAGACATTTCCTACTTTGTGGACACAGTTTGGTGAAGAACCTTTTCTATTCCAATATGACTGTGGCCCAGTGCACAAAGCAAGATCCATAAAGACACGGCTGGAGAAGTTTGGTGTGGAAGAACTTGACAGAGCCTGCACAGAGCCCTGACCTCAACCCCACTTTTAGGATGAACTGGAGTGGAGATTGTGAGCCAAACCTCCTCGTCCAACATTAGTGCCAGACCTCAGAAATGCTCTAAAGAATGATTGGGCACAAATTCCCACAGAAACTCCAAACTCTTGTGGAAAGCCTTCCAAGAAGAGTGGAAGCTGCAAAGGGTAGTCAGCTCCATATTAAAGTCTACGCATTTGAATGCAGTGTTAAAAGTTTCTGTTGGTGTAATGGTCAGGCATCCCAATACATTTGTCCACACAATGTATGAAAAAACATGTTTGTGAGGGGACTGTGGAGGGCTGGTTACATAAGATACATGTGTCTGTCTATTTGGTGTGAGTGAGGAGAGGACTAATTTTTCAATACTGCTGTCCACAAGAGAGTGGCTACATGTACAGGTATATATAAAGATGCAACGCTGAGCTTTCTCAGCAGCAGCTGTAAGCTATTCATATCGCACAGATATTTACCCATATGGTCTTGGCTGGGTGTTAGTGCTCCCCCTGTCTGGAGGCTCCTTATTTGCTCTCTTTCTTATACCTAGTGCAGTGATCACGTATAGTGACCTGGTGCTTGGTAGTTTTCTGTGTTTTTTCGGTCAAAATTGTATTTACTTTCAGTCGAATGACACATAATTTAAGAACACACTTTGTACACATTGATTTGTCTTCAAGTCCTTGATGCATAATGGAAAGCAAATTTTGTGACTCACTTTGCATTCATTTTACTCATATTCGATATTTATTCATTGCACATTCACATAAAATTATTTTAGACTGTAGTGTCCAGGGTGTCACTGGACCTAATTTGGTGTTTTGCATTCTGCACTTTATGAAAAAAGAGTGAAAAGTGTAAGTTGTAAAGTTTACTGTTTGAAGCTTGATTGCTGAACTAACTTCCATAACAAACATTTTGGACTGCAAATTGAATGCAGACGTTAAGAATAACACCAGCATTTTTAATCAGTCAGGATCTATGATTTGTCACTTTACATTGTAATATCTATTTAAGTCAACTCTATATAAGTCAACCATGGAGCAGCAAGAGTAATGCTAGTTCTTATGTCAGAGGCTAACCACTTTTAGCCTAAAAGATGCTAAATCAAAGGTATTAGTTAGCAATTTAATTTAGAAACATTTAGAAATTTAGAGCACTGAATTTGAATACAAGCACTTTTATTGCTTTTATTTTAAGCATAAGTACGATATTAAGAAAGATATGAGGGCAAAGACACATATCTGAAGCAAATAAAACTTTTTAGTATCCACATCAGCACTTTGACACGCTCCTGTGTTTTTGCTGTGCACACTGATCAGCAACAGTTGAATAGCTGGTCTTCAGTACTTGCTTAAGTCCTTCATTTTACTTCACTTGATTGAATCTAATTAGGACAAATTCAGCTCTCAATTCACCTGCAACCTTCTTTACAGATTCAAGCCTTGATGTGCTTGTTTTGAATTAAAAGGTAAAGTGTAACTGATAGTCTTAGTCTAATATTGCTACTAATGTATGTTATATTGTGTGTTTGTGTTTTTATCCTGTGTAGCTCTGTGTTTTTCATTTTATCCGATTTTGCTGTGTTTTTATCCTCTGAGAGCCAAAAGCCCAGCAGCCTCACACCCAGTGAACAGATATTCACCCACTCCACCATCGCTCAGTCATTTACCCCCACTGCACCAGTGGCCGGACTGTTAATTGGACGTTTTTCTCCTCTAAGGCCAATTTGTCTATTTATAAAGCGGAAATGGGACATTTCATAGTAGAAAATTCACTCAGGGGAGGCATGGGGAGCTGGTATGGGAGGGATGTGTGTGTGTGTGTGTGTGTGTGTGTGTGAGAGAGAGAGAGAGAGAGAGAGAGAGAAGACAAATAGAGTAATGGTTAATAGGTGAGAGAGTGTGAGAAGTAGAGATGACAGCAGAAATGAGACAGGTGTTTGCGTACGGAGCATTAGACCGGAGTGATGGGCAGCTATTTTAGCGCTATTTTAGAGAGGAGTCATATTTATCCTCTGCTTATATTCCAGAAACATTTTTTTTGTGATCTTAGTCGCCATATATTCCCGTGGTCAGCAGTTCTAGTCTTTGCTGCTCTTTGAACACCAGTGCTGAAGAGAACTCAAATTCAACAGCAACACAAAATAGATATAGCCTGGAATGGTTAATAAGGGTACAAAAGTAATTCTAAAATTTTGATTTTATTTTCATTGTGAGAAAACAAAGTTTCAATTTTGCGGTAAAATTGAGAGGTAAGATGAAAATTTCTCCCAGATTTCAAGTTTTTTTGTGCTGCCTTTTTTACACCAGTGGTGCCAGTAGAAAAGACGGTGTGATTAGAATACTCAGGCTGCAGGCCTGCAATGTTTTGAGTGGGTGAAGTATAGGACCGAAGCTCTCCGACTTATCCGCTAATTGAACAAAATCACATATGTGCAGCCATAGACGGACATACATAGCTGTTCACTTAAGTGGCGTTGTCATAACTGCAGCTCTATTGCATCTGAGGATCAGATGCAATTGTTTGCTTATAAGCCGTGTTTGTAACCTTTGTACATGCTGTTGACTCATGGCTCTCCCTCAAGGTCACAGAAAGGGGTGAAGCACTTTGGGTGTAGCACGTTGCAGCCATCATGGAGCTTCTTGAGGTTGAGCACTGGAGGCCACAGCAGCAGTGGTCAGTGAAAGGGCAGACACATTAGAGCCTGCAGCCTGCAGGTACTGAGGCATCAGCCTCAGGTTTGATGAGCTTCTGTCATGCTCTGACCCACTGTAAAGCTGACGCCTTGTAGAAAACACATGAGGTCAAGGTGAATGTACTGTATGTCTGCGCTTGGCTGAGTCCAACGCATTTGCTGCTGGAAAAGATGTGCTGATGAAAAGATATGCAGAGAATCAGGGAGAGGGGGAGAAGAGAGGAAGATAGGGGAGAGATAGATCTGTGGAGACAGCCACAAATGCCAGGAGGAGGAGGATGTTAGTCCTGACGTGTAAAGAAAGCCAGTGGTTCCAACACGCACACATACATGCATGCATGTGTTCACCTACACACACGCACACTCACTCTCTTGCTTTTGAGCTCCAGATGCCCTGTCACTGAGAGCACATGTTTGGATTTGTAATTTTTGTACTGCAATTCACCCTGACACGACTCGGCATCAATCAGGAATTTCCATATCAGCACCTCAGAGAATGTCTGAGCGAAACTCAATCTGAGAGAGACGGTGTGAGAGAGACGCTGAGCTGAGCGGAGCTTTTAAAAACTGACTTAAGTCCCTCTTCTGCCATTTTGAGATTTAATTCAGACAACCATTCTGTCAACCAATCCCATAAGATCTCTCTTTCTTTATAGCTTTTATATCTTTTCTCAATACGGTGTTTTACAGTCTTCAGAAAGTTATTTATTTTTGTTCCATTTGGTGAATTGGTAAATGTTGAATATCCAAATGTCAAAGTTGATGTTTTGTTTGTTGATTTCGATGTGAAAATAAGTACCTGCCCAATTGAAAAAGAGATGAAGGGCATGGACACATTACACCTATTGTTCAGTCCTTTGAATGTATAAATGATAAATGAAAAAAAAATTTAATTTGTAAAATAAAAAAAACTTTGAAACCAATGAGTCACACAGACAGCACATGTTTAGCACATTAATGATTGTTATTGTCTGTGAGCGGGATGTGGAGGGTCCCGAGTTAGGTACGAGAGTTCTAGTGTTCCAAAAAAAATGCTTATCTAAGCTAATGAGTACACATTTTCTGCAGAGACACAGCACTGCACATTTAAATGCACAATTACTGTCCATCTGCAGATTGTAACAAACATTAAAAATAAATTCAGATAAATAGAATGTTTGCTCTAACATTTGCAGAATTTGCCATATTTAAGTGAGTTGCTTGTCTGTTATGTCTGCAGAGCGGCCACGGGAGGCCGCACTTAGAGTTTTGTTATAAACTCTTTTATTTTGACGTTTTGTGTTCATGTTCGTGTCAGTGTTCGCCCTGTCAGCTGTCTTGTGTTTTAGTTAAAGTGATTGGGGATTGTGATTGGTTTTTGTCAGAGTCTGTTTGTGTATTTAAGTGCTTTGAATTTATGCTCTAGTTGCTGGTTAACCCTCACAATGTGTCTCACCTTCCCTGCTCCTTGTGTCGCCTATCTATAGCTTTGTTTCTGTTAGCCCCTTGTGGGTTTTTGTTTTAGTTAGTTGTAGAGTCTCAGAGTGTCATTTGTTATAATAAAAATATCATCTAATGGAACCTGCTCTGTGCCTTGCCTCACTCCCGTGCACAGCCCGCGTGACAGAATAACCAGCTGCCACAGAGGCACAGCGGTTCGGCCACGGACTCCCAGGCTCGGGTCCTTCAGCAAGGTGGCAGCTCCACTCACCGGCATCAGGAGGCAACGAGAGCCCAGCCGCCAGCCCGAGCGGAGACAGTGGGCTACGAGAGCTCACTCTAAGGGGTGGAGGTAGCTCAGTGGGTAGGATACTTGCCTCCGGACCAAGAGGTCATGGGTTAGAATCCTACCTTCAGCACCACCACTGGGTGCCTGAGCAAGACCCCAAGTTGCTCCAGGGAGACTTCCCCTGTAGGTAGGTAATGGAAGTCGCTTTGGATAAAAGCGTCTGATAAATGCCATAAATGTAAATGTAAATGAGCGTTCCAGCTTTCAGGCTGGCTTCGAGGGACGTTCCTCCCTGACGCTCTTTCGGCTCCGCTGCTGGTACACGAGCTGGGTCTCCAACCCACGCCGGTGTGATGGCCCCATGCTCTCCAGATCTGGGCCTGGTCCCCTGTCACCATGCGATGCGGACCGCGTCATCGCAGAGAGGGATGGAACTACGGAGATGGCTGTGAGGAGGTCCTCCCAACGCACCCGCAAACGGGCAGCCCCCATGCCTGCACCCAAGGGACGCAGGTTCATAGCAGGGACGGCGAGGAATAGCTTCAGCCAAGTACGGACAAGCTCTCCCACCTGCAACCGGGTTTTTTTCTTTTTTTCCCCCCATGAAGACTGGGGCAAACTGCCCAGGACTAACTTTGGACCCTCAGGCGCTCTGGAAGCGCGCTGGGGGAGGGGGAAATTCCGGGGTAATTTTTATGGGGTGGGTACATGCGATGTGTGCCCCGAGGGGGTTCTAGAAGGAAGCCTTGCCCCAGCCAAAACCGGAGGCAGATCCCGAGGGGGACACTTACGGAAATTATTTTTTTTGGGTGTTTTGTTTGCCGCCTCGTCCCCCCCATCCTCGTCCCCCCCCCTCACCGATCAGACCAAAAATCGTCTGTTTCCAATCACTGGCCGATCGATCGGTGCATTCCTAATTATTATTTCGAATTTATTCTCTTAACAACTCAGGTCTGTTTAGGTATCATCTCATTTAACTGTAGCCAGTTAGGCCAGATGTAAGCCATTCGATATGGTGTGTGATAACAATACCCTCTCGGCTGTAATTCTGCTGCTGGAACTGTGACCAGACCACTGTCCTGTGTATGATATGAATGTGCTGGAGGAGAGTTTCTGAGCCTGGCCCCGTTTGAACAGTGTCTAATAATACACTATAGACCCAACATCTCTGGCCATTCCCAATGTCACAGTGACTTTGTTTGCTGGCACACTTTTGTCTTTAGGATATTCAAGCTGGTTGAAGTGTAACGATGCTGTTGTGCTAGATTTGGTGGAGAAGCAGAATTTGGGGCATGATCAAGTCAGGAAGCGTTGCTGCTCACGCTCCGTGATCTCGGTGTCATGGTGTCACGACCGTCTCTTCAGGGAAAGGTAACACGGAACAGAATGTGATCAGTGTTAGATTTGTGTGACCTGACAAACTATGCACACATTCTCTCACGCGCTCCCTCCGTAGAGAAAGAGAAAATATCCATTTCTCTCTCATTCCTTCTTAAAAAAAGAAACGACACCTGTAGTTTTTGAAGGGCTAATATCATGAAAACCAGATGAAATGGAAAAAGTCCATGTGAAATATGGAAACCAAGCTGCATCTTGTTTTGAATTCATTGTTTTTGTGATGTCACACCTTTGCATATATCTGCCCGTTCCGCCTACAGCAATGTACATGATCCAGTGTTTCAGCCTGGACTGCTTTTCGAATTAGGCACGATACAGGACAGCCTGCTTTAAAATTCCCCTGTGAGAGTCACTCCTATACCTCAACACACCAGCCTCCAATTAGGAGCATGGATTTGTACCAGGAATTTATAGAGTGACTTGCTGCAAGAGGAGTATCAGTAGTATTTATCTTATTGTAAGCAGTAATAAAGCTCACTCATCACAGCTCTGAACCTGCAATTACTCCCGACCTGACCCCATCTAGACAACACGCGGCTGTATCTTCATCTGCTCCTATCGTCCTTTCGCAAATTACACCCCGAGAGAGAGAGAGAGAGAGAGAGAGAGAGAGAAAGAAAGAGAGAACATTTGTCTTTGTTGCCTTTGTCAGGTTGCTTATTAAAGTTAGGCTCTTCTGCTTTGCCTCTTATTACTTATCTCCCAGAGACTCAATTAAATCCCCTGCATCAGCTCCGCTGTGCCATCATGTCACTCTTATCTGCCTCTAAGAGCACATTAAAAGGCTGAATTACATCTATTAAGAAGGATTTGAGGTTTGAGGAGAGAGAGAGAGAGAGCGCTTCTTTGAGGTGAAATCGAGTGGTGTGGTTTAGTGCGTGTGTGTGAGAGGGTGGATTTCCCCAGCATTTTGTCACTTCTGACAGTATTTTGAAAAATGCCGCACGGACACCGGAACAGGCTTTGAGTCTAAAACTCCGTAAACGTCTGCAATTAAAGTCTCAGGAGTTGATATTAAAGTGCCTTGAGCTCAGCATCTCCGCTCGAGTGTTGATATAATCACATAGGTAGGCTTGAGTGGATGCAGCTGGAAGTATCGGCTCGAGCTGAGACTACAGTCGTATCAGCAGTATTGGTGACATTTGCACCTCAAGACTGATGGAGCTGTGCAAAGAGCGTGGGTTTACACAGCACTGAGCTCTAATACAAGCAGAAGTAAACAGGCCCAAAATATCAAACTGCTGCTCACTGGAGTCAACACAGACAGGAGGATTATGTGTGTGTGTGTGTGTGTGTGTGTGTGTGTGTGTGTGTGTGTGCGCTTGATCTTGTCAACACCTCGAGATCTTTTCTAAGAGTTTTTGTGAGATCCCTATGGCAACAGACAGTGTAAGATTTACTTAATGGGACTTCGTTGGAGCATTGGCATTGCCACATCAGTGAGGGTTTCGGTGTTTTTTGGCTGAAAGACGTGCTTGAAGTGTTGCTGACAAAGTCAAGGAAGGAGAGGACATCCTGGTCACGGGAGCTCAGTCAAGAGATTGCCTTAATACGTTTGAGTAATAAGTTAATCTTTACCTACTCTCTAAAATCAGTCATTATTTTGATACGGGTGGAGAACATCATAACAGTACTGTAAACTTTCAATCAAGCCATCAGTTCTGGAAGCATTTATGCATAACTTCCATGTCTGTAGTGACCTCTTGTTTTTCTGTGTTGTGGCCTATTAGAGAAGAGAAAAGAGAAGAGAACCAAAGAAATGAGAATAAAAGAAGAAAGTAACGTACAGTAAAGAGGGTAGAGGGGTGTAAAGGGAAAGTGAATAAAAGAGAAAACAAACAGAACAGAGGAGAGGAAAAGGAACCAGAAGATAAGAGAAACAGATAAACAGGAAAGATAAACAAGAGAAAGGAAGAGAGTAGAGCAGAAAGAAAGGGAGGAGAGCAGAAGAGAGTTGGCTTGAGATCAGAGTGGAGCATGTGAGAGACTGACACGGGGGAGAGGGGGAGAGAAAAAAGGGGAGATGGCTAAAGCCAGGGGTCAAAAACCAGCACTGTGTCTGTGACTCACGTGCTCTATTTTGGGACACAACTGTCATTCTCTTGGACGAGCTACTTGAAGCATTAGCTGTGCATTGTGCCCAATCAGCGGCTGCTCATACCTCCACTCTAATCTCACTGGAGGCTCATGTGAACTATTGTGCCTTGTGCTTTTGTTGAAATTGCTTTCTATCTTGGTGCCTTGGTATCACTGTGTGTTTTTATTGGTTGGGCTGACCACCTTCCCATATAAGCAGATTCATGTGTCTTCATCTGATCCCACGTGACAAACTGCACTGGAAACCAGTCACACCTGCCCCTCTGACTTTTGACCTTTTGCCATAATGGGCCTCCCAAAGGACTTCAAAGCTCTTCTGTGATAGTGACAGCTGTGACCACACTAGAGCCCCTCTCACTGCAGCAGAGAGAAATGTCCAGTCCAGCTGACCACGGTGGTGTCTATTTATGTCATTAATACTTAAGAGGTAGCTGTGATCCAAAATAATCAAACCAGAAAAGAACACTGAAATGAGCGACAGCACACCGTTTCTCCCCAGATTAGTCATGTCCAGTTCCAGCTACTAGGTAAGACTCCTCACTCCCCCAAGCTAGGACTCCACTAATCAAACAATACTAGTAACACTGGAAAGGTGAAGGCTTCCCTGACACCTGACATCTTTTTGAGCTGCATCTAATTAAATTTAAGCTCTTAAAGGAGAATGGAATCTTCCAATTATGTTGCATCAACTAACAGACAGATGGCTAGCTTTGGCCAGAGTGATGAGAGAGAGTAGACCATTCTGCCCAACCAGAGACGACTTTACACTTTTGTGGACTTCCAGCCATGGATGGCTGTGCCATCACTCATGATCAGCCAATGCTTAGACCAGGGTTTTCCAGCCCTAATGTGGCTGTGAACGAAAAGGCAACTCCTCAAGCTCTCTAAAGCAGTGAAGTGTATAGGGAGAGGGGAGAGGGGGGCGGCGGCGGCGGCGAGAGAGAGAGGGAGAGAGAGGCAGAAATTGTTTTAATGTGGGATAGTTTAAATGGGAACAGTATGTTGTGTAAGAGAGGCCTGTTAGAGAAGCAAGCAGATTCACTGACACTCACTCCAGGCCTGAAACCCTCACAGCCAACCAAGCAGAGAGGACATGATGATTCCTTCTTTCCCTTCATCCATCCATCCATCCATCCATCCATCCATCCATTCAACTATCCATCTATCTCTCTTTCAGAATTTAGCCTCGCCATTTCATCCATCTCTTTTTTTGCAGATTTTGACCATTTATCAAAATCTTCAGAGGTTAAGATGTATAAAAACTAGTGCTGGGCCGTTAACGGCGCGAGATTCTTATCGCGCGATAAAAAAAATATCGCCGTTAACTGCCCCACCCCATCCCTTCATCAGCTATGATGAATTTCACCTTGATATTTCAGGGACTTGTCCGGTTCACGCACGTTTTAAACCTGT
>JBBPDB010000128.1:17432778-17445837 GCA_037974465.1 Brachypetersius altus | reverse complement strand
TGGTCAGCCAGTGTGCGCAGCGCACCGCTCGCGTTGGGCTGAGGAGGAATGTAAACTCCGACCAGAATAAAGGAAGAAAACTCCCGCGGTGAATAAAACGGTTTACAGTCTATGAATAAAGTTTCCAGGTCTGGGCTGCAGAATTTCTGTAACACCGTGACATCAGTACACCAACCTTCGTTAATGTAAAAGCAGATCCCGCCGCCCTTTGATTTCCCCGAGAGCTCTGCTACGCGGTCCGCGGGATGGAGGTGGAAGCCCAGCAGGTTTAATGCAGCTTCGGGGGTGCGTTCACTGAGCCAAGTTTCAGTGAAGCAAAGTGCGGCAGAAAGCGCAAAGTCCTTGTTGGTCCACTTAAGAAGCAGCAGTTCGTCCACTTTGTTTGGAAGGGAGCGGAGGTTCGCCAGGTGAATGGAAGGGAGCGCAGTGCAGAATCCCCGCTAACGCAGTTTCACCAGCGTGTGGTCTGAGTGACCAAACGCGCAGAAAGTAAACGAAAACAAAGAAAGTACTAGAGAGCGCAGTACCGAGGCTGCGATCCGCGGCGCCATCTTGGCCAACAAAATACCCCTGACCTGTGCTTTTTACAAAAAATCAGTGTCTGTACTGTTTAAACTTGACAGGGCAAAGCCACTGCTTTACAGAGGTTAAACCCTAAAGGTTATGATACTTTGATTATACATCTGGGGCACATTATTATTGCATTATTTATGTATATGGGTATATTGTTATTATTATTATTATTATTATTATTATTATTATTATTATTATTATTGCTGTTGTTATTGTTACAAATACAGTTTTGTTTATTTTCTCTATGAAAACAACTGCAACATAACGTATTTGCAAATTTCAAGTTTGCTAAATTTACCACATTGGAGGACAAATTATAGGTACCCTAACTTTTACACAGGCTACAATTTCTTTTACGTGGTCTGTGCAGAATGGTAATGCTAAAATGTTTGCATTTGACTGTAGATATATGTTTTATGTAGCACCAATGGGATTATTATTTCGATACTTACACTAATAGTATAGCAGGACCCCATGCCCCAATATTCCGTGTAGGCAAGTGTGTGTATGCGTTTGTGTGTGAGGGTTTCTTCTGTGCCTTCTGTCATGCTCCTTGTCAGTTTAAAAGTTGCGCCCGACGTGCTGAAATTGATGGTGGTGGTGTTGGGAGAGGTGTTCACATGTGGATTCCCCTGTGCTCTCCAGTCTACCGCCACACCTTTCTCACCTCCTTTCACCATCCAGCTCTCTCTCCTGCACTTCATAGTGGCTTGGATGAGACTCCTGCGTCCTTGGAGAGAAGCTCCTCAGGCTTTGTGTCTTGACGTCAGTCTCAGGTTTATATTCAGAATTTGAAACAGCAACTGTCCAGACCCCTTTTTTTCTTGTGCTAGAACGAATGTGACAGATTTGAAATGCAGCTCTAGATCTCTGCTGCGCTTTTAGGGGAAAACATAAAAAACTAAAGTTGGCAGTTATGAAAAGGCCATATATGATCTTGTTATTACTTATTTTATATATTATCAAGTAAATTAAATGTAATTATCATACCATATTTTTTTTCCTTCATAAGCTGTCATGTATTTGGCTGGCTGTGCTCAGTGAAAATGCCTTGGCCTGTTCTGGAGAACAGATTGTTAAATATATACATTTTTGTGCTCAAGCTCAATAATCGCAACGAAGAGCTGCTACGTCATGTAATATGATGTCATTTTATTATTGTTTTTATTTAGAAATCCTTCCCTTGAGACTCCACCTTGCTGGAATCCAGTTTGAGACTACAGCTCATTTAATGTACAGTTTTCTGGAAAAGTGGCCAGTGTGTGGAAATGCAGTGTGTGGTTGGTGTTTTTTCTGGAGCAGACACTGTGGCGAATAAACAAGAGAGCAATATGCTCTTTCAATTGAAACCTTTAGCATTGTGTATCTCACAGCCTCACAGTCCTGGGGCTTATTGTGACGAATTAATCTACACAATATTTACCCCACAGCCAACATGCCACCCCCACTGTCTGTGCCCCTTCTGAAAAACATGACACAGCCTCCAAACATGGAGTAAATGAACAAATAACTAAATGCTGTTGTGCCCAATAACCAACACATATTCAGTGCTAGTGACTGCTTTGGGAGCAGGGACCAGTTGAGAATGCAGGCCAGTGCTCATTAAGCAGAATAAAACAGGTGTTTTATTCTCCGCCCTCTCATCCCAATTCATGCATTAACCAGCCACTGACCCCAGCCACACCCCACACTCCAGACTGCTCCTGTTACATATAGAGCTCCCTGGCATCTATGCAGCTATCCTTCCACTGACAATCTGAAATAGCAGCACATTTATTTTGCTGGACTTGTTTGAGTGTATTGTGTGGTCTCCTTGCCAGGTGTCATTTTGCTGTGAACTATTAGAGAAAACACTTAGAAAGATTGCTTTGCAGAATTGGATTGGGACTAACTGTAACTCCAGAAGTCTCCAGGCCCTCACCCCATTGACAAATCTAAACTCTCTCTCACACAATCTGACAAATAATTCTTACAAAATCCTTACAAAAAGTAATTAGCGCTGTGTTGCCTACTAATATTAACCATTTAACTAGCTAGCTAGCATGTCTAGCTGTCCATCTCAATACATTATAGCTGGCCACCTTCTGTCTTCCAGTTAGCTTGGCTTAGATCTTAACTGTCCACAGCAAAACAATGAAACCGGTTATAGTCCAAAGCACGGCTTACCAACCTTTGGTACTGAAGTTGGTTAGGCCAAAACAATATGCAAATAAAGAAGAGAGATATCCATCAAATCAGTTTTTTCAAAATTTAATTTATACTTTTATAATTTGTTTTTAAAATATTTCAGAAACACTACATTTCAGAAAGAACTGAATATAAATTACATGGTATAATATGTGTTTACTAGGTGAGGACAGGGTTGGGTTAGCGTAGCATCTTTCAGGCCAAACCAAACATCATGGGCCAACTTTGCACAGCCTTGACACGTGCTGTTTGTTGTGATTTGGTTATAAATCAAACAGTAAAAAATAACAACTACATGTAGTCCATCTTTCATCTGTGTTCATATTTCAGTTCGTCCATGTCTGTTTCTGTTGAATCTACTCTTTTAGACAGTGGGTGCTGCTGTCATTCTCAGCTAAATATAATTTAATGTTATATTATTATTTATCATTATTATTGTAGGCTATTATAGAAAGTGAAAGTCTTTTAAACAAGTGGGGCAGCATGACCTTAATTAAATTGATAGTCAAGGATATAAAAAACAAGTAAATGTTCTAATGTTAATGAATTGGTTTTTGTCCCCAGGGCTCGGGAATGGGCGGATCACATACAGGAGAACCTTCTTCAATTGATTGATGATGAGAGTGGCATGCCGCAGCTCACTGAGGTAAAGACACTTGACCTAAACCATCCTATCCCATCCACACTACACTACTGCTCATAGCCTCCCTACTGATGTCACAAAAGGGAAATCAGTGCCTTTCATTTACTCCAAACTCAACTGTATAGACATTTCTCAGAAGCCTAGGTTCCCGCCAGACTAGTTGTCCCTCTCAGTTGCACTGTCCTCCATGTACTCTGGAGCCAAATGGCAACTGTGAAGGCGGTTTCGCCTGGGGCCCCTGTGCTCTTTGCTCTTTCCACTGATGCTCCACTTAGGTTTACTCGTGATGCCTTGTTGAGCATCTCCGTCAGGCTCGCTCGTGACTCAGGAAGAAGACTGAGGCTGTGACTGATGCCCTGCGGTGAAAAGCGTCAAATAATAAAGAAAGACTTTCGTCCTTCCGGAGATTTCGCATCAGATGAGGAAAGCCCCCCTGGCTGCTAAATAATTGGCTATTTGGCATTTCTGAGTTTTGCTTGCCACTGAAATATTGCATGATATGTCTTTTGCCCTTAATTCTCTGTAATGTATGTATTCTGCATTAATTCACAAGCCTTTTTTGTGAACAGCTGGGGTGCAAATTTGGTCAGACAAAGTTGGGTGGACATCAAGATTATATAATCTACAAAGCAAATAGTGAACAATCTATATCTACAGTTAGGCCTATTATTTATTTATTAAATTTATGTCATCTTATTCTTTGTCAGTATTATATTGACAGGAATAATAACATCATAATTAGTAAATATATTTAATTAATTGTGGATTATATTGGCCTTTGTATGCATTATAGGATACCTTTTTTATCTGATTTTGAAAAAATATTTGTTGTCAGGCCAGCAACCTCCAAAATGATCTCGCCTAATTTGATGTTATCGTACAGTTTGGGCTTTTATTTACTTGTTGAGTCCTCCCGCCAAAGTCTGGACATTTTTGATGCCAAAGAACATCTTTACAGTGTTATACAAGGGGCCCTACGAGTTTCCGATGCTTACACACAATAAATGGAAAAATGTTGAGTTGGCATCAGTACATATCAGTGTACAAGTACAGTACATTTATGTTAATTTCCTTATTTTGTAGCTTAATTGTGTCATGCTGTGTATGGGGGAAAGAATGCACAGGCAGATGGTCGGAATTGAACTGAAAATATCTTCAGTTCAATTCTGAAAATATCTGAAAATATCCAGGCTGGTGCGGACAGTCATACACACAAGAACTCTGTTCTAAGTCCCGAATCCTGGAGGACCTTCTCCTTAGGGAACTCACACTCATAGATGACAGCCCTGTTTCGTGTAAGGAGACCTCTGCCTTCAGAGGCTCCCCTTCGCAGCTCCACGTTAAGTGGAGTTCACATGCTGCACGTCAGCATTCCTCAAAGTCCTGCCTGTTAGACAAAGGAGAAGAAAAGCAAGTACAGAGAGTTTTAGAGGACACTGCTCATTAGACCTCACTCATTGAAGATCACTGTAGCAGAAGCTCCTCCTTGCACTATGTGAAAGTCCCTTCCTTGGAACAAGCACGCCGAGTTTTCCAGCACCTTTCTGTTCCTTTTTCAATTCCAGCACCTGGACTCGTACAGCACAGTTTGGATGAACACGCAAAGCTTATCTGGATCGATTGGGACTTACACATACACACTCATGTCTACAACCAATCACACGACACCCAGACTTAACACCAAACATAAGACAGGTCGACTCCCCTCCCCTGATGAGCTACGAAACACCTCCTATAACCTAGGTTGCCTAGGCTACTAACGACCACACATACCTACACCCGCGTGCCCAGGGCGAGTGCCACCTAATATTCTGGTGACGGGCTCCTTTGGGGGCGTGACCGAGATGCACCAGATGTAACAGTACCCCCCTCCCCAGGACCGGCTTCCAGGGAGAGGCTAGGGGCTACCCCAACCACTCCCAAAGCCGTACGAGGACGTCCACAGTGACCGGGTCCTTGTCCCACCATTGGTCTCTGTGGCGGCCAACCCTGAGGGCAAGGAGCGGGGCGGTCCAGTCAGACGTGGAACTCTCTGCATTTCTTGGCTTTTACATATGGCTTATGCTGGAACATGCAATGGAGGACCGCACGCATGTATTATTTATATTAAAATGTCATCTAAATTGACTATCACAAACTTATTCAGCCAGTCCCTACAATGTAATTCATAAGTGCTTGGAAACAGGAGGGAGCTGATGCCAAGCCATATGGCGTTACCAAATAATGGTTTGGTACCAAATAATGACATAACAAGTTTTAATGTTCTAGATTATGATTTTACAACTGTGTTAAGAATGGGTAAGTGGCGTAGGCCAGGGTGTTTCGACTTACACCAAAATTACGTCACTGTCGTAGGAACTCCTAACCCGAGGACACCCTAAAACTACTCATTGATACTGAATTCATTTAGAAATGAATTAATTAATTGAAAATGTATTTCTTGCTTTCTTCAAAAGGAGGCTTTTTGACCATTGAGCAATCTGAAAAATATATAAATGATAATACAATTAAACCTTGAACTGTTCCATTTTGCTTGATTTCATTTAATTTGCATTTTCTCCCCCTCGGCTCTATCTTTCTCTCTCACTCTCAGATTTACCACAGTCTCAGGAAACACTACAGTGTGGAGAAGAACAACGCTACAGAGCTGGTGGGCAATGCTGCACGCAACATTGAACAACTGCTGGCCAACCGCTCCAAGGCTCTAGAGGTGAGCGTATGATATTTTCTGATCAGACACAGCACAGAACCCGTGGAAATGATGAATGGGTAAATGAAAGGATGACCCAAACTTAATTAGAGCTTTCATCCAGCTACAAAAAGGCAAAACTTTTCTGCAGTCTCTGTTTGGTTGACATTCAGTGCCTGAGTTTTTTCCTCATTCCTGGCAGCACCAGCTCCATTGTAACTGAATTAGGAGCCGCAGGCGGTTCTCGTCTGGATCAATGATTTGCATTGATCTGAGAGTGGCAGCAGAAAGCAGGGTCATGTCATCCGGTGCAAGGCCGTAATGCTGGCGACAGGAACACACCTTTATTAGCAGCTAAAGATGGAGGGTTCCTACAGATGCGAGAATGGACACCTGCAGGGGCGGCTGTGCTGATGGAGACTTTTAAACATACAATTTGCTCAGGCAGCAGAGAAAACACCATCTGTTGTTCTAGCACCTGTGTTTGTGTGTATGTGTGTGTATGTCTGTGTGTCTGTGTGTGTGTGTGTGTGTGTGTGTGTAGGGGGGCATCGATGTTATGAATGTTTAACTCCTGCCACTGTAGCTGAGGTAATGTACCTTCCTGGCTGGGAAGTGGTGCATTTATTGGCAAGCATTAAACACATAAATGACAGCTCACCCTGATGACTAAATGAAAGTATTGACCTTTCCTATCTCTCTATCTCTCCGACGCTTGCTCTGTCTCGCTCTCGTTTCATATCCACCGGCCAGTGGAAATGCTGTTTTGAGGTTAGTGATGATAGCAGGTGGCCGCAGTCACAGCAGAGAGAGAATGGCTCCAGAACACTCTGTCTGTGTCAGTTATTGGAGCTAATGGCCTTCAGGCACGGTCAGAATGCCCCGAGAGTCTTCACAGTCCTCATATGAACCAATTTGGAAAATTGCTCTCATGTACCATTTTCCCCCCTCCCTGATGCACACTCACCCGCTTGCTTATACACTCACACTCCTCCCTATCCTCAGTCACACACACACACACACACATACACACACACACACACACACACACACACACACACACTAAATAAGATGACCATGAGAGGGCTTTCAGCATGGTGAGTTGGAAGAGCAGCGAAGAGGACAGTAGCCTTTCTCTCTCTCTCTCTCTCTCTCTCTCTCTCTCTCTCTCTCTTGCTTCTCTCTCTCTATTTCCTCTCTCTCTATTTCCTCTCTCTCTGTCCTTTCTCTCTCTGTAATGAGGTGTAGGACATCTCTCAGTACGTGATATTTTATGGTGTCGGACAACTGGGTGGTCAGAGTGTGATCTTTCTGAGTGCTGGGACTGGATTGGATGATTGACTGACAGGAAGGTTAACCTGATTAGAGCACGCTTTTAATTTAACTCTGTCCATCAACAGCTGTCTGCATGCTCTGTGTGATTAGAGTGGGTGAGGCTAAAGTGCGCTCATGATGCTGTATGGCATGAAAGAGATCTGTTTTATTACAGTATAGTTACACTACTCCAAATGATTAATTTAGTATTTATAAGTATTATATTCTAATAATAGACAGACTTTCTATTTGTGTGTTGTTCTTTTTCTAGAAGAAAAGAATGATCTGCATGCTACAGATAAGGCAGATAGGGATTACACTGAAAAATACTGGAGTGCTCCCTAAGGAAAAAAATTCCAGGCAAACAAAAAAGTACTTCTGTAAGTCGCTCTGGATTAGGACGTCAGGCACAAACAGTAAAAGTTAAAGTCTATTCTTAATAGTTGTGAACATCTCTGACCACTGGCTTGTTTCTCTCGTTTATAACCAGTTTCTTAGTGCTCATATATAAGATCTCATAGCACAGTTGATTGTCATTATCACTTGTGTGACAGAATCAATGATACCACAATTACTCATTGGAAACCGCATTCAGATTTAAGAGACAGAACGAAAGTGGCTGAGACAGACTGAGAAAAAAGTGTGAGAGAGAGAGAGAGAGAGAGAGAGAGAAATGGATAAAGAAAGATTGATAAATAGAGAGTGAGACAAAGAATTGGACGAAAACTGAGAAAGAGACAGAAAAGAGAGAATGGATGAGGCAGAGACATAAAGAAAGACAAACAAAGTGAGAAAGACAAAAAGACCAGGGAGAACGAGACAGAAAAACAGAGACAGAGAGGATGCATTCTGTTTTTGCCTCAATGACATTAAGGCAGGAAAGGGAAGCAGAGAGATGTGTGTGTTTGTTTTCTTTCTCTCCCTCCCTCTACCTCTTTTTGTCTCTGGGCCTGGGTTCCCGCAGTTCTTTGATATGGCAGATAAAACAGAGGCAGATGGATGAGTCAGCCTATGGGCTGTTTCTTAGACAGCTAAATATCATTATAACTGTGCTTCTGTAAGCAGGCCTGCGGATTGCTGCCCTTAGAGAGTGCAACTGTAAACACAAAACGTTATTTACCCCCATCTCTTTCTTTCTCTCTCTCTGTCTCTCTGTCTCTCTCTTTCTTTCTCTCTCTCTCTCTCTCTCTTTCTTTCTCTCTCTCTCTCTCTCTCTCTCTGTCTCTCTCTCTCTTTCTCTCTCACTCTCTCTCTCTCTCTCTGTCTCTCTCTTTCTCTCTCACTCTCTCTCTCTTTCTCTCTCCTTCCGTGAAGTGTGTGGCTGTAGGCAACGCGGATATGGCTGATAAACACTGCTGATGGAGGGAATATTTCACTACAGTAAACAGCCTTTCGGAAGGCCTCCTGAAAGGATGGCTGAGACAGTGTTAATCTAAGCACTTCTGTGTTTCTCTTAACAAATATTGATAACCTAAGACCTTTAGGCTTTTACCTTTTTTCTGAAGTGGACCAGTCAAATGTGCCCCATCACAGTTTTTGAAGATTTTGAGTCCTTACAAAGAGCCAAATTCATGGTCACAAACATAGCAAATGCTCTGTACAGTACAATATGTTTCTGAATTTACCACACAGTATATTTTAACTATGTATCTATTTGGTGTCTTATGTGGCACATATATCTAGTGCTACCCTTTCGTTCGTTCACTTACACTTGTCTCTGCACTCATCGTCCATTTTGTCAGTTCCACTTATACATGTACACTTTACAATGTTACGATTACATACTGCACCTCATCTGTATAACCCCATTCCTCAATGGGCAGTCTCTGCACGGGACCACCACTATGCAGGAAATATTCTGAGGGCAAAAATTTGTTTGTAGCATGTGGGTGTGTGTTTCAAGGGTACGTGGGCACCAAACACAGCAGTATGTAACAATGCATTCTGTTACTTACTGTACCACTTTATTGGATGCATCTTACTTGATGGCCCACCTTGCAGACGTGAAAGTTTAGTTGTAGTTCATCTGGTGCTTCAGAGTTTGTGTTTTATTTATTTCTAATTCTTCATCAGTGGTCAGTTTCCAGCACTGCAGAGAATCAGATGGACTACAGTCTGTAACTGTAACTAAAAAGTGTCTCTATATGGTCAGTAGAGCTGATAAAATGTACAAAGAGTGTAAATAAAAGGTAGGTGTACCTAATTAAGTGACCAGGTACTGTGTAACAGATGCATGGAATTTGTTGTATTATTCCATCTGCCCTGTTTTTGATCAGTGTAGCCATAGGAGCTATTTTCTTCCTCTAGTATTATAGGTTCCCTCCTATCAAAGGTTTCATTAATTATTCAGCTGTCTCCATGCTGTGAGCTCTGAAATAGGGTTCAGGTGCAGGCGGCATCCAGTGTTAAAAGCTTTCTCTGAACTACTTGTATTAACCTCTGACTAATGCCATCCAAGCATTTGGACGATGATCCATCTTTCCTGTCGCTGATCGCACACACAATATATTCACAATATAAGCGAGGTAACAGGTGGTGAAAGTCATGTCATTTGGTAGGCACTGTGGATTTTAGCCATGGGTGCTGGACCATTATCAAAATCATACATTTCACACAACCCGCCCCCCCACATTTGAATTGAAAGCCCTCACTCATCTTCTTCATCAACTTCTCTTTGATGTTCTCACCACTAAAACCCAAGTTTTGCCACCCGAGGGGTTTCAGTTGTGACTTCAGAAAAGAAGCATAAAACCTGCTCCTGGAGGGAGACCAAGGCCCATTATCCTGCACTTTCACTGCTTTAAAGTTAAGGATCTGGTGATCCACATGGTTCACAGATGGGGCTAAATGTTCCAAGCCTTTAGATGCCAATTTCATTTGCAGCAGTGTTAATTGCGTGTTGCAGCTATAATATTTCAACGTCCTTAACAACCTCCAATTCCGAGGATCCAGTGATGTTTAAAACAAAAAAAGGTCCAAACTGCAAAACACTAGTAACATAACACTGATAATGCCATACATTTTTCTCATAGTGGAGACCATCCAAGACCCAAAGTCCCTAATATCAGTATTACACTGCTTGCAGAATGATCACACAATCTTTGTTTTTACTTTTACATACTAAAACTTGTGCACACTTCATTAAATATTATACTTTATCTATTCTGACATCATTAAATGACACACGTACACACGTTTGTTTTGCTTTGTCAGTATTGGAATATAAAATAGTACTGCAGCAAATAACAGTCAGTGGTGTTCAATGTTTAGTGCTTTACAGTAGTTTTGTTTTATTTATTAATTTATTGATGTGATAGAGCTTCTCATCATTTCATTAACAGCAGTCTCATGGATGTAAAGTGCTCCTGTCTATCTTGTTGTCAGATGATGACAGACATAAATGTTATCTACATTCACTATATCCTCAGTGTACAAGCAAAGAGAGCAGTGCCTGCACGTCTCCCAAAAACAGCATGCCTTTGTACCCAGAATCCATTGCATAATGAATAAAATGTCTCACAGGCCTGAGCCCCATCTGCAGTCCAAAGTCTTTACAGTTTCAATCCCATTAAAGTCTAGACTTGTTGATTAGATCTCGGAAAGGAGAGCTCCACCTTGGGAGTTTTGTTAGACTGGCCACTCAGTGGTACGGAGTGGGAGCGCCTGGGTTTGGGACATAAAGAAAGTAGTGACATCAGCCTGCATTATCGCCTGCTCAGATGTTTTGAATTTTGATGGTCATTTGAGGACAGACCTTGGAGGGGGCAAAGGCAGTGTGTGTGTGTGTGTCTGTGAGTCTATGAGTCTATGAGTGTGTGTGTGTGTGTGTTGTCGGCCATTTATTCATTGATTTGTGGTACTCAGAGCTCGGGGAACTTGGGCATTTGGACCCTGGCAGCGACGTTAAAAGGTTTTGGCTGCACACCAACTGCACTTGTCCGTCAGTGACTGTTCTGCTCCAAGTAATCTCTCTATTCTGATCATCTTAATTTAGCTTCACTTAGCAATGAGAACTGCAAGGGCAAATTATTAGCAAGAAGTGCTGCATTTAAACAACTTTTGAGGTTTAAATGAGTAAACTGAACACGCCCTGTGTGTTTGCCTGGCACACTCAGCACAGAGCTGCACTTTGTCTTTGCTCCTTATTGGCTGCCAGTTGCCATGACACTGGATTACCATGCTACCCTGGGCTTTGTAAACCTGTTAAGTGATCATTTTTGTGTCTCATAGCAGAAAGACGTGATGAAAACTCTTCATTAAGTACGGCCAAATTATATTCTCCAAACTTTTCCTTGTGTTAACGCACAATGGAACTAATCAGGCATTATTTGTAAAGAACAGGAGCTGGTTTGTCTTCATTTGGAGTGGCGCTGGAATAAGGATGAGTAATTATTCTCTTCCTTCCCACGCAGGTTTGTTCTCGTCTGTCTGACACGTCCATACAGTGTACTACGATGGGTCGTTAACAGCTCCAGTTCCGTTTCTGTTCCTCTTCTGTGAATGTAACCAATTTAGCACTCGAACATTCACTTTTGTTTTTACTGAAAATTAGAATATCCCAGCTAAAAGAATATCCCAGCTAAAAACATTTTATATTGTTCTGAATGCAAACACAAATGGTTTAAAGTTGGAGAAAATAATTTTCTGGGTTGGATAATCTCATGTGAACTTCTGGTGTCCTCTAAGTAGCCAGTGTATTTGGCCAAAACTCTCCTTTTTGATATAAACTGTGCTGTCCTAATCTAGGGCAGCGTGTATGTAAGCAGCCGCTTCACCAATCACAAGGCTGATTTAGTTCCTCTCACCCACACAGCCTTAATCGAAACCCCATGGTCATTCTGTACGGGTCAGAAAAATGTTAACAATGAGCAAAACCCTATATAGCGAGAAAACTTACAGAGGGAAAATGATCTATTCTTTGTTCATTCATTTGTCCGTTCAGTTGACCGTGCCTGCCTTCCTTCACATCCAGCGCTAACGCTACAATACCCATACGCTGGAGAGTGTTTTAGTTCATCATGAATGCAGCATGGACAGTCTACAACACAACTTGTATATCACTGCTGTCAGAACACAATGCCAGAATAGTGCCAACTCTTCAAAACAGTCATTTTTTCAGAAGAAGGAAAAAAATCTTTAGCATTTTCAAGTGTGTTATGTTTTTGCCATTTTTTCTACACACTATTTCTTAGCCATCACATTATACCATCAGCACTGAGAGGGTAAAGACTTGCATGTGCCAGCACATCTTTTGGAGCTTATCATGTCATATTAAAGCTCAACACACATGGAGGAAAATGTTTACTGCCATTTCTGTTCTGTCAGCTAACAAACATCTGCAATGGCCACCGTGATGTTGAGTGATGGGGAGAGATTGTCTTCCTGCCCACTCAAAGAGAGTAAAGCCAACTGTGCTCAACTGAGATCCAGGCCACAAATTACTGTGGCATCTACAAGGATCAAACACACATCAAACTCCCAACGCTTAGACAGCTGCACCACTCTGGAACTCTTTTTTTAGATGAACATCTCCACTTAGTTTGTGCTGTGTGACATAGAAACTTAAAACTACAAAGCATTAGGACTGATTTTTTTATTGCATAAGCCATATTTGAAAACCTGATTAAGTATATTTATATAAGTATATTAAGTA
>JBBPDB010000128.1:17342702-17352723 GCA_037974465.1 Brachypetersius altus | reverse complement strand
GTATTTTTTTGTGTATGCATGTGTATGTGTGTGTATACATATATACATATATATATATATATATATATATATATATATATATATATGTATGTATACACACACATACACACACGCATACACTGTATACGCACATACACACAGTGTTGTGCAAGTCTGAGACATGTAAGCAATTTGATGTTTTTCTCAGCATTTCTGTTAGCAACGTTTATATTACAATAAATGCAAAAAAAAACCAACAGTAAAAATGTTGTAAAAATGTAGTTTATATTTTGTGATCTGATAAAAAAGAACACAGGTTTGGTTCCAGATTTCTTCTCAATTATTAAACTGGAACACATTGATTAACTGTACATAAATCAATATTTACTGTAATAATATTATAATAAAAATAATATTTGTATATATTATTTTACCTTTTGTTTGGTGTGCGTATCAATATTAAGGTGAAATGTTGTCTAAAAAGATGTTAATCTAAAAGGTTTAAATTATATTTTAATCAGTGTCTACGACTTTTACACAGTCTCTCTCTCTCTCTCTCTCTCTCTCTCTCTCTCTCTCTCTCTCTTTCTCTCTCTCTCTCTCTCTCTCGGAGTAAGAAACAGGATGCTGACCTTCGTGTGTCTGACTCACATCAGTGCCGCACATCCCAGTATTCCTCTGTTTTGTGGACCAGGGTTTCCTGCCTGTTTCCAGGTTATTAACAGTGGTTTAGTTTATCCTGAGGCGAGTTGCTGGACTTTCACTGGGCTGTTGCTGAATGAACACAGAGTCAGTGATCACTCATCCGGGTCTCGCGCTGTCCTCCTGTCCGCGCGACTCTCTGCGCGCCACACCTCAAATACAGCGGCGCGCGCTCAGCTCTGTGACGTAGAGCAGCCGGATAGGCTGAGAGGACCACAGCTCCTGAAAATCAACAGTCTCAGGTGAACCATTGCTTTATAAAAGATAACCTTTTAAATTAAACTAGATATGCATAATTTTGAATCATTAAACTGAATATGTCATTCCTAACTCTTTGATAACAAACAGTATGCAATATGGTAACATACTGTATTTTCCCAGTGCAACACTATGGAGCATTTCATTCATATATGTACGAAGTGTAATTGCTGGGACAGTGAGGTACATTTTCAGTGCCTTTTAGACAAAAAATATAAATAAGACGTCTAACAGAATACTCAGCTTTGGTTTTGGGATGCTGCCTTCTAAATAGTTAAAGCAGCAGACAACAGAAACAAAGCCCCAAATTTGCAGCCAAAGACATTACAGATGAACTTTGGAGTGTGGGAGTACAAAGACTCTGAGATAAACATACAATAAAAAACAGACAGAAGGTGATTATACATTTTTATCAAAAGCGATGGGAGGAGGGAGAAAGTGGAGAAAGGGAGGAAAATTGAATAATTCCGAAGTGTGGCAGAGATATAAGGCAGGGAGCCTAGATGGGTAATGTGAAGCTGGCTGAGTACAAAAGCAATGATAGCACAAGAGGGATGAATCAGCTTGTCCCAAATAAGGCAGCATGAGAACATAAGCTGGAATAAACTACAGTGCTCTTGCCTCATATTCACCTTTTTATTTGAAAAGATGTTTTCATAGATGTTAACTAATAATAAGAAATTATTTTTCTTCCGCTGAGAAACTGGAACCCTGAGTTGTCTGAGGAGCTCTGAGCATTAAGTAAAATGAACAAACACTGTGCCAATAAGGTGATGCCTAGTTTAATACTGGAAATGTCCTTTTGCACTGATTTTGGCAGCAAGCTCCCAGATCATTTTAAGATGAAAGAGGTGTTTATGCTTGAGGGACTCATGCTTGAGCTTTGGGGTCTCAGCCAGGGGGACTGAGTGGTCTGCATTGAGCCTCTAGATCTCCAGAGAAAGGAAGTTCAATCCAACCAAGGAGCTGGCAACTGGTTTCCTGCATTCCTTGCACTGATCTCCCTGTACAGCAGCCCTGGAACTGCAGGGAGACTTTTGAACACAATACAGGAGCCCAATCAGCTCAATCTACAACCAAAACATGTTCCCGTGAGATACAGGTACCGAGGGTCACGTGACGTGAGCATCCTCATCATTGCTTGGCTAATCAAATCGCCTTTCTTCTGTTTTTTCCTTTTTAAACAAACATTTGAAAATCTGCTCCAAAGACGACTGCCATATGGTAACGTCCTTTTGATCAATCATAAATCCATCATCCGGCCCTCTTTTATTACATTTTCTTTCAAGCATGAGCAAATAAGAGTCGGAGGAGAGGGGGGGTGCAGAGTGTGAACCAATTGTTTTTTTTTATTCAGAAAAAAATACGGAGGCGTAAAACCCTCCCAGATGTCCTCTTGTCCGGCCCAGCAGATAAAATGCGCTGTAAACGTTTCAGAGGAAATATTTGGAGAGCAAATATTAGCGAGAGAGAATCCACACGAGCCTCGTATTTGGGTCCTGTTTAATGACTAATTGGGCATCATTAGGTAAATCCACACAGATCGAAGGCTGTGAGAATAAAGGTTGAAATGTAAAATGCCATATGGCCCAAATTACACATTAACTCCTGCGTACAGCGCAGTCATATTCGGCAGCGCGGACTCTTTGTGTTGCATGGCTGGGGGCTGGAGGGGGGGTTTGCCGGTTTGCCGTGAACGCCAAAGTCTCCTTGCCAACGAAGCGAAAAGAACAGGTATTTATAACTATATGGCTTCAGCCAGCTTCCATAGAAACACAAGAGCCGTGCGACGAGGTTTAATGAAAGCTTTTATGAACGTTAACCGAGTTGGTAAACGTGCTCACACTTATAGTGAATAAACTTGTTCAACCTGGTTGGTGCGCAAAAGCTGTGTGGGTTCTTTGGGCACGTGTCGTGCCAGAGTGGCGCATGTGAAGAGGTCAGCTTTGTTCCAGGATATAACGCAGCAGAAATGTTTTACGGTGTCTGGGGTATTTATTTTTCAGCTTGCTGGTCTTGGGTGTTGAAGTTATGTAGTTGAATTTCAGTCGCGTAAAAAGCTCTCCAAACGCACGGAAACGCATCAGCTTTGTGCACGAGAGGGTCTGCGTAGAGAGAACAGCTCGGAAAGAAGTGGCGGGGCATGTCGAGGACTTCCCTTGGAAACTCTTTAATGTTGTACCAGGATCCTTTGCGTAGACCATCTCGTCCCAGTCCTGTTCAATGAGCCCTCTTTACCCTGCACGGTTTAGTCTCCAGCTCTCACACGGCAGGGAAGCCTTATAAAGGAGCAGTTTAGTCAAATAAAGGAAGAACACTAAAAATGCAGATCAGGGGGCCTCCGGGACCACGTTTAAGAAGCACTGGTGCAGATGACACTTGTCCACTAGAGTTGTCTAATACCGAACTGTTCAAGCACTTTTAAAACGTTTCTTGTGATTATTCAGGAGCGATATTACTTCGTCCACTGACTGGGTAGGACAAGCGCTTTAAGTCTGGGATGTTTACTAGTATGCATTCTGTGTTTTGTTATAGTGTTGTGGGAATGGAGCTTCAGGAAGTGTGGCTTTTTGATGGCCAGTGAGCTCTGATAACAAACTCATCTCCATGTGGAGAAACAGAATGCATGCACGAGGCTTCACTAAACAGGTCAGCCAAGAAGAACGGACACATTGGTGTTTGGAGTTAAAAAATGAACACCTGGGTGTTCCAAAGTTTCCCAGTGCCATAATTTCTCAAATGCATAGCCGCAAATGAGTTAACACAAATGTATGGTGCTTTTTTGGAATAGAAACAGAAAAAAAAGATGCCAGATCAGAAGTGCAACATCAGAATTGTGGTGATGAGCTGGAAGTATGAAAACTGGATTCGGGCCTTGAAGTGTTCACATTTGGACAAATGGCACCATCTAGTGGATAATAATGATAATGGCGCATCAGAGCCCTTCAGAGCGGATTTACGCGTTCTGAAGGGCCTGTTTTCGCGGAGTTTAATGCGAGATAAACGAGTAGAAAAGCACGTGTCTCTTTGGCTGGTGCCCTTTTTATTACTCTTTTGACAAGGCTAATAAAATCCCAGATTTACGCCCTTTGACTGACTGCATCATAGACAAAAGGACACAAAAAGAAAGAACTACGAAGGTTATCAGTCTGCACATTCAAAGTCACAGTTCAGCTGTATATTACCCATCTAAATAATGAAGCTAGACTCACTAATTGCATCTTCATTCCAAAACATTTAAAAAAATACTTAAGATTAATTAAGATTAAGATTAATTATAATTAAAAAGAAAATATTTTTTCCACTGTTCAAAATGCAGGTTGGTGTAGTTTTTGGGGAAATGCACTCTGATGTGGCTCCTGGCTATCTATGCTACATCTAGTCCCAAACTGATACTAATATGCCTTTGGTACCTTTATAAAGCTAATATAATAAAATAAAACTAATAATTGTTTACATTTTTAAAGTGAAATTGTGCAGAGCAGGTTTTCTCACATATAGTGAGATAACTGAAGCCAAAAGTCAACCTTGTACAATTAGAAGGACTTAGTATCCTTCCTACTGTACAGTCTTGACTCGTGGCTCAAAATGTCTGATTATTATTATTGTTATTATTATTATTATTATTATTATTATTATTATTATTATTATTATTATACTGTTATTTGATTTGATTTATTTAGTTGAATATATAGTATACAGTTGCAGAAGTGTTGCTATATTCAGGTTTGGAATGATTACACTTATTTACATTTACATTTAAAAAATGGTATCGTAACAAACCCTTGTATTCATTTTTTGTTTAACATATCATTTGAAAATATCAACTGCTCTTTGTCAAAAACATCATGTAAAACAAACCAAAAGAAATTAATAAGAAAAACCGTGAAAAAAAATCTACTAAAAAATACAGTTAAAACCTTTTGTGAGGTGTGGACTGTATTCAGATGCTAATAAAATATTATTTAGTTTTTGCTGCTTTTATAGTCACTGCATTTGAACATGAATAAGCTCAGTTTGAACGAAGTCACTGTAATAAAAAAGAAACGTGGATGAATCGGGGCTCCTGTGTAAGTCTTGCCCTGAGACATGCAGTAGAGTAGCTGCTACTGTATTCAGGTTTGGAATTATTACATTTATGGGTAATTGTATTTTTTTTTATTAGTGACCGTGAAGAACAGTGCTGCTGTTGTGACAAAACCGAAACGTAAACGTAAAACAAACTAATCGAAATGATCCCCATAAAGTTACCTTTTGTGAGGTTTGGACTGTATTCAGATTGATCATATTATTTTGTTTATATATTATTTAGAGTGAACATGAATAACACGAATAAGCCCAGATTAAATGAAGTGACTATATAATGAGTGGTAAAAGTGTATAAATCAGTGCTCCTGCGTGATTGCGGGCTGGAATATGCTGTGTTGGGACTCTTCACTTTTTTAAATGTGTGCTGACGTGTCGCACCGCTCCGTGATCCGGATGTTTCGACCTCGTCCCTCGTACGTCACTGTGAAACGGGTCTATTCTCCGTGCTGTCGGGCAGGTGTGACCCCGGAAGAGACTCACTGTAACGCGTCCTCCCCCTCGCATGGTTCCGGAGAAGCGAGCGTGATCCGCCGTGCTCAGACTCTTTTCTCTCTTTCTAACTAAAACCCTTGCTGCAGACTCTCCCGTCCGCACCTCTTTTTTCTACCAGCCCCCTCCCAGAGAACGGACTCGTGCAGTACAGATATGGCGACCCCCGTGTCCGGCCCGGTTCAGCCCAGCCCGGCTCCAGCCCCGGCTCTGCAGAGAGGAATAGTGAAGATGGTAGGACCGAGCAGACTCACTCCACTCCACTTTCAGCTCCTCAGCCTCACCCACGCTCTCTTCCCCTGTCCGTGTCTGTGGAGGAGCCGAGAACTCGAGTTTACAGAGCTCAGTGCTTCTAGCAGCGCTGCTAATTCCACAGCACATCTGTCTCGGGTTTTAGTTTGAAGTTGTTGATAAACTAGAATACATTAAGAATGCACCACCCATGTTTCTGTTCAGCCCTGCAGAGGTTTCCACTCTCTCAAAGTTACAGTTTTACAGCAAACCTAAGTGCAGAGAGAAACAGTGCCAGCTGGTCTTCACTCTTCTTCAGGGCAGCTAGTAGGCTAATGAAGTGTAGACTGAATACGGGGTGTAATGTGTCACCTAACGCAACACACTTCTTTCTCTGCATTTAACCCATTCACCAAGTGAAGCAGCAACAGGGAACAGTGTGTGGGTGACGGTACCTTGCTGAAGGGTACCTCAGTGGTGCCACTAGAATCTTGGGATTCGAACCCACGAACTTTAGATCGCAGGAGTAACTAGCTAACCACTAGACCACCAGTTGCCCCACACGTGGTGAAGTAAACTTCTAAAAAGAAGCGTGTTTAGCTGTTGTCAGTTGAAAAGAAGCGTGTTATAGGCCTTTTCAACTGACAACAGCGTTCCGTTATGGGACTGAGCCGGACCACACGTGCTGGAGTCTGGACCGTTAGTCTTGCTGGCGTCTGTTAGCTGGTAAACTAACAACTACACTCTGCTTTTTATTTTTTAGTGTTTTGAGCAGGCTCCCAGTTCTGGGAGACATTTAGGTTGGAAGTTGGTAGTCGTCTTTAACCGTTACTTGTTTAGCTGGTTTAAAGTTGAATGTTTACTTTGCCAGATGTTGAACGAGAAACTGACACGTAGCTGTTAGAGGCAGATCTTTGGCCCAGCTCAATGATCCAAAGAACTCCTGCTCTGGAGCACAGGGAAGCAGGAGAAGAGAAAGAAACCCACAATAATGAGCATAAAATACATTTTTTTTCCCCTAAGAGATTCACTTTCAAATTTTAATAGTTTTTCCAAATTGTCTTTGAGGACCAAATCCTAAGCTTAAGTGTTATAAAGTAACTCATTTCAACTTAACAACATTTGTATTTCAGCTGCAGGTTGGTTTCAGTGTTGAACATTTGAACAGTTTTCTAAATACAGATAATTGTGAAGTTACTTGAAAGATTTACTTCCTGGAACTTTGTGTCAGACATTGTGCAAGTGATTGTAACAGCATTATGCCACTTTTGATATTTTGGGGGTAACTGATTCTTGCTAATGGTAATTACATGGGGAAATGCTGTCACTTCCCTGCTGTACAAGACAGCAGGAGTCTTACAGGAGTCTTGACCAAAGTTGCACTTTTTTCAGCGTTTGTCAATTTCTTCCATCTATTGCCATTGTTTTTTTTACTGTGCTCTTTGTGTCCTTTTATTTTCAGAAATTGCCAGTAGATTCAGCATTGTCTCTCAGTCTTCAGATGAAGTACATGTTTGCTTAGGGTTTGTTGAGCAGGAGTCATGTTAACAGAATTTCTGCTGGGTGTCTTGCAGGTCCTGTCTGGATGTGCCATTATTGTAAGAGGCCAACCACGAGGCGGTCCTCCTCCAGAGCGGCAGATCAACCTCAGCAATATCCGTGCTGGTGCCCTTGCCCGCAGAGCCGCTCAGAACCAGCCTGACACCAAAGACACACCTGATGAGGTAGTTTCCTTAAATCAGATTTCTTTGTTGGGCTTTGTTTGGCAAATGCATTTTATGGCTTCAGGTTTTTGTACTGAGAAAGCACATGAGTACTGTATAGCAATTTTATAAATTACAGGGTAGCTCCCTCTTGTGGCTAGAGAATGTCAGTGTTGATGACTGACTGCTGTCTGTGTGTGTGTTTATTTATGTTTTTTACAGCCCTGGGCTTTTCAGGCTCGTGAGTTCCTCCGTAAAAAGCTTATTGGAAAAGAGGTGTGTTTCACTGTGGAGCACAAATCTCCAATGGGAAGGGAATATGGAATGGTGTATCTGGGAAAGGGTAAGGCCATGGACTACATGACATAAAAAGTTGCCAGATTGCTGCACTGTTCACAATACACCACTTGCTGTCTTTTAACTGGGTTCACGCATTACAAGATTTTTCACCTGGAGAAAGCTCACATGAGTCCAAACTACTTTTGAACTACTGTTCAGAAAACACATTTGCGTTGCGATTGATGGGGAGAATAACACGATGGCATGTGGGAGACCTGGAGTCTAGGTAGCAAGTCTATGAGCTACATTGAAATCAATAATAATTGGATAAGGAAGGACTTTTCTTTTAGTTCAGTCAGGATTTTTTTTCTTCCAAAAATTGATTTCAGTGGGAAGTGAGTGAAAAAAGGAAAGATGATGAACAAAAATTGAACATTATTAACTATGCCCCCAGCGTTTCCTCCTTAACCCTTGTCTTGCGCTCCCATTGGTTATGGCTGCACTCACTGCCAGTCATTAAATTCTTTAGACTACAGTATTTAGAATTTAGAATGCTAGATATGTTGGGCATCAGCAAGCCCCTCACATGGGGTGTTTAAACAAGTCACACGTAGCGTTCAAGAAACAATTTGCAAGTCCTGACTGAACACTGATTTGTCTCTGAGGCTGGGGCTTTTTCCAGCAGTTTGCAAAAACTGTTAATAACCTGGAAATCAAGGCTAAAATCAGGTAATGTGAGCTTGGCTTAAGCTGTTTTCACATTTCTGACTTTAATGAAATACCTTGTACTGACGATGTTTAAACTTTGCATTAATCAGATTATTAACCCTCATCTATCTTTAACGTTTAATAGCCATCATTCTTGAGTTGCTCTGCAGCTCATGGTATTTGTCTTTAATCTGCTGGGTCTACTGTTTTTGTGAGTTAAATATTAAATAGATGTAATTGGGGAGAAGTTGGTTTGTTCTGGTTTGATCAGTTGTAGAAATGCTGCTTTTTTGTGTTTCTCTCCTCAGACACATCAGGAGAAAATATTACAGAATCACTGCTTGGTGAGGGACTTGCTACAGTCCGTAGAGAGGGTATCAGAGGCACCAAGTAAGTGCATATGATGTCCCACAGAGCCTTTATGAATGTGCCCTAAGGAACAAGACAAATCTGGGTTGTTTATTTTGTTAGGGGTGGATAAAGACCGGTTTCTGTCTGACTCTTCGCAAATGGCCTGGATGTTTGCAGCTGATGCTCCTCTTTATCTCTGTCGTGCTACACAGTAACCTCTTTACACTTTAGCTTGATTAAATGATTTATTAGCATTACACACTGTTTATCACGCTCTTTCAGACCTAACAGCTGTGTTGATGGAAGCTGCAGTGCGACTGAGTTCTGGAAGGGGATGTAAAAGTAAACTGTTGCGTAGAGACTACACTGCTTTACAAATTGGCCACACTGAATAGTTATTTGTGAAGTAGACCGGATGTACAGTTTAAAATTATATGTCCAAATTTGGCAACAAGAAATATAACCACATACTTTAACATGGCTGTGAGCATTTAAGTGCTGTTTGATAATATGATGGAACTGATGAAGAGCAGCAGGAGTGCCCCTTTGTGGTCACACATGATGAAACCTCATAAAGTTTAATAGGTATGAAGCTGTAATTATCGGTATGACATTTAAAATGTAAAGGTTGTAGTGGCAGTAATGGGAAGCGGTAATGAAAGGTGTCAGTGGTGTTGAAGTTGTTTGATTTACACTTGATATAATCTCCTTCATGGATTGCCATCAAGTTGATTACTACATGGAACCTGCTGTGTTAAAGGCTGGTATGTATGACTCAGCTTGGAACCAGCACCAAAATATAGCCCTGGGAAAACTAGTCACATTGTAGTCACATAGAAATGTTTAGCTAAGGCATACCACTTTATATTTGTGCTATTTGCACAAAGGTAGATTAGAGATAGTATACAGTATTTAATATGTAACCTATATTTCACCCTTCACCCTGCACCCTTTACTGTGCATGTCAGAATCTTGTCAGAATTGGTCATTAACTCTCTGCACTGAGGTCTGTTACAGTAGTGGAAGTCTTTCAAAAGGCTTTTATTTCTCCAGTAGGTGGCTGTGTAGACCTTTAGAGCAGTTAACAAGTAAGTTTAAAACACTTAAGGGTGTGTAGGCTATATTATGAAATTTACATTTACAGCATTTATCAGTCGCTTTTATCCAAAGCGACTTCCATTCTCTAACTACAGGGGGCAGTCTCTCCCTGGAGCAACTTGGGGTTAAGGGTC